>OY740771.1:26429942-27029942 GCA_963513935.1 Aphrophora alni
ACTTAGATTCCAAGGAAGATCAACACTGTCATGCCGAGCAATTACTCTTGCCTACAAAGTACGTACTTAACTGTTTGTACTGTAGACTAGGAGACCTACTCTTCTCTTTGTCTTATGTAAAAGCTAAAGTTTATCTCAAGTGTTGGTTTAGTGTTATTACAGGCAAATGTAAGGGTAATGTTTAGTTTCAACACTACTATACACTTTGTACTAATATGCGTTGTTCTTCAGAGATTATACAAAAAACATTACGCATTAAAAAACTTTCTTGTGCATTTTTAAATAAATAATAATGTTTTACAAGCAGTATAAAGTTAAACTGAAATTGACCGAATGACAAAGGTAATGTTTGACTTAACTGTTTGACATGTAGTCCTTTTTTATATAGTTGTAGGTTTTCATCTTTCCTAAACAGGTCTCTCTTAGCCAACACTTGTTACATCCGTACCTAATGCTATTAGAGTATTTGAAGGCCAGACATGCTTCGTTGTATACTCTTTTCTTTTTCTTTTTTATAAGGCAAAAATGACAGGGGTTTTGCCTTTAACCAACGATTGAAAAACATATTACACAATTCGTCGTATGCACCAATAGTTATGATAATTAAGAATAAGCTATTTTACATTTGACAAGTATAAGGTTTTTCCTTTTCTGTTTTAAAATATCAATCACTCAACACAGTTACTGCACTGTTTTACGAACTAGACTAGAGTGGTCTTACAGAGATTTCTCTGAAATATTAAATACAATTGTGTGAATAAGACTCAATGAGTTGTCGTTCAAAAATAAATTGGAACTGTTATATAAAGAAATGTTTACCTAATAAAATTATTTTTTTAAATCTCTGTTACTACTTTTTAATGTTTTCATTTAAATAATAAATCGTTTTTTAGTTTCTTAAAGTTACAAAAATAACAAATATAATTATTAATTATATAACAGTTGTATTTTTGATCCCAACAACTCAATAGTTTTTCTCTGTTTTGTATGAACTTTCTGCATACTATATAATAAAATTAGTCGACTAGGGGTGCTCGACGTGTATGAACATGCTCAAGCATATTGTATGCAAATAGACAAATAGATTAATTTAACTAATAGTAAAACATACTGGAAAACGTTGACGATAGTGTGTATAATAAATATACAATGTGATTTTATTTATAATCGAAAACAAAAATATGTGTAGTTATTTGTTGTCTGGTGAGATTAGATGGTTCTGAAACTTTAAAATATGAAAAATACGTAGCAGACAACAAAAAGTGATTTATTTAGATTTAAATTTACAGGATGTAACTAGTACAGCTCATTCGGAAAATGAAAGGGAAAATTCTTTTTTCTTAATTTAAGGAGTTTTATTAAAAAATATACAACTCTCATAGTTATAAAAAAGCAACTTTATTGATGACAACTTAACCGACCCTCGCCAGTTTATTTTAGTAATTTAATGTTCGTTTTTGTTAATATTTATGAAATGTGAGCATAATGTAAATAAAGTTTATTTTCTATTCTGAAATAACTTTTTTTAAATTTTTGAAGTGTATTTCCATAAAAGATTACATAATTCACATAATATACATTTTTACATACAAGCACAGAAACAGACATTTTGTGGAAACGATTTTTTATACACGAACGTGGAGATCACCTAAAGTTGTTGTATTTTGTGATTTTAATATATATATACACATCCCTACATAAGCAAAATATATTTATTTTTGTTATTGTTAATTGTGAAAAGCAGTAAAATGTTTATTTTTGGGAAGATAAGCTCCTTACATTATGTTTTATTGGTTTGGTTGTATATATAAGGGTTAACATCTGTGTACATATCACATAAATCTGTTTACACAGTACTAAATAGAAACATAAATAGAATAAATATTATTTTATCTTTATTATTATATTAATTGATTTAAAAAGGGACGAAATATGTGATACTTCTGTGTTTCTGTTATTGCAGATAGTTCTGTATCTATGATATATCACCATTTGTTTTGTCCCACCCAATACTGGGCGACAATGTAACAGTTACAAGAAGGTTTTCCTGTATAATAAATTACAAAAATAAAATTATATTATAGGTAAAACTCTGTATACCTATAGGGAGTCACCAGGGCATGTTTTCAAATTAACACTCTTCACTCTGTTTTGACATTTCCACCCTTATTGAACTTTACAAAATGTTACATTAAAATGATAAATTGAATTATTAAGACATTTAAAGACACCAGTTATCTCTTGACAGTGCCTTTAAAACGCTTGAGTTATAATTTTTTTAAGTAAATAGAAGAATTTCTTTTTAATAATTACCTTAATTTAATAATTTTAATGTTGTCAGACCTTGTCAACAATTATTTTGTTTATTTTACAATAATATTAATACATATTTTTTTTTTTGTTATTAAAACTTTAGCAAATATATAGAATACAAAAAGCAGTCATTTAGTGAATTTAAATATATATATATATGTCCATACACAAATATCCTGAAAATGAGCCAAGTAAATATACTGTTATTCCTTAACTTAAAAATAAAATTTCGTTTAACTTACATTACTGTAAAATACCTGCCAAGTGTATTTTTGATATTTTAAATTTGTAATACTTCAAACAATTATTATTATGTCTTAATTTACATTTTTCAAGCTTGCTAAGGAAGTTATTTCAGAGGTGGTAGGTAAGTTTGAATTACATTTTTTGCCCATCAATAGTAAGAAAATATTTGTATCCCTGTTATCATTTAGTCCCTACAGTAAAAAGTGGTAGCTCAACGGTAGTCAGGTATCATTACAAAATATTTTGTCTTTTATTTATAAGTTCTCGAAAAATATGTTCTGTTAATAACCCAAAATGTAATTTTAATAAAACACAAACTACCTATGTAGTCAAACTTTTTTTGTGGATTTTTTTTATTCTACATATTATTTGAAAAAAGTAAAAATGTTGAAATAGAAATACATAACTTCCGTAAAATTATTTACTGCACTAATTACTACCGAGATCATAGATAATTTCTTCTCACTTCAGGTTTCCCTTCGATAATCGAAAATAATAAAATAATTGTTTATAAGGTTTATTCCATTATGTTACAGATTTTATCAAATCGTTTATTTCATATTATCTAAAGTAACAATTTAAAGTATGAAATAAGTAAGAATTCAGTGTCTTTTGACTTTACAGCACATTTTTGTGAAGTATCACGCTTGTGTTTTGACATTTTAGTCGCCACGTTGAACTTTACAAAATGTTACTTTGAAACGATAAGCTGAACTTTGTCTCCAACGATTATAAACACTTTGTAAAATGGCTTAGACGAGTCGAGTTTGTATAAGTATATATATTTAAACATATTATTTTTGTAAACCAATAATGTTTGTCTTGATTTTTAATATTAATTCTTAAGATTTTATTGTTCCTTGTTTGTGAGTCGGTGGCGTGTTTTCATAAACATATATTATCATTCTAATATGGTTCAATCCACATAAGCTCTAGTCCACAATCATATAAAAGGAGACATTTAGTTATATAATTTTGTGGTTTCTTAGTTATGTTAATGTATTTACCATATTTAAATATACCAAGGTATGGTAAACTGGTATATTTTTAGATTTAAATTGTAGTACAAAATGGTCAAGCAACCATTAGTTTTTATTTTTCTCTTATAGACATATTTATATTTTAGTGATTAAAAAATATAATAATTTTAAATTAAATATAATAAACGTGTGGAAAATCAATGTTAAGAGAGTTGATTTTTTATGGACTTCGTCTGTCTATCTATACCTGTCTTTAATAAAATTGAATGGTTATATATATATATATATATATATATATATATATATATATATATATATATATATATATAATTTGATGTACTTGTCTTTAAAACAAAACACAGTGTTTTATTATTATTTTTTTAATCTTTAAAATAGCTACCAACTATTTTTAACGAATTTCGTTAAAATGAATCCCTCAATAACTCTCCATAAATATTCTTTTCTGTATATGAAAATAAAACATAGTCATTTAGTTCAAATTATCGTAAAATGTTAAAACTAATTGACCGAATTCAATATTCAAAAGCAACGAAAAATAATATAATAAATCAGATATAAATTGAAAAATACAAAATGAATTTCAACCATCCTAATGTTGGTATTGAATATATTCAAAATTGATATAATAACATATTATTTGGTCAATTATTTTAAGATATTACTTTCCACATTTTACCAAAATATTGTTATAATCGCTCTGCCAATTTATTTTAAATTGGAATAAATCATTGGGTGTATTATGTTCTCCCTCTGTGATTATAAAGAGAAACTATTTTGATAGTGATAAAATGTGTTTTTAAATATTTTTATGGATATATTGATTTTTAGGAACATTTTCATATGCTTGCATGTATGTAACTTTTACACTGAGAAAGAAATTGGTATTAAATAAGAGAGAAGGTTATGTAATGTGTCAAAATCAATGTCGAGGTTTTTGCACATATTCGTTTTGAGCTCCTCTGAGTCGTAAAAAGTAGTTTTGGAATGATGTCTGTCTGTAGTCGAGTTGTAATTAAATTTTTTACGTTAATTTTTTGACATACTTTGGCTATATTTTGGATTTTTTTCTTTTACTTAATAAAATACAATTTGAGGGTAGCTACGGTAAAAGAAATAAAACTCAAAATTGCGATGTTCCCATAATCGGTTAAGTCGATTTTGATCAAATTTAGTGCAAGAACTCAAAGCAAAATATAAGTTGCCATCTGTCTTGAAGCATTGACTAAAAACTAAAATATCACCTATGAAGCTGTCGTAAAAACGTAATTTTTCAAAATTGACTGAAACAATTTTGTTAAATATTAACCGCAATTCCATTAATGAAAGTAATATTTTTGTATGATCGTAAAACACGCAGCGTGGCTAAAATATATCCCTCTTACTTTTGTCCACAAATTTGGTCGAATTTATTGGAACCAAATTATTGTTATTCTTAATCCTTCTTACTACATTTTATGATGTTCACAATAATTTTTACCGCCATTTTGGACCCTCCATTTTGAATCGTAGTATGTTTTTTTTCAAAATATAATATATTCGTGTGTTTATTGTTTTTTCAACTATGAGATCGGTGATACAAACTGTTTTTCCAATGACTGTATCTTATTCTAGCAGTTCTAACCTTTTACAAAAAATAAATAAATAAATCTTAATACATCCAAGGCTTATTTAGTGTTTTCAACTGTTTATGACACATATAATATACAGGATTTTTATTTTCATCTCATTGGTTTATTTCTATACGTAACACATTGTTTTTAAATGCTGAATTTGTACGGACAAATGCTAATAATTAAGTCTACTTATTATCATATCAAGTTGATACTCTTTATAGTTTGCAGTTTAAAAAAAAATTTAATGATAAGTTTTTGTTTCAGTTCTATGTAAAACGAAATATACAATACTATTTTTAGCATGTCATAAGGAGTGGACTTGCGGGTTTATTGCTCTCTACAGCCTTAAACGACTGAACCAATGTTGTTTCAACTAAATATTACCTGTCTAGATATATCCATGAAATCAAACTTGTTTGTGGATTTATTTACGCCCTTAAAAATGTCTGGCAGTCCTGATTTATTAGCTAGAAAAGTCTCATTAATAATTCCTTAATTAAACTTCTATCTTGCTATTAGAGATTTTGACATTTTTAAAGTAATTTTTTCATTTTACAAAAATATTGAAGAACAATTAAATTTCCCCTTTAACTATAAAGTGCATTACATTGTTACAACACTGCATAAATTAACAAAAACTTATTATTTATAAGGTTAAAGTACACAATAAGAAACAACGTAGTGTTATTTTTTAAATCCATTAGCGTTTCAACGAATGAATATTTGTCATATATTAAAGAGTTTTAAATAATTAAAATTAAAAATCTAACATTGTAGTCATTTGATATTCTTTCAATATTAAAAAGACATGCAACATTAAAAGATGATTCCCTTTTTAACATCTTTATTTTCCGTAAACTTCTTTACAACAGTTTTCATCAAAAAGTTGTTCATATTAAATGTTTGTGACAACCCGTATTTATTAAAACTACAACTTTTACAAATCAATAATTTCAAACGTCGATACTACAGCTTGCTCCATCTTAAACTGTTTGTACCTACCTTGTGTGTACTTTGCCAGGATTTAGAATCAGATTAATAACAGTTAGTTTAAAGTCGTATTTAAGGAATTATCCTGAGATTTTCTTCAAGAATACTCCAACTCAATACTTGAATTAATTACTTGCAGAATGTGATCAAAGGATAAAAGGATTTATTGGAGGAGAAGCATTTCATACATCCTGTCTGCAATCGAATATAGAATTTGTGGTGTTCTGATGTGCAGCACATTCCACTTGAAATAATATTAATCAAATGGTATTTACATGTACATAATCAGCATGATATAATTAAAATAAATATTTCTCAAAAGCAAATAAGTGATGGATAATTCTTTTGCTATATTATTGAATTATAATTGGCAATGATACCGGACAGCAGACGAGGCTGAGCTCCTCTGCGAAGTACAGTCTTGTCTCAGCAGAAGTAGATACGCTACCTGGACTTGCAAAACTATTGCCGGTGCAACTTTCAAACTGAATTTAGCATTAACCCTAAATCTGGCAAAAAGTCCACCAAATCTCATTATATTACATGGAAATGTCAACTTGGTAATTTGATTAGGATAGTATACTAGATAAATGGACAAAAATATCTGATTGAAGTTTCCGCAATGCCACAAGACTTGTACTGTAGACTGTCTTTAAGCTCACCTTCCATCTGAACTTCACTATAACTCATATCATCACTCTCACTTTGATCACTTGAGGCCGACTTATTGTCAATAATAACCATGGGCTCAACTGCAATCAAGATCACATGTTCAGTTTGACGATATTTCTCTTCTATTTATATAATGTGCTCGACATTGTTTTTCCACTGTTGTTATACTCAATGTATTTAATACATTTTTGCATTATAAACAACAATAATGTTTAAGTTGGACTGTTCAAACGTTTAAAAATTTTACCCATTATTGTTGTGAAAACTGTGTATTATTTTAAATTTTAATAAGAGAGTGAAATATCTATTGGCCTGTTTGTGTACTTTGTCTAGCGTTATGCTCCGCTACAATACGAACAGTAGGACCCAGACTGTACCTCTGCCACTGAGCACTAAACAGTGCAGCCCCCTTTTCACTTTTTGATTATAATTCAGTTTTTTAATAAACCGATTTTTTAAATGACGTATAACATACAGAATAACGAAATTATTACGATTATTTTATTCCAAAAATCATATTATGAAGGTAATTAATAATAATGTTATTATTGCTCTAAAAAATAACTGTTTAAATATTATGCATTCAGATTCCAATTGGTAGTATACTGTTTACACTGGTACCGTGAACAATTGCTGCTAAAGAAAATTATTTATTTCCAATACTCTTGCGATGGTAAAATCTTAAACTACAACAACAGTAAAAATACTCAAAAAACTGTTTTTTAAAACATATAACTTTAAAATTGTTAATATGCAATTTTACAGTAGGAAATAACTAATGTAAACATGAAACTCATTTATTACATTATTTTCTGTCCGCTTTGTAACAACTCATCGATTTCAGAAGTCTGTAATATAAAATCCGAAAGTAAGGCAATCCACTTAGATTTCCTTACTTGAATGAATAGAGTGTTAAAGTTATCACATATACTTAGTACCAACTTAAGTTAGCAAAGAAGTATAATAAATTGACTGGAGCCTCTGTACGACGCTAGTAGTAATACAAAAAAAAAACATTATTGGATATTTTGTTAAAAAGAATATACTATTTTTGTATTAGGTAAGCTATTCATCATCTTTAATGTCACACTAATAGACTTACTTGAACTTCTGCCGAACTATTACTCATCATTTAAATGTCACAGTCATAGTCTAGCTTGTACATCAGCCGAACTATTACTCATTATATTTATTGGCACACTCACCGTCTGGCTTGTAAAACTCCTGAACTAAAACTTATATTTTTAATGTCAGAGTTACAGTCTGTCTTGTACCTCTGCCGAACTATTATTCATAATTTTTAACATCACAGTAATAATCTGGTTTGTATCTCTGCCGAACTATTACTCATCATTTTTATGTCACAATAATAGCCACAGTTTGGCTTGTACTTCTGCCGAACTATTACTCATTATTTTTAATGTCACAGTAATAGTCTGGTTTGATTCTCTGCCGAACTATTACTCATTATTTTTAATGTCACAATCACAGTTAAAGTCTGGCTCGTACCTCTGTCGTATTTTTACTCATCATTTTTATGTCACAATAATAGCCACAGTTTGGCTTGTACTTCTGAAGAACCATTAATCATTTTCACAGTAATAGTATGGTTTGTATCTCTTACAAACTATTACTCATCATGTTTAATAAACAGTAAAATATCCTGTACTTCAGCCAATCTCTTACTCATAATTTTAATGTCACAGTCATAGTCTGACTTTTATTTCTGCTGAAATATTACTCATAATTTAATGCCACAGTCATAAATTTGCTTGTTCCTCCTCCGAACTTAACTCATCATATTTTATGTCACAGTCATACTCTATTTTGTACCTATATCGAGCTAATAATCTTCATATTCAATGTCACATTTATAGCCAGGTTTTACTTTTACGAACTAGTCTAGCTTGTATATCTACTGAAATATTATTCATCATTTTTAATCTCACAGTAGTAGTCTAGTGTACTATCTCTTTAGAAGTAGCCTATTACTTATCATTTTTAATGAACAGTCATAGTCTGGTTTGTACCTCTGGCGAACTAATACTCATAATTTTAATGTCAGAGTCACAATCTATCTTTTACTCTATCGAACTATTACTCATAATTTTTAATGTCGCAGTCACAGTTTGGCTTTTACCTCTGCCGAACTCTTACCCATAATTTTAATGTCACAGTCAAAGTATGGCTTCCACCTCTGCTGAACTATTACTCATCATTTTTAATGTCACAGTCACGGTCTTGCTTGTACCTTTGTTGAAATATTACTCATAATTTTAATGCCACAATCACAGTCTGGCGAACTATTACTCATCATTCATCATGTCACAGTTATAGTCTGACTTGTACCTCTGCTGAACTATTACTCTTCATTTTTATTGTCAGAGCCACAGTCTGGCTTACAGAGGTTATTGTACCTCTGCCTTACTATTACTCACCATTTTTTTAAGTCACTGTCACAGTCTGACTTGTACCGCTGCCTTACTCATCATTTTTATATCACAGTCATACCTGTACCTCTGCTGAACTGTTACTCATCATTTTTGCCTTACTATTACTCATGGTATATAATGTAAACGTTACAGTCTGGCTCGTACCTCTGCTGAACTAATTCTCCTCATTTTTTAGTGGAGTTATTGTGACGATTCTACTAATGTATAATTGGTAATTTTCTAGGAATTTGCATGCAAAGTGCTGAAGGAAAGAGGATAAATGATTATACTATGTTTTCCAACAGATGTATCATAACATTATAAAATCCTAGATAATATACTTCCAATTTTTTCTGCCTTTTGTATACATTTTTCTTTATATTAGGTGTGTTTTAAATAGAAAAAATCAGTATCTCTCATAATACTACCCAAATTAAATAAAACATTTAATTTTAATTATTACATCATCTTTCTATAACAAATAATAATAGTGTGGCCCAGCCAAAGAGCCCACCAAATAAAAACCTTAATAAGTATAAATTTGGATGTAATGGGAAGGGATTCTAAATTATAAAATATAATTGGCACTTGCGATTTTGTTGAGCAGTGCAAGATCACGTAGAAGGGGGGACGAGGAGTGGAGTGCTTGAACCAGCGAGCCGAGCGAGAGTCTGTTCCGAGAGCCGCGAGAAGGAAGTTGAACGGCAGACTTCCTTATATATATATATATATATATATATATATATATATATATATATATATATATATATATATATATATATATATATATTAATTAGTAGGTATACTTTCGGCCACTATTAAGGCTTTATCTAGCCGTCTTTTTTATAAATGTCTTTTATATAAATTTAAATAAAGGCTTTATGTCTTTTTTATAAATTATAATTATTTCTGTAATCTTCTAATTCTGCGCTAAAATAAAAGAGAACATTTAATTTAACTTGCGTTGCTTGCGTTCAATAGCGTCCTAACCCGACTCCTTGGCCATTCTGACAAGATTCGGCTAAAGTGTACGCGGTCTCCAGCCAGCCGGACCTTCCAGCTAGTCAAAAGAAGTGGAGACGGTCACAAAAGGAGCCCTATCAAAAATAGTGTTATATACCAGTGTATTGGAAAAACCATATGAACTGAGTTTTCAATGACGGTATGGCATTTTTATCTAGGCTATATTAGTTTTCTTTTTGTTCTTCTACGTAAATATCCAAGTGTATTGCACAAATGAGTTGCATCCTAATCGTTCAGTGATTTTAGTAATGAAGGTGTACATTTTTACCAGTTACAAGTTTATCTGAAAAAGACTTGTAGACAGAAGACAACAAACTCTTTTCTGTGCGGAGAAAGAATTGATAGGATTTACTTGTAAGTAAATTGAATAAAGAGGAAAAAGTATATCTCATGGATACTTAGAGAGGTAAATACTATCGAGTGGGCGACTTGGATATTGTCAATAAATAGACTTAGAGTTAAAGCAGGAGTTACGTAGACATTAAATTTGCTTTGATCACTCTTGAAAACGTAATAGTATCGTATTGTTGCTGGTGTACACTCACTGTGCATCTATGCTTAGCACAGATACACTATACTAAACTTATATTTGTGAGATTATTGCTTATTATATACTTATTGTTTAAAAATTGATATTACAAATGATTAGACATATTAAATAAATAAAAATATATAATTGAACATAACTTAACTCACCAAATAGACAAAATGAGTGCAATGCGAAAGTATAAGTTATTTTTAGTACCAATTAAGTTAGTAAGGAATTGCCACACTATATAAGATGACAAGTGAATAAATGTATGTCACTATACAAAATATTTTTACATTTGTACTTAAATATCCATTTTGAGGTTCAATGAGATTAATAGAGTAACTTTTCGTTAGATGCCTTTCTGTCAGTCGAACGAATGAACATAATGTAATTATTAAGTTTAAAGATGTATTTTAAAGATATCTCGAGGTTTAATATCGACTAATGTTGGTCAAATAAAAAATTATAATAATAAAAACAATTTATAACTGTAAATAAATTAATGTTACTTACTCGAGTAAATTATAAGATACCAACATTTTATCTACACCTGGGTGCGATTAAGTATTATTAATCCCTTCTCTTACTGTATGTAGATATTATTACTTCCCTAAATATTCTTTTCCTCAAGTTTTGGGAAGTAAATATCATTTTCATTTTAGTTTTATCTATAAAAGCGTATTATGCTCAGGAAGACAGATCCAATTAATTGTTTTTACTTTCTGGCAGAGAAGTAAACTTTTTTTGGTAGATAAAAAAATAATTTCGAGTTTTTTATGGATATATCCATTTTAAAATCAGCTGAGTCCAAAGAAACGTTTTAGGAATGATGTCCGTATGTCTATTTGGTTTCTATCATCTGAGTTCTTTCCACTGTGTGTTAGGCTCTACAGCCAAACGTGTAAACCAATTTTAATCACGTTTTTTACTTATGCGCATATTTTAGTCATATCTCATGATTTTCCCCCATATTTTGTGATAAATAAAATATCAGTTTCACTGCCATGAGAAAACGTACTAAATAACGATTTCTCTAAATCAACACTAACGGTTTTGATCAAATTTTGTTCTTACACTTCTAATTACCTAATCAAAAACTACTGGCCATCTCTCCAAAAATCCGAATTCTTGAGTTACCTGTAAAAAACAAATTAGCCAAAGAGTTGTGGTAAAATTGATTAAAGACAATTCAATAAATTCGACTCTATAGATTTCATTCAAATATTGATGAAATGTAAATATTATAGAAAATTACAATTAAACTAAAATTTACTGTTCAGGAATAATTAGAAAAAAAAAACATGCATGAAGCTCTATGGCTGCCAGTAAAAGCTAGATTTTAGTCACGTAATATTTACGCTGAAGAGGTTTTATGAAACAAGCGAAACCAGGTTAAACCAGATTCATTTGGTTGATTTCTATGGTTTATTTTACCTTTATGTCTGACAACTACAAAACCCACATTTTTGATGACAAATAGTTTTGGTTGTTTTCATTTGGTTTTGACGATCGGTGAGTGAAAACTGTGTGCTATGTTTGACACGGTTATTTTCTATTTTATACAACTTTTTGGTTATTTGATTGTTTGGTAATTGATTTAGGAAAATGTGCAAATAATGTAAAAAATTAATTATTGGACAACAGGAAACATTTAAAGATTTCAGTCTGACGGTGCACAGTAGTATTTTTTCTATGCCAATGGGATTAATTGGAGACCTGGTTGGCATTTTCTGTCGGAAAGAGTTTAGGAGCTGCAGCTTCATTAATCAAGACCCGCACACCAATCAAATCTAACAAAGATATCTCTCTCTCTCTCTCTCTCTCTCTCTCTCTCTCTCTCTCTCCCCCCTTCTTTCCACACACTTAATATACACAATACTTTATTCTATCAAGATTGTGTTAGTCAAAATATAATTGAATGTTGTATCTCATGTTCTGGTATGATATATAAGTCATAATGTAGAACTAGATTCTTAAAAAATAAATTGTGATAAAAACATTGCGGATTCTCTCCTACTCACCAATCCAAAATCAAACATAAACGAACCAAAAATAATCACCATCTAAAAGCCAGTTTGGTAGTTGTCATCCGAAATTGAAAATAAACAATAGTTTCGATCTTTAAAAATATACTTATACTTTAAAAAAGGGCTTAATTTAAAGTTCGCTTCTTTTTGCCATAAAAATGTGAACTTTTAATGACTTTATATATTTTTTCAATATGTTCCCGAAATGTAATTTTCTATTATTTGCAATTTTGGAAACGGAAAATTATTTTTCTTCTTTTAATTACCATATTTATCAAAATAATTAGATAGAATTTTAAGAAAGGTCTTTATTACTGCTTCATGGGCGAATTTTTACTTTTACCAATAACTCCCGAACTGACATTGCTGAGGAAAGTGGCCAATATATTTTGTAAGTATTGATAATTACATTCACAATTGTTGATAATTTTTGCTTCTATACCATCTTATCTCCTATAAGAAATGGGAGAGGAATATCAATAATAAAGAGAATATTTTTCTACTTAAGTAAATGGGACTTTTTTGAGTTTGGGGACTATTAATATTTGTTGTTAGAATTTTTTTTTTTTTTATGTAAATCGTTATTGCAATATTACTCCACAACCAAATTAATCTCATAAAACATGACTTTTTAAAATCAGATTCACAATAAATAAATATGTGATCGGTAATTTCCGTAATGCAGAACAACGTAATTGTATAGGTCACAACGCTTGGGAGGTAAAACCATTACCAACTTTTTATTATTTATTACCTGATGATATATTTAACCGAAGTTGCTAGAAACCACATACATAAACATTGTTTAATGCAATTACTCCTGTTAGCTAATATGTTTAACTTCTTATTAAGAAGAAAGCTGATAATCTATTAATCAATCCGTAATTTTCATTTTGTAAAATTGTTTTAGTTATTATTCTTAAACTACAATTCTCTTATGCCTATTTTTGTTGTTTTTACATATTTTTGGGTTCCTAATTTCTATACGTCTCGAATATTTTATCTATATCAGTTTAGTTAGTTTTGAGAAATTATATTTATGATGAAGATATTATAGACTCGTTATTAGTTTTAAGGATAATTCTGCAACAAGAATTTGCTTGCACCCAATACATTCTATTTAATCTTTCCAGTGAACTGAAACATTGTGTCCAGATTGTATGACGTATATCATTCCGTAGCAGGAACAGGAACTGGGTCAAGCATCAAACACAGTGTTAACTTATTACTCTCATATCTCATAATAAATTTTATATCTGGAACAAACCATAACTACTGTAAAGATTATATGATTAAATACATTATTAAAAAGCGTAATAAGAACGTTATTAAACAACCGAATACTCTATAATGATAACACTTGTGGGAACTTCCATCAACAAACTAAATAAAACATAATGTACCGCAATAAACACTGTATTTGTTCACTACCATATAACACGTCATTTCAATGACTAGTTAATCATCCTCAGTTGGCACATGACACAAATCCTTCCTGGTTCAGTAGGGTTTTCTGTGTCACAACTTAGGATGATCACTTAATTTTTAAACCGTTATCTTGTAATACTAAAACTACCTTATATAGGTTGTCTTCAGTTCGTATTTGTACATATAGCTATATCGCTGTTTTGCCAATCACTGTCGGCTTCGGCAGGGTTAGTATCAACACACTAAGCCTGACAAAGCTAATAGTGATCGGCGAAACAGCGCTGTAGCTATACGGCACAAATATGGACTGAAGGCAACATAATATAGGGTAATTATAGTATCATACTTAACAGCTCCAAGGCAATACGATAAAATTTTAAAACGTTATCTTGTATTGTAGTTCATAAATAATTTTTATTTGCATAAAGATATGTTTTACTTCGTTTGGTAATACGTATACTAAAATGGTCTAAAAAAAAGTTCAATAATAACAAACAGCTGGTTTATAGGTGTGCTTGGTGTATTTGAAATATTTAGACAATTAGAGCATTTGACCCAGCATTTGTATAAAAAAGCTGCCTTTATCACGACATGCACTTAGTCCAGGTCTAATTATTTGCATACCTCTTGCTGATCGGTCGAGTAGTTTCAAAGCGATATCAAGTTTCTGTTAAGAAAGCTGGACTCCAAAACTACTGATCAAATACCTAATTGCTTATAGTTAATTCAATATGAATAAAATATAATGAAACAATTTAGATTAAGGTTACTATTTTGTGTTGAAGCACAGTTAGTAATATTTGTTATAACAGATCGTAATCAAATGAAATTACCGAGTATGTTTCTGTTAGTTTAATTCCAAATATATAACAATGAACTAATAATTAATGAAATTATTTAGTTCTCATTTTTATTTTATAACTTTGTTAGTTATCGCTATAAATCATATTTATTTATGACATGTATTTTTACCACATATGAACAATTTTTACTGTCACTGGTATGAAATTACATGTGTTATATTTAACGTATATAACCATTAAATATTTAACAACTTGGTAAATTAAAACTGAACTAAGAACCTTTTTTCAGGAAAATTCGTTCCTTTTGTAATGAGGAGAGAAAAGTTGGTTTTTAACATATTTAACAATCTCCGGACATTCTGAAACCTTTTTAATTTTACAGATTTTTTTTAGAATGGTTTGAAATTAGTAAACATTTATTGATTGTGGGCATTTTTAATGTGTACATAAGGTATTCCGTAACAGAAGTTACTTTACTTTATAATTTCAGCATTTTAATTAATAATAAAATTTCAAAATATCTAACGATACAAATTTAACTTTCGAAAATATTAGGCAATTAGTTTATTTCTGACAAGTTTACTCTATAGATCAGCGCAAGTTATAAGAGTTTTATTATTTTGTTAATTTTGTTATCATAAAATCGTAACCTTTATTGGAATATATTTTTAATTGGAGAGAGAAATTCATGTGCAGATACGTTATAATATCATAAATAGTAATACTATAGATATTTAATACTTACTAAATAAACATTATAAATGTAGATGGATTGCACAAATTCTGACTATAATAAATTTTCGTTTTCTAGGTTTAAAGCTTAAAATTTATTTTCATTTGAAATCGAAATTATAAATACTGAATTTTAAAATTATATTAATGAGGGTTGAATTTTAACACGTCCAAAACTTCAATCCTTATGTTTTTACAATAAATTGAAGAAAATAACAAAAATATATTACAAATAATCAAACAAGTAAAACCAATATTAGTTCAAAATTTTACAATGGTAGACTATTGATGAATCGAAACCAATTCAGTCGGTTTGTAATTCTCCCAAAATAAATATTGAACTAAATATTCATTAATATCTAAGATATATATCTAGTACATTTTGCCCTATTAAAGCATAGCCTGTAGACTTATTTAACTCTAGTCTGAGCTCAAGTGTCTTAATTAAACTTAGTCCGAGTAAACTCTATCTGTCATGTCAAAGGATCACATTTATGCAGGTGAATAATGTATGGCATGAAACCACTATCCTATTCATTTTCAATTATAAAAGTAGTTCTTTTATGACTCTTCAACCAGCAATATCTAAAGATTTACAAAAACACATATATACATTGCAACTACATATATTGTCGATTTTGATAGATAAAGACAATTTGAATAAAAATCTACGAAATAACCTCCACGTAACTGCCATTATCTACATAACAGCATTTTTTGAAATTTGATGTCATCACTTAATATTTTTAGTAAGATGTGATTCACTGAAATCTAAAAAGATAAATAACTGGTTCTACTTGTAAAATAAACAATAATGACATACTCCGACGTTCACTGTTGTCTGTTAGCTACTGGGGGTTATAACTTGTAGAAACATTGTGTTATTCAGATATTTTCTGACTGTATACATCGATGTTCGGTCAAAATCATTTCTTGACATACCTATTTAAAGATTTATTTATTATGTCTACCAATTCTTGAAATAATTAGCACCAAATATTACATAAGAAAAACACAGACAATGACAATATGTAGATAATTATTGTTATGTAGAATACAAAAATAAACTGTAGTAAAGTAGTCATTACTTCAAAGTACCACAACATTAGTAAACAATAAAAAAAGACTTAATGTTTTTATTTCTTTCAACAAGGATTTTTGTAAATAGTAATTTCAGATTGTGCACTATATTACAGAGTAGAGTTAAGCCTGTACAGTTTACTAAGTTCAAGACTTTAAAGTAACTTGATTACATTTAACCCGAGCAAACTATAACCACTGTGTCAAAGGATTGTATTTCTGCATCTCATTAATATATGAGACAAAACCACCTTCTTACGTATGTTGAATTATATAAGGGGTTGTTTTGTCTTAACGATGGGTAATACCTTTAGTTACATTGCAAATCTTAGAGTTTTTATTGTAATGTATACGACTGATAGTCAATAAAATAGGAATAATGTCATCGATTTCTAACCACTTGGAGATTACATTTGGAAAATTCTCAAGGAAGTTATTTTCTGAGAACAGATAGTTAGCGACAACTAACGTAGATCTACGAGAAAAGGTCCACATGTTTATATTGATTAATTTCAAGATGCGTCAAAAATCAGTGTGTTTTGCGCAATTTCCCGGTAACCACTGACTATAAAGTCATTCGTTTGAACAAGATGAGTAGTACTTTGTTACATTAGGAAACTGGTAGTTTCTGATGCTAATTGAATGTTTTGAAATTTGGTATTTCAAAAAGACAAGACCACTGGTAATTCCAATTTTTAAAAAAATGAAAATTTGCCTAATCCTTGGATTTATCGTCAAGTAACTGATTACTTGGCACTTTTTTGATGGCCTCTATACAATAAAGAGACTATTTATGTACCATCACTACTAAATTATCTAGAAGAGCTAAAAAATCGGATCAATCTGCTGTAGTATCAGTGACAATGGACATGCTTTGGACGAGTTTGAATATGCTGGGGGAGGAGATATGGAACATCTCTAGATAAAATTAAGACTTTCCTAAGCATGTGTGAATGTAAATTTCAGAGTAGTACAACGTGTACTTTCTAAATATACTTAGTTATATTTTGTATAATATTCTTACTGCATCACTCTGTATATCGTGTTCAATTTTTTTAAATTAACGCTTTAAGGTACAACATAAAATTTTATTGATTGTGATCTCTCGTGCATTTTGTTTGGGAACGTAGGGTAAAAATCAAATACAGTCATCGACGTTGATATAAAGGCCTAATTTAAAAAGAAACATGTGTAAAGATTTTGTCAAAGTTTGATGTTTTATAATTTTATTCAAACTCGGGTTTTACTTCGTTTAAAATTATATAAAAGTGATTTTTGTACACATCTAAGAGAGCCAGTTTGTGGAATTGTTGTCCACTTTTTAGAAATAATATGCCTATAAATCATACAAAATATAAGTATTGTTACAATAGTGTTTTCTAATTAAACTGATGGTTACCGAGAGGTAATTAATTCATTAACAAAAAAACCTCGGAATACCATCATCAAATGTTTAGTTTTTGTTAGTATTATAATTTTAATCCATCTATTTGTATTTTTATTATAATTAATAATAACATTTAAAATATATTTATTATATTATATTATTTATAATTTATTGTTTTTCCCTCATTATAAATATTTAGTCACCTTTTAAAGAATGTTTTCGTTTCATTCTCATTTTTGTGTTTATCATATATTTTAATAATATTATTATTATTTTATAGTATTAAATTCAAAAGTAAAATGTATGTTAATGACTATTTTCTAAATGTACTGAGATTGTGTACATATAAACAATTTACCTTTGAATATTGTTTAATAATGTACTCGTTAGAGAGTGACTTCTCTGGATTCAAGTTACAAAGTTGTTGATCTCAACTTATAAATTATTCATACCAAATAGTTTGGAAAGTGACCTTTGTCATGTAAACTTAAATATACCTCAAGGTACAATATAGATTTTGTGACACTCACAAACTGAACATAACTATTTTAAAGTAGGGTTTGACTAGTAAGTAAAAAGTCAACTTATTTTACACCTTTGGACCAGATTTATCGTTTCAACAATCACAATCTCTGCATTCTGTATTGAACAAATCTGTTCAAAATCTATTTACTATAAATACAGTGATAATATTGATATTATAATTCGTGTTTTATGTGGCGTACGTAATTCGTTCATAGTTTAAAAAGCTGTAAACTGTTTAATTTTTCTAAATTTTGTAATTTTTTATACTTTAATTTATGTCTTGCATGTATAATATTAAGGTAATTATCATTCACCTAAATACAAGATCTTCCTTTAACACCTAATCCTTGATAAATTTTAAATTTTTACATATTTGAGGTTCTGATGTATACATAGAATGCAATGTCAACAGTATAGTAATTAGAGTGACTTACAGGAATATCCAACACGGAATTAAGTTCAGTGGAGGATATGTAATACTTAGTTGTGTTTGACATAAATGGTGTTATGATTATATGGTAATTTGAGATAAATAAATACCCTGTCCATTTTAACAGGACGATTATTAATATATAAATGTTCTTTATTTATTATTTTATCATTAGCAAATTCTTCTTTCTGTAATAAAGTTGAAAAATATTCAACAAAAAATACCTTCAAATAATTTTTATTGAAAACTGTTTTTTTTTTTTTTTTTTTTTTTCAAATAACTATGTTAAAAAATGTCCATATATGTTATAGGTATTTTTTTTTAGAATTGTGCTAAATGTTAAGACAATAAGTTAAGACATGTTATGTACATTGATTTCAATCTGCTCTGAAGATCTAAATAAACTTAAACTAAATTAGTTTTCTAATTATATTTATAAAATCTAACACCATTCAGTTTTACTTGTTAAATTCCTCTCTTCCTTTAACTCATTTATCTGAACAAGATCGTGAAAATATTTTACATAAGAGGAGGCATTTCAAATGACGTACAAAATGAGACTTATAAACTGATTAAGCACTAATAATAAATATGAAATGCTAAGGCCATAATCAGAGGTATTTAATAGTCCTATTCTCTTATGGTGTCAAAACTGTTCAAACATTTGATGGCAGAAATTTGACGTAATGTATTTGAACAAAATATTATAAATAAATTATTTTTTTAAATAGTTGGTTACATTTTACTCTCTCCTTGTAGCAAGTATTTGCATAAGAAAAATAAATGTTTCAATTTACTTGTCATATATTTTTTTTAAAAACAACAACTTATATACCAATAATATATCTGGTTTTATTTCTTTTGAACATCGCTACCTAAGCAATTCTTAGATTTTCTAAGTTTCCACTAAAATTAAAATAGTCATATCTCAATGTGTTAAGTTTCGTCTCTGTTTCTATATTTCATCTATTAAAATTGTATTATTGTATTATTTATATTTTCTAGTTGACCATTTGTATTGAGCACTATTTGAACAAATGAAATGAAAATTAAAGTACACCTTCAACAATATAATATTATATGTTACTATGAAACGAACACTGTTTACAATTAACACTAGGTTTTTTTCTATTATTTACAAAATAGAAAGTGTAGTAAACGAGGAGAAATTAAATATTTAATATTATTTATGGAAATATCATTTCTTTTAAAGATGATTTATTTCCTAGAGTATTAACAATACTATATGTATGTGCGCATTTGAGCACTAGGTGTTCTTTTTTGAGAACATTAAGACATTGACATAATACTTTTACAGAAACTTCTAAACAAGCATCTCTCAAAAACTATATATATTGGGAAGTAAGGACGTCCATATATGTCATATATCATGTCATATATCATATCTGATGTCATTTTTAGAACATCATTGAAATCTACAATTAAACCACTAAACCGATATGTAAAGTTCTCATTAAACACTTCTTTCAGCGGTATAGTTCAGCGCTAAATTTGATTTTTAATTTAACCTCTAAAATGTATTTTGAATGAATGGTAATATTTAAAAAATACAAAGTGGTCTTTGAAGCCCAGTTGATTGACATGTTTTAATTGGATTTTAAAACTCCCTTAGTTATTAGAGTAGTTATTTACTAAACTTTTGTTACGATTCTTTATCTAACTTAAGTCAAAATTAAAATTCTTAAAACTGATACCTTGTAATTTGAAATTTATAATTACAGGGTGTCTATAAAGTCCCTTACCCTTACTTTTTTTCTACAATTTATATTTAAAGTTTTATATTTCATGTTTTTCAATGATACCATTCATTATATAGGTAGAAATTCTAACTCTTACACTATTCTAAAATATTGGGAGTTACCTGAGCTCTAACATAAAGGAGTCAACTTCCGATTTCTTTATGAGAAGATAGTCATGCGACATGTCCATTAATAATGCTTTTTTTCGCTGAAAACAATGGTGCAAATAAAAATCAAGAGGGTTATACCGCTTCCATGAAATCAGTAGGTCAAAGATGTAGGAGTCGACGTAAAAGTTGTAATGAGAAGATAGTCATGCGACATGTCGATTAACACTGCCTTTTTCTTCTGAAAACAATGGTGCAATTAAAAATCAATAAGGATATACAGTTTCCTAGAAATCAGTAGGTTAGAGATAAATATAAATAAATAAATATAATATAAACAATGGTACTTTTTAATATAAATAGTAAATTATGAAATAAATAGTTTTATAAACTCAGTTTAGGATTTGAAACTTACTACATTTAAATCATAATTATTAGTTGAAACCTCTGGATTGTTTATTTTAATATAATTATATACTGTAATTTACCTTAGTCCATAACAATCCTTTATTAATGTAGCTGCGGATTTTAGTGTATTATATTTAAATAGTATTATAGTGATTCAATTCATAAAATGCTTTATATTATATGACATGGCTATATGTTTGTATATTGTGTGTAAAATATTTCTGACGATGTACAAAAGCCTGTTGATGTCTCATTGAAGATGGAACGGCCTGAGCTGCATTAATAAAGGATTGTTATAGACTAAGGTAAATTACTGTATATATACATATATACATTTTAATGTTCTGAATGATATAAAATAACTTAAATCTTGTCTTGTTCTCACATTTTGACTTAGAGTAATTATATTTATGGGAATTTAGCAAAACACTTTGTAATCTAAAAACGGTACCAATGATTTGTGACACGTGATTACAAACATACATACCGACGTAAATTCCAAAAGTTATTTTGTCCAATAACCATTATAGAATATAGAGTAAAAAGATGAAAAATGTTTTAAAATGGAAAATAAGGATATATTATTTTTAATTTAGTTTTATTACTAACACCAAATATGAACTAATTACTTGTATTTACACCATATTAACTGTTTACTTTATCAATTAATTTCATTTCAGTATATATAAAAGGTAAGATGGTTCTATTAGCAGACATATTAATTTCTTCTCTGTCATATTATGATCTATGCAGTCCTATATACTTAATTAATCTTAGTCATGTCACAGATATATCAAGTGAAATATAATACTATGTTGGTTTAATTAAAATTATAAATAAATGGTACAATAGCATTACATAAATTGTCCAACTTTTTCTTATGAGTTACAAATAAAAAAATCAATATACGTGTACAAGCATAAAATCATGCCTTTTATATAGAACCGCGTGCTTTTTATTGCTTATTCCTTCTTTTATTTTAAGTCCAAATATCCTCATTGTTTTTAAACAATAGTTCCTGTATCAGCGTTTCTGTGGAGATGGAAACCAATACGTATTGAGAAAAACATTACTGGATACCTATTATACAACAATTATCAAACTCATTACATTTGGTTTTAATCATTTGTTTGGGGGGGGAGTCATATAATTCATAACTCATAATTTTGAGCTAATTTAATTAAAGTTTGCATAGATAATTATATGTAATTTTGTTAAAAACAATGTCCGATAAAACAAGCTGTAGAATTTATATTGGAATTTATATATTTAGATAAATATATAGAAAACTTTTATGAAGTTTTAAATTTCCACCACTAAAATACTGTACTATGTATTCTATCGCAATAGATATTTTTTAAACAAACGATTACACTAAATGAAAACAAATTCGCATTTCAAGAGACTAAATTGTGGTTCGTTTCTTAACTTCCTCAACATAATCTGAATTGGTTGTTTTACTAAATGAGGTTTACTGTATTTAGATACAACCAGTCAAAATATAGTATCAGAATTTAATTACCTTAATGCATAGCTTCAAACTACAATTATCGTTAAAAATAATAGGACTATTATAAATTTAATTTTAATGTTTATTTAATTTAATTTAACATTAAATGTCGTGTTATTTAAAATAGGTAGCGTTCGAATATTAACATTTTATTTTTACTGTTAATTGTGTTTTATTAAATGTATTGTATAAAATCTTAACAGGTAATCTCTTGAAAACAATGTTATATTGTTACTAAATCTCATTAATATCGTGTACATGAAACATAGGAACCTGTTTGTTTCCTCCACTGAAGTTAATTCTGTGTTGAATATTCCTGTAAATCACTCTAATTACACTATTGTTGACTGTGTACAGGATGCTTACTGTATTTATTTAAACAAAAGCGTACATTAAGAAAACAATAGCATTACCTAACAGCTTACCCGTGCATATATTGAGTGTAATTGCTACATACATGGACTTTGTAGTTATGTTATTGTATTTTAGTTTTGGCTTTATAAAGTATCCGGGTTAAAATGGAGACTGATCCAATACTTGTGTTTAACTTCACTCAAACAAACGTCAAAAGAAACTTGTAATGGGAGACGTGAAAGTGAAACCGGATACGCTTTTCTAAAGTTAAATTTGAATAAATAATCTTACCCATTACATTATATTTTAGTATGAATGAAAGTTTATTTGTTGTTTGTTAGTTATTATTCAATTCCTGTTTATTTTGTACATATTAAGCGGTTTCTTCTTAAGGTTGAATAATATTGATTTTTCATTGAATATTTGATTTTTATGGATAGAAAAGTGAGCATGTACATGTATGAATGTTAATATAGTATGGAATTGCTCCTTATACTGTATATTATTAACTTTCTTCAATATCCTGTCTACGAAATTACATTTTTTTAACGTGGAGTTTATTACTCTGTAATAAAGTTGTACACCACATTTCCAGAAAATATTGGACACAAAGTTTCTATTGAGACTTTCAAGAATTCACTCAGGTTTTATCAAGTTGAAAATGCGTTTTACCTTTGAGCTTACAGAAGCACATAAACTGAGACTTAGCGTCGGGAAAAGCTTTTTTTGTTTGTTGGTTCTTGTTTGAATGTTTGTTAATTTGTAATAATATTAAATAATTTTGTTATGTAGATTTATAAGATATTTTATTTAGATGTATATGTTATTTTTCTAATTCTTTTTTAATAATATTTAAATATAAACTACAATTTTGACATGTTACGTGTTTCGTGGAACAATGGAGAGATGATGAAGTAAGTTAATAAATAAATCTTCTAAAGTTTTGGAGTTAAAATACGGGAGGATGGAATATTTTTCTCAAAATCTGAAAACATTCATATTTTCCATTATTTTCAGATTGATATTATCAATCTGTTTGTTTAAATGTGGCATTTGTTTCATTCATTTACTGATAATCCGACTTTGACTAGGTAGGCCTATCTCGCGAAAAGATTCGATTATGATAAAAAATGCTTCGGGAAAAATTATAGTGGTAGAATAAATTAATAACAATTTGTACCTATTATTTTATATTTTGTTTGTTATATATTTCAGTATTACAGTTGTAATTACATAATACAGAAATGAAATCGTTGTAATGCCTGTATTTAACTATAGTAAACTTCATTTGACTCCAGAGCAAAAAATTATTTGTCGAGAGACTACCCTCCCCCTCCCCCAACGTTATATAAACAAAACTGTTTTTTAACGTGTTTAACGTGTCAATTTTTAAACTGTTAATATAGCAGAAGATTAAGAGCTCTTACCAAATTCTAAATGACAAGGCAACACACATAAATATTTAAAAGGTTTTATACTTTTTGGTCAGAAAACCATAAATGTGTTTGATACCAAAGACAAAAAACAGACATTTTAGAAAGTGTACTGTTAAAGTGCCTGTGGACTTAACTGACTATAAGTCAAAGTTCAAGATATGCCAGTGACTTAATTAAACTTTGCTTGAGTAAACTCTATCCGCCCTGTCAAAGGATTGCATTTCTGCAGCTAAATAATGTATGAGATAAAGCCATCATCATGCATTTTCAATTATATAAGGAGTTACTGTCTTTGTCAGGAAAATAAAATTAGGTTTTTAAGCAAACAAATATACGTATTTTTAACGAGTTTTAGTTTTAACTGAAACTATTATTTATTACTATCGTTATATGTAGAGATTTTTGTTACAAAATGTCGAGATTTGTACGTAAATTATGAAGGCTAAACTACTATTATTAATATGCATACTATGCTTTAATAGACTCAAATATGAGATCGAAATGAGAAGAAACTACTTACGCTGTTTCAAAATCATTATATTATTTTAAATCAATTGATTCTAACTATGTCAAACAAAACGAGAATGAAACAGTTGTAACGAGTATTTAGAAATGCGGAAAATAGTCAATTCACGGAAAGCCACTTTTAGGTATCATGTCTATGGTCTTCACTGGTGAGGTCTGTAGATCACTCAACTAACACAATCCCAAGTAACCATCAGCACACCGGGAAACCAGCTTGGATAATTAATTAGAAAGATAATTAATTTCTTGACCAAATATTAATTTATGAATTACCACTAGATACAATTCGCCCTAATTTAAGTGTTTTAGGAGTATTTAGGCGTAGAATAAGGAAATTATAAGTTGAACTAATGATACCGTTTCTCGGGATAAATCAAGGGTGTCTCAACATGTCGAAAAATTAGCGCAAAATTATATTTTGAAACTTCCAAACTTTAAAATCTACACTGGAGTTAAAAAACGACCATTTTGCTCACCGGCGTGCAGTCGAGTGCTAGATTTAAATTCTGACAATTGTACATTCTTCCATGACATGTAACAGCATGGATTAATTTTGGAGAGGCCAGAATGGTTCACTTCCCACGTCACAAATTATATTATTTTTTTGTAATATTTAACTAAAAGTTATAACTAATAATGTTATAATATTATAAATACTATTAGTTATATTCAAAATTTGTTTCACCCGGCTGAACTTCTTTGATAACAGTTTCGAATGTATCTGCGCTGTTTCTCTTGCCAAATCATATCATTATTGACGATTTGTTAAAATGTATTTTTTTAAAAGGTGAAAGTATAAGAAATATATTACCCTAATAATTAAGACAGTCTGTGTAAACTTCACCTGAACCAAGAATGTGTAAATCTAATGTTCAAATCTAACTGAAACCAGAACACACAACTCAAAGCTCTAAGGATAATGTCCAATTAATTTATGTGGTTATATTTGCTATTTATGTTATGAACCGAATTTATATTTTTAATTGTAAATTTGATATTTTCTCATCGTAAAGAGTTGTTTAGTTCTGTTTTTGTCTAAATTATTAGTGTTTTTAAGGAAATGTTATGTATTAAGAAATGTCTGTCCACTGGATCCATGTAGCACAATGTACGTTATTGTAATTTGATTTAGTAATAATATCATATTACATATAAGGGAATTTCTGTTAATGTTTTACATTATATAATGGTAAACTGTAAGAATATAGGTATTATTCTTGTCCATTACCTAATAGTTTATCCTTCATCAAAATAAAACTTGTTTAATAACGGAGGTAAATTATTTTGACTGAAAATAGTAGATTGAGTGTCATCTTCATGATGAGCTGTTGTAGTGAATTTAATTTGACTACTCAAGCAACATCCATTCATAGTTTATAGAAGATGTCAAAACCTATCGATCATTTCCTTCAATTTTATTTGTTCCTTTTACTGCGAACGTTTTTTTCGTCAGAGATTATGTAATGCTATAAGGCAGAAATACAAAGATCGTACAGTTTAAATATACAAGAAGATTAGGAACTTTAAAAAATACGAAATTCCGAGGCTCTACATGGAAGTTTTCAAAAGGTATGACAATTGTTCAAAATGTAAAAAAAAAAAAAAAAAAAAAAAAAAAAAAAAAAAAAAAAAAAAAAAGGGAGAGAAAATAATTTTACTATCTGAATAAATAAAGAAAAATATATAAATAAGTAGGAGATAAGGAATGTTGGGATAGTACTATAATGATCGTGGTGTATTTTTAGAACGACGATATGTCATGGTGGTGTCTGTATATAAAATTCGGTGAGCCAAATAAGCTTTCTCCTTCAAAAAAAATTAATAAAGAGATAAAGTTGTGGTAGAAACATGAAGAGACCTTTCTCATTTTAAAATTATTGTCCCTGTGTGGCAAACGAAAACAAAAATATTTTAATTAACATTAAAAAAAATATGTTTGAACTCTTTATCTATTTTTTCTTTATAAAATACAAAGCTAGTTTGATGAAAAATATTCAGTATAAGTTCAATAACCAGCTGTGTTATTTATCAATTTAAAATACTTAGTTAGTTGATGGATATTACTTAATTATTAAACAGCTGATTTCAACTACTTAATAAGTTTAAATCTGAGATTATAATCTCAAAACTTCTTTCTTTAAAAAGCAAAGTTTAATTAACGATGTTGAAAAACGTAATCATTACAATCTCTATGAAACATATCTCCTTAATAATCCGGATATAAGACTTAAATGATGTCAAAATCATTGAGGAATTGTCATCACACTTGGCATTAACAATAAAGATATGATATTATCATTACTAAAGATATATTAGGCCTTAATTCTAAAAATCTGTTAAACTTTTTCTTTCGAAACTAATTGAAATATGACGTTTAACAATGTAAACCAATGCAAGGATTGAACGGCATTTTAAAACTTTTTGTATTATATCAAACACTATTTTCAATTGTAATATTGTTTTATTAATGTATATGAATGTGCGTCGATGAAATAGTTAATTCTATACTAATAACTCCAAATAGGTTATGTATAATGATATAGCACATGATATGTGTGTGTCATGCAAGATATATTATGGACTAAGATGAACCAAGTATGTCGTTCCTCACAGGACTGCATAGATCATATTATGACAGACAAGAAATTGATACATCTGTTAATTAATAGTGTCAACCCTCTACTATCCGTCTACCTTCCCTTCTGCATACTGAATTATAATTGGTAATCTGAAGATGAGCGGTAAATAGTTTGTGCTTATTTTTTGTTAACATTAAAATTAAAGTTAAAAATATGTAGTCTTCATTCTACATTTTTGAACAAAGGTAACTTTTATCTTAGACAAATTGTTGTGTCTCTAAGAGTCCTCACAAAACCTATTATGTAGCCCTATATTATGTTGTATTATGTCTTTGAAAATCCATATTTGGGAGACTTAAGCACCGTCACTAAAGGTCGATGAAATTCATGTATGTATTTCAAATTGTTGTTAAATATGAAGGTTTAATGACATAATCCATTGTGCAAAATTTCAACAAAAATTAATTTGTGAATCTAGTGGAATGACAAATAAAATAATAAATCCCACAACAAAAGCACGTTTTTAGTCATATTTTATTTCTGTTTGGATATTTTCTGTGAGTGAGAAAACTTGTGTAACATTAAGATTATTATTATTATTGTTAATCTATTTCCACTCCACAAAAAATGTACTGTAAACAAATATTTTGTTTTCAAAGATTTCTAACATATTATATTTGTGTGGATATATCCGTTAGAAGGCTTTAAACATTGGCATATGACGATATCTGTCTTCAGTAACCGGTTACATATTTTCTGTTTATTCACTTAGCAGAAACCTAAACTTGTAGACAGATTTCTCTCACAATTTATACACATAAAAATTATGTATACAATGACTTGTAACTTTATATTTCGTTAAGTTTTTTTTTAAAATATTTATTTGATAACTGAAAATTTTGGGGAACTTGCTGTAAGACCAAAACAATATTCCTTATAAGTTTTGCTATTAATAAACATAGAATAGCCTATAATTGTTATAACTCAAAATTTGAAGATGCAAAAATCAAAATTCAACTTTCTTAAAATCAACTCGATATGCAACCAATAAAACCATTTTCCTATAAATTATAAATTTGTAAGTCATTTAAAAAAAAAATGTAATGAGACCGTTATCAAAGGCTAATATTTTCAAATAATATTGTTGTAAATATGAAGGATAATACAATAAACTATTTTGTCAAATTTTAAACAAACTAAAACTATCACTTGTAAATAGTAAAACTAGTAAGAGAATACTTCAACCAGGAGAGCATTCATTAAAAACAGATACTATAGTTAATATATATATATAAAAAAAAAAAACAACAACAATTTTGTTCATTATGTTTCTTCTAATTTCAAAATTAAGAAAAAAAATTATTGGTCTCCATACATTCAAAATGGTGGATTGGGAGCTTTTGGCCAAAACATAATAATGACATAGTCCTCAAAAATTAATAACTGTAAATTGTCGTTATAGATATCAAAATATTGTCACGTATAGGAATCAGATATAAAAGTTACCCAACCAATGTATAAAAGAGTACGTAATCGAAATTAGTAGTGTACATTATTAAAAATCTAAATTTTTTCGTCTCGACTCATGTGCCCCAAAATTGAAATCATCATAAAAATGAAACCCAAAATCAAATTAATGATTTCTTCAGTTGCAGCTTAATGGTTCTCCCAGCGTTGCTATAAATTGTATTTATGTATGCCTCTAACCTCTATATGAACCTTTCTGTTCTAGTGAAGGCCAGTTTGCAGCTTGCAGCCATTAGGGAGTTCCCTAGATGCTGCTACCGCTCTGCCCAGTTCATGTCAGGGGGCGAGAGGAGAGGATTTTTTAGTAGGTAGTACCTCTCCCTTATCGAGGGGTCCCACATTATCTCACAGGAGAGAGATCTGCATAAATGCGTTTTTTTTTTTTTTAATCTACAGACTTGTTCTGTAACCAAACGTCATAAAAAAACATTGTCATTGTTTGGTTATAATTTTGAACTGAAAGCAAAGATTGCAGCATTCTCCCATGATATTATGACGTTTTTCTTAGTTGTTTTTTGAAAAAGGTAAGGATTATTTTATATACTGTACTATGTTTCTGTCTGTACTGTTTGACAATAGAAACAGTTGACAATATTTCTGCTTTAGTGTTTGTACGTTTGTACTCCTTTTAACTTACCTAGAATGTTTGTTAGAAGAAAATTCTTCTGTAAAAAATAAGTAAATACAAAAGGCAGTTTTACTTGTATCTATTTTACATTAATAATTTAACTATTTTATTATTTTTCCTTTTACTTTGAATCTGATATTTTAAATTTCAGCTTTAATGTATTTCAACAAGTCATTTAAACTTTCGATAACAATATTAACATGTATTAAAATCCTATTGTTTAAAAAATGGTTTTAAGCCTTTACAAGATTAGAATGCTTTTATTTGGGTGAAATCATTTTTATTAAAATAACAATACCCTGGAAATCTAAATTTTGGCTATACAATCTTAATTTTTGAATGGTGGAGATAATATAGAATTGCCGGTCATGCCGGTAACCGCTATATTATTATTTGAGTATTCTTTTTCCCTTTCTTGACCAATGGTTTTTTAATAACTCAATACTGAATAGTTCAACACAGAAACAAATTATTTTCATCGATATGTTATTTTTATTGTTACAGACAAGACTGAATGGCGTGCTCAGCATCCATCGCAGCGAGTCCATTACCTTAAAATAAGTTGTAGATGAGGTTTCAAAGTTTAAGAAGAAACTTAATATGTTACTGTAACGAATAAGTTAAAACCTAATAAAACTTTTAGCTCTCTAATTTATTGTTTTGTTTTTACCGCTTTTAAACACCTTTTTTCAAATATTTACTGTTTATGGTTGAAAACATATACGGTATATTTTGAAATAACGCCACTGAATGACAGTGCATACAACATGTTAATATTTTTTAAACACTAAGCACAAATTTTCAAATTTTTTCAAGCGAGTAAATTGTTTAGTAATGTGATGTCCACAACACACATGAAGTAATAATTTAATTAGTTGGTCTTTAAGTTACAAAAATAATCAATTGTTGTTCAATTCTATTTATTGCACATGGTTGAACATAATACTTAGGCCCTATATAATTGAAAATGTAGAAGAAGGTGGCTTCATTGCATACATTATTCAGCAGCAGAAATGTGATTATTTGATATAGAATATAAGGTTTATTCAAGTCAGTGGCAAGTAATAAACTTAGTACTTTTGCTTCAGTAGTATACACACAGAAAATACTTTTTATTTCAAAATTCTCTTTAGAGGAATATAAAATTCCATCGTTAAATATCATTTTTATTCTTGAATGTCTCTTTTATAGTTTACAGTTTTTTCTGCAAAATTTAATGTGAAACTTATTATTTGCAGATTTGGAAAGAGATAAAACTATCTATTGGCATTCAACTTGTATTAACTGATATTAGTTTAAAATAGAAATGGTTATACAATTTCCTATAAACAAACTAATTATATATTTTAATAATTGTCCAAACTTTCCGTCCTAATACAGAATAATTATTTAAGATTAGGTTATTATTATAAATGGTAAAACCGGTATTTCTACATATCTGATATCTTATAACAGAATAGTTGAAGGAAACGTTAAAAGGTAAGTTATGTTTTACAGAATAAAATAATAGTATTGTCTGTCATTGAAAATTAATATAAGTTACTGACAAATTTCCCATACAATTTCAGTAATGAACATGATTTATCAACTTTGTAAAAGTCGAAAACAGAATATATTATTAGGCTATATATATATATATATATTGTAACGTTGAGAAGCCCTAAGTAAAAGCTTTGTCCAATTCAAAATGTTTAAACCTTGTCAGTTAGAAATAAATGTCAAACATAAACGTCACTCCAACACATAATAAATTTTGTTAAAGGATTTCTAAGGAAACAATACTTCGAAACTACAAAATTATTGAAAGGGCGAGGGCAGCGTGACAAATTAAATAGGAAGAGTTGAGTTATGTAATGTGACAACATGGGAAATTAGAAAGTTTGTGTACGCCCAAGTTAACAAAAGAAAAAGAGACAAAAAACTAGGCAGAGGTACGTTGAACTCAGCTAAGAAACAAGATTTAACGAACTTTGAAAGACGGTTAGAGTTTGAAAAATCAAATCCAACCAACCAAAAAGAAGCGTCATCCAGAAATAAGCGAAGAAGGGGTAAAACGGGAAAACTCTGCGTAAGAATTCAAAAATCAAAAAAAGCAGTGAAGAACGAGCGTCGCAAGGGAGAGGAACTAGGAACAGGGCGAAGTTCGCCAAATCGTCGTAAAGTTGAAGAAAAGTTTTAAGTCATCGAATTATATTAAAATCATCGTAAAGTTAAAGAAGAGTTTTGATTAATTGACCAAGAATTCAAGCAACAGAGTGAGGTAGTTCAAGCTTCGAGATCGTCAAAGTGCCTATAAATTGGATTAAGTTTCTTGTGATATCTGCCATAAGTTCGAGGGATCATCTCACCTGTAAAACTCCAAGAAGACATCATTCCATGCTACTGAACCACGATAAGTTATCTGATTAGTTATTGTAGTTTTTACTTCAGGTTACCAAAGAAACCACGCCCCACTTTAAATAAAATCTGAGCTAGGCCGAGAGCCATTTAAACTTAAATTTTCAAAGAGCAATCAAAGTAACTTCATTATATAATTGGTAAATTATACCTGGCGCCCAACAAATCAATAAAACAATTGAGATATTAAAATATAAAGACTAAATTAAAATTACAATTAATGATACGATTTTGATGCACCTAATAATAATAATAAAATTGCTATGTTCTAGAATTAAGTATTTCATTGTGTTATAAATGTTTATGTCTAGTTTAAGTTGAATGGATGAGATTTAGTGATAAGATGAATAAATTTGAATACTCATATGTGCATCAATTAATTTGAAGATTTAATTAATTCAACTGTTATATTGGCACCCAACTTTAGGTGCAAATTGTATTTTAAAGAATAAATAATTTAAATATGATAACGTAGTTGTGTTTTAATCAAAGTAATTAATTAAAAATAACTAATAAAGGTTATAATTGGCGTCCAACTCGTGGTTTAATTAAAATTAAAATTTAGTTCACGTGGTGTAACCTGAAGGTAGCATTATAAGATAAGAGACAGAAAGACTATTAGATATAATTAATTTAATGTTAAGACGTAGTAATAGGATAAAAAATTATAAAAAGATGGCAAATAACCAAATAACAATGGGGTTTGATGAGGAGATTAATAATCAAATGGGGATAGAATCAGAAATGGATAGAGCTATAGGGATTAATAATAGTGAAAGTAATACTAATGAGGGTAATAATTCAGGGGAGAGTGAAAATTTAAAGGTGTATGGGACCCCAACGGTAGGATTAAACGAATTAATCGAAATCCTTAATAAAAAATTTGATGAAAGTAATAAAAATGCGGAAATCCTAAAAACAAGCATCGATAAAAAATTTGAAGAAAGTAGTAAAAATGCGGAAGCCCTTAATAAAAAGAATTTCGAAGAAATTAATAAAAATGCGGAAATTCTAAAAGCAAGGCTCGATAAAAAATTCGCAGAACAAAATAAAAAGCTCGAGGAAAATAATAAAAAATTAGAAGAACTTAGTGGCAATGTTAGTCAAAATGCGGAGACAATGGACCGAAAATTTAATGAATTTGCGGAGAGATTCGAGAACAAGCTCGAAGAAATTAAATTAAGATCGGATACCACAGCCGAGACAATTAGGACGGAAATGAATGATAAATTAAATAAAATTGAAGAAAATTTCACCGATAAATTAGGTAATAAGTGCGAAGATTTAAGAGAAAATTTAAAAGAAATTGCAAGTAAAGTCGTGGAAGTAGAAAAGGATGTGCAAGAGAGCATTAAAGAAATCGAAATCACCGTAAACAAAAATTTAACTGAAAATCAAATTAACGTAGACGCTCAGATTGATAAGGTAAAGGAAAGTCAAGCTAGATCTAATAATAAAATTCTAGAAATCGAATCACAATGCCAAGAAAATTCACAAAAAATTAACCAATATCAGAAACAAACGGACGAAATGAAAAATAAAGTGACAGAAGTAGATGAAAGATTAAGTAATTTAAAAACAAGGGATGGTATCATAATAAGGGAACCAGAGATAAGGGATATTAGTTTTACAGGAAAAGAAAGATTCCCAATGCAATTTTTAAGGATCATAAAAGAAGTTAGCGTTAGTTACACACATCAAGGGGACATGTATTGGTTAGATAGATATTTAAAAGATGAAGCATGTGTATGGTGGTTTCTACACCGTAGGGAAGTTAAAAACTTCGAAGATTTTGAAAAAATATTTATGGATAAATATTTTAACGAAATGATACAAGCAAACATCCGAGACAGGTTGGAATTCGGAAAGTTTAAAGGAAAAATTGGGGATGAAGCTATCACATATGTGGAGAACATGATGTTGGAATGTTCAGAGTTAGAACCGCCGATTTTAGAAGCCCAGTTAGTCCAAAAAATCGCTAAGCACTTTCACCCAACTACACTAATTGCTGTTATCACCAGGGGTGTGAAAACAAAGCAGGAATTTGTAAAACTATTGATGGAATTCCGACAGGCAGATGTACGACACATTAATAGTTACGAAGAAAGAAATGGTAATTATAAGGCATCCTATCCACGCGACGAGAGAGAGGGAGAAGTTGTAAACAGGCCTTGGGGACAAATGAATGGGTACAACAGTAGACATTTACCGTTACGTCAGAATAGGGATGTTTACAGAAAACCAGATGTGCGTGCCGACATAAAAAATGGACCAGGGAACCGTTGGGAAGGTCGACAACCTGCAGACAGGGACGGAAGAGGGCAAAAGTGAAAGTTGGAATGGAATGTAGACCTAGCGGATAAGAACAAGGCAACCATAAATACCTTATTCACCGATTTAAAAGATTATTTAGAGGACAATCACGACACAAGCGATATAATTAATGACATTAATAAATGTCCAGAAATTAAGTTAGTTTTTAATGAGTGTGTACAGGTCAGAGCGTTAATCGATACAGGTTGTGAGGTAAATTCGATATCTGAATCTTTCTACAACACAAATAAATTAAATTTAGGAGTTTTTGAAGAATTACCGGTAGCAGGAGTAAAAGTTATTGGAGCATTAGGTCTGCGTTCCAAAAGTGTTAAAAAACAAATTTTCATTAAAGTTAAGTTAGGAACAGAATTAATCGCCGTGCATTTTATAATAGTACCAGAACTAATTCGAGATTGTATACTTGGGTTAGAGTTTTTATCAAGAAATCATGCAATCGTCAATTTTATTAATAATAAGTTAGAAATAGGAAATAAATTAAACTATGGAGTTGGTAGAAAGGAAATTAAATTCGAGGATTCGTCAGAAGTTAATATTGAAAGTTTGAATAATTGCCTACAAATTGAAGAGGATAAATATGAATTTGATATAAACAAAATAAGCAATTTGGAACATGTACCACTTGAGAATAGGCAGCGGTTATACAGCATATTTAATAAATATAAAACAGTTTTCAGCAAAAAACCAGGATTAATTTCAACTTATTACCATAAATTTCAAGTAACTGATAGAACACCATACTGTCAGAGGAGTTGGCCAGTAGCAACTAAGTTTAGAGAAGCCGTTGATGCAGAGATTCAGAGAATGCTAAGTTATGGGATCATCGAGAGAGCAAACAGCGCATACATTAATCCTATAGTACCTGTATGTAAGAAAGATGGGAGCGTAAGGATCTGTTTAGACGCCAGGACTATAAATGCGAGAACCATACCGGATTACGAAGGGATTCGACCAATCCAAGAGTTATTGACAATCGGTAAGAAGATCAGTTGGATGAGTAGTTTAGACCTAACTAGCAGTTTTTGGCAAATCCCGTTGCACGAAGATTGCAAGGATTTCACGGCATTTCTGTACAAAGGATTGTGCTACAGGTACAAAACCGTTCCGTTTGGGTTGAGCACAAGCTTAGCAAGTTTAACGCGAGGTTTGGACTCAATTCTGACGGAAGAAGTTAAAAGGAATTTAATTATGTATGTGGACGACTGTTTATGTATTTCGCAAAACTGGGAAGATCATGTGGACCAATTAGAAAAAATATTAAAGGTATTTCAAGACGCCAACTTAACAGTAAATTTTGAGAAATCTATGTTCTGCAGGAAAGAAATAGATTATCTAGGTTTTGTTATCACCACAGATGGTATCAAACCGCAAGAGCAAAAAATGATGGCAATTCAAAATTTTCCGCGTCCTAAGACACCAAAACAATTAAAAAGCTTTTTAGGATTAACAAATTTCTACCACCGGTTTTCAAAAAATTACGCACAAACAACAGCTCCATTACAAGGACTACTGAAGAAAGGAACAAAATTTAAATGGACAAATAGTATTAACCAGAGTTTTTTAGCTGTAAAGGAGGAATTTATTGAGGCTGTAACGTTAAAGCACCCAAATATGGAAAAGATGTTTTACTTACAGACAGATGCGTCCGATATTGCGTCAGGAGCACAACTGTACCAACTCGATGACCAGAATAACATTGCTGTAGTAGGATTTACAAGCAGAACATTTAAAGGGGCTGAGAGATTTTATAGCACTGCCGAAAAAGAATTGTATAGTGTAGTATTAGGATTAAGGAAATTTAGGAATTATTTATTAGGGAGAAAAATAACCGTTATAACTGACAATAAGGCGATCACTTTCATTAACCAATGCAAACTACTTAACGCTAGAATGACGAGGTGGATCTTATTAATTCAGGAGTATAACATCCAAATTCGACACTGCAAGGGAAAAGAAAATATTGTTGCAGATACATTGAGCAGATTCCCAGAGGATGGAGAATGTTCACAAGAAAATGGGGAGGACCGACTTGTACAAATCCAATTAGTGTTACAGAAGTTTAATCCAGAAGTGGGCGAACAGTTACAAAATATAGAAGTTTTACAGAAGAAGGATACAAAATTTAGGAATATAGTAGGTAAATTAGAAGAAAATGATCCAAAAATTTTAGAATGTTATAAATTGTTTGAAAAAAAATTATTTCGCAAGGAAAGAGGAATGTGGAAATTAATGATTCCAGAAAAATTCATTGAAGTATTAATTAAGGAAATTCATGAAATTTGCGGACATATAGGAATAAGCAAATGTTACCATAATTTTAAGGAAGATTTCACGGGAGACAAAGTCGCTAAAAAGGTCAGGGATATAATAATTAAATGTTTACGATGTCAAAAATGTAAACATGACAACAAAGGTAGAAACGCAGAACTTACGCCTATTATACCAAAAGGTAAGGGTGAACTAGTGTGTGTAGACTATTACGGACCATTGCCTCGGTCAGTCTACGGGTCAAGGTACATCTTAGTAGTGATTGACGCATTTTCTAAATACACAAAATTGTATAAGGTAAAAAACACAACAACCGTAACAACATTAAATCAAATCAGGAAATACATTAAAGAAGTCCAATTACCAAAATACATACTTTCGGATAATGGTACACAATTTACATCCAAAAAATGGACAGAAGGGTTACAAGAACTGGGAATTAGACAAAGAACCGTTGCAATACGAAATCCACAAAGCAACTTGGCGGAGAGAGTAATGCGAAATCTAGGTCAACTTTTCAGGATCCTGTTACCTGACAATCACCAAGAATGGGGAAGGCTACTTGAAACTGTGGAAAGTTTCATGAACGAATCATACCATGATACAATTGAGTCAACACCATTAGAAGTACAATTTAATACACGTCCGACACGAATTTGGAAAAAATATTTAATTAATCCAGGCAACACAGAAACAAACGACATTGACCACGGAGAAATATACTTACGAATTAAAAATAAAAGGGAAAAATTCGCTAAGAAGTTCAATGAACTGCATCCACCAACCGAATATCAGATAAATGATTTAGTACTAGTAAGAGCTTGTATTCCGTCAAGCACAATTGAAAAACGATATCACAAGTTCTGTGAACTATATGAAGGACCATACACCGTAATCTCTAAGATAGGAAAAACTACTTATAAGTTAGCTAGTATAAAAAATAATAAAACTCACATCCGAGGTATATTTAATTGTAGATTATTAAAAAGGTTTCATAATTAATTAGAGAGTTAAGTAAACAAAAATAAATGAATTTAACTGTAAAATAAAATGTAAACAAACACATGTCCTACAGTTGAAGAGGGTCAAGGGAACAATGTTAATTGGGGTTTACAAGAAGGGTTTGTTGACGTGGGATTCTAGACAATGCCATTGTTAAGAAAAAAGGTTGACCGCAGTTTAGGTCATAAAGTCATTTAAAGGGACAGTAATTCTAGTGGGTTTTTAAATGAGAGTAAGAGTAGGTCATAAAGTCATTTAAAGGGACAGTAATTCTAATGGGTTTTTAAATGAGAGTAAGAGTAGGTCATAGTCCATGTTACGATATGTATATGTGTATTATTAAAATAAGTTTAGTGTAAAGGTGTATCAAAAGCAAATTTTATCATTAATTATGCAATTAACATAAAATTTCTTGGGACTTATGTAACGTTGAGAAGCCCTAAGTAAAAGCTTTGTCCAATTCAAAATGTTTAAACCTTGTCAGTTAGAAATAAATGTCAAACATAAACGTCACTCCAACACATAATAAATTTTGTTAAAGGATTTCTAAGGAAACAATACTTCGAAACTACAAAATTATTGAAAGGGCGAGGGCAGCGTGACAAATTAAATAGGAAGAGTTGAGTTATGTAATGTGACAACATGGGAAATTAGAAAGTTTGTGTACGCCCAAGTTAACAAAAGAAAAAGAGACAAAAAACTAGGCAGAGGTACGTTGAACTCAGCTAAGAAACAAGATTTAACGAACTTTGAAAGACGGTTAGAGTTTGAAAAATCAAATCCAACCAACCAAAAAGAAGCGTCATCCAGAAATAAGCGAAGAAGGGGTAAAACGGGAAAACTCTGCGTAAGAATTCAAAAATCAAAAAAAGCAGTGAAGAACGAGCGTCGCAAGGGAGAGGAACTAGGAACAGGGCGAAGTTCGCCAAATCGTCGTAAAGTTGAAGAAAAGTTTTAAGTCATCGAATTATATTAAAATCATCGTAAAGTTAAAGAAGAGTTTTGATTAATTGACCAAGAATTCAAGCAACAGAGTGAGGTAGTTCAAGCTTCGAGATCGTCAAAGTGCCTATAAATTGGATTAAGTTTCTTGTGATATCTGCCATAAGTTCGAGGGATCATCTCACCTGTAAAACTCCAAGAAGACATCATTCCATGCTACTGAACCACGATAAGTTATCTGATTAGTTATTGTAGTTTTTACTTCAGGTTACCAAAGAAACCACGCCCCACTTTAAATAAAATCTGAGCTAGGCCGAGAGCCATTTAAACTTAAATTTTCAAAGAGCAATCAAAGTAACTTCATTATATAATTGGTAAATTATACCTGGCGCCCAACAAATCAATAAAACAATTGAGATATTAAAATATAAAGACTAAATTAAAATTACAATTAATGATACGATTTTGATGCACCTAATAATAATAATAAAATTGCTATGTTCTAGAATTAAGTATTTCATTGTGTTATAAATGTTTATGTCTAGTTTAAGTTGAATGGATGAGATTTAGTGATAAGATGAATAAATTTGAATACTCATATGTGCATCAATTAATTTGAAGATTTAATTAATTCAACTGTTATATTGGCACCCAACTTTAGGTGCAAATTGTATTTTAAAGAATAAATAATTTAAATATGATAACGTAGTTGTGTTTTAATCAAAGTAATTAATTAAAAATAACTAATAAAGGTTATAATATATATATATATATATATTAGGCTATTATATAATATGATATGAAACTTCAGGTTGGAACTTAAACATGCGTGGGGTTGAGTTCTACAGAATGTTACAGATGGTGGTTAAAAGATAGAACAGTTGATCATGATTTATATAATATAGGATTTTAAGAATAAACCAGCAGGTAGAGGAAACGTGAAATTCTAGAACTATTATGACTGAAAATCCATAAACATATATTTCTATAAAGCCTGAATGTCCAGTCCTTGTAAAAGAGACAACTTATCCATGATATATCACACATCTATTCTGCTTAGTTTAAATAATGCAGAAATATACCTGGAGACGTCCATTTTCAGATTTAACCATAGGAATAACGGTCAGCTTTATGGAACGGAATGGATTTAACTACAATTTGTTGTTATTGCAAAAAGTTACTCTGTTACATAATATATTGGCAAACAAGTTATCTTCCCATATTCTTTTGAAGTGGTGCATATTATGTGATTAACATTTGTATGTTACGACTATTTTACTGTAAAATACACAATTTTATTTAAAGATAAATGGATGTAAGAAATGCATGTATAACATGTTGTATTCCCAGTCTTTCCTATACACTTATTACCTTTTACAAACCATAATCTAAATGTAATATAAAACAATGGAGATATTTTATAAACAATTGTTTTATAAAACAATATATTTAAAATGATTTAATAACGATATATATATATATATATATATATATATATATATATATATTGCAAAATGTTTTGAGTACACAGAATATGTATACAAACCACTTTATTACACTCATATATGGTTCTAAATAAATAAATGTCTAAATGTACGCAAAGTAAGTTTTAAAATTGTATTTGGAGAGGCGTAATATCTTTTTAACTAATTGAAACCACAGTAACAAATCTCATGATGCGGGTAGTATTTTAAAATTTTATTTTAATAACTGTTAATAGTTTGAGAACACTTCTTTTAAAAAAAATTAATCTATGACCCTAGTGGTCATAATTAATTAATCTGGACCCTAGTAGATTAATGCTCAACTGCGAGAGATAGGTACAGTAATCTTATGATCACTAATTAACCATCTTTTATTCGTAAGCAATTCGAATGAACGAAAATGTCAACCGACAGTCAATGTATCCATTTCCACCATATTCGCCTTTTATACGTTGCTCGGAAAACAGTTCACTATCTCTAATATCAGCCTTTCGATGAGAGAGAAATCATTTGATTATATTTCTTTATTACAAATTCGCCAAAAACCCAAAGCACAACACTTATTTAAAATCCTGTTAATTTGTGTGTCAATAATAGAATTATTGCAGTAGGCAACTGGTAGGACACACTTTGCACTGAATTTAAATACAGCTCTCTTAAGTACGGGTGGGATTGTTGTGACAAGAATATTGGTGGAAGGGTATAAGAACGGTTGTTGATTTTCTATTTACGAGAAAAACCTTCTTTAAAATAACTTAGTTTGAAGTTTGTAAGGGTCACTAAAGTCTGTCTTCTAACTTGAGGTTTGTTTAGGTTTATATAACAAAGGTCTCTCTCTAAACTGTTCACTCTGAATAATATATAAATTGAGTTCAACAAACTTTGAACTTGAATCCGGAGAAAGAACTCACTCCTTCGTGAATAATGTTCTTACACAATATTAAAGACAAGTAAATTTTTTGAATTAATACCAATATTACACAATAAGTAGTGTAAAAAATCAGAATACATTAAAAATTACACATATAATGTAAACAGTGTTTTTAAATTGAGCTCTAATTCATATAAAACTTGGAAAACAATTTGTTTTTTATTCATGGAATATTTATAAAAATTCTCATATATATATGCGGGTGTGTGTGTGTGTGTATGTGTGTGTTTTGAATTGTTAATTTTACAACATATTTTGATTTAATGTTTAATGTTTGTCCAAATTAGTGACCAAATTTTTAAACTGAACTATGGTGAAAGAAAAATCATTTTATTACTCGGATGCAACGAATATGGAAACATTTACGAAAATGCAAAGGAAATTTTCACCTCTTAAAAATACTTTCACTTTATATTTAGATTGGAAGAGGAAACATTTTCTACGATCTCTTTAAAAAGAACCAATATATAAAACGAAGTCATTTTGAAGTAATTTAAACAAAAACATCAATGATTGGTACATTTTACTTTTGAAAGGCTGTTGTACTTGGTATTAGAATTTCAAAGTTATCTTCTTTAGATATACTAACTCAGTTGCTATACAAATTATATTTTGTTAAGGCCATTACGCAAATTCAAATAAATGAAAAAACCTACAAAACGAGCTGTTATATTCTCATATTAATGAATGTCTTAATAGAGATATTTTTCTTGGTGCTACGTGCTATAGCAGTTAAATATTTTCAGGAGTTACTTAAACTTTATATTTTCTTCATTTATTTTTACTGCGAAATTAATAATTAATAAAAATACTAACCAATTTCTTAAATTTTACAAATTCATTAATGAAATTTTCAACAAAAATAATGAAGACAGATAGGTGAAGTTACAGTTCTTTTATTATACCCAGATATGTCTCGGAGTTCTAAGCGGGAAGATGTACTTTGACCGGTAGTTCCGTATCGTGATAACATAGTAAAAGCTTATTAATATTTATATTCTAGTAGTAGTAACTCGGTTTCCAATGTATTTACATATGAACTTTTATATTATCCTCTTTTGTGTTCTGTGCGATATGTTTTGAGTGTGTATTATTACTCATTATGAGTGAAAAGTGTGAAGTATGTATCAAAGCTGTAAACTCACTCTATTTATAAAAAATGTCTATGAAAGATGTTGAGTGTATTAGGGGGAATAATGTTGTATGGCGCTGCGACCCGTATAGAAAGATTAGGAGGAAAATTATCCCAATTTAGTCTAAATTAGAGAGAGATGACGTGGGTATTAGAGAAGTTATGTCTACTTCAAGAAATGCAAAACGAGTCGAGAAACGAAATAAAGGATCTAGAAACAGATATTTTAAGATCGGTTGATATGTGTCATAGAAGATTTTAAAAATATAATTGAAATGCCCTGGAGAATTATGAAATGTATCCCCTAGGAGTCAGTACTTTCTGGTCCTCTATTCTTAATATATAATAACATCTCTTCGCATTTTCAGACGACATCGCATTATTCTACAAAGATTACTCTACAAAACAATTGAAATTTAACATTCAGAGCGATTTATATTCATTATTATTGTGGTGGTGCTTTACCAAGAATTACATGGTTATGAGCCTATAATCCAATCAAAATTTGAATGTGGGATAGTAATCTGGGGGAGGAGCATTCTACACTAATATAAGATTGGTTATTATAATACAAAACCATATTATAAGAATTATGTTTAATAAATCAAAAATAGTACACCATTGTTTAAAATTCTAAATATTCTACCACTTAGAAGTTTATATATTTTTAAAGTATTAAGAACTGTTTTGAGAGGAGCGGAGAGAGTAAACACAATTTAGGGTCAATGAGAAATAATTTAAGAAAATTATAAGCTGAAATTAAATGTAATACATCAAAAGAAATCTTCTATTTCTTGATGGAACAAGTTGAAACTATTACACACAGTTAAATGCATATCATAAAATCAATGATAAGTAATATTTAGGTTTCAAACAAAATGTTTATAATTTTGCTTTGATATTTTGAAATGTAAGAAACCATCAAAGAAAGTTCTAAAAACTATAAATTGGCTTATAAAAGTTTGCGTTGGAAAAGATTTAATAATAAGTTTTCTTAGAATTAAATCAGAGGAAAGTAGTATTTATAATATAGCGTATGTAGTACATTGTACACTGTAGTACTAAATTGTGATAGTATATAGTACATGTCATCAATGTGGTTGTATACGTGGTCATTAAAATACAATCTTAATTTTTTTTTAGTTTTAATTTTTTTTTAACGTTAATTTTAATAGGAATCCATTTATTTAAGGATCAAATAAGACAATAATTAAAATGTTTATTTGCTGTGATGATATTATTATGAAAATATCACTTTAATTTTTATTGAATAGTCTCTTAATATAGCGGAATAATATGTATCTTTGCCCTTATCAACTTTGGTGGCTTTCAGTCACCACATGAAGTTCCCACAACAAAACTTTACTAGGAGTCGTAATTTTCAACTTATACCACGATGCTGGGTCAATACCGTAACTTTATAAGCTCCTTGGAATCAAGAAAGTACTAGACAAACGTGTATCTCACAAAATAATTACAATTGTAAATTAGGTTTCTATTACTAATTACACTAAAACTCTCAGATAAAGTGTTTAAGTTAAAAATTAAAATAGTCACAGTTTCTTAAAATGTTTAGAATTTTTTTCACTATTTCTAATACGAATACTACATCAATATGGTTGTAGGAATACTACATCAATATGGTTGTAAGAATATTATATCAATATGGTTGTACGAATATTATATCAACATGTGTAACGTTTTAAATGATCAAGAAAAAGAGAAAACTAGTTTACAAAAATCAATCAATAGTTATTTATTTAAAAATTATGTTCATTGAATATTTATAATACTACAATATAGTATTTTCTTCTATAGATAGAATGTTCTTTAGAAAACATATTTAATTAATAACATACATAAAAGGAAATGAATATCCTGAGATGAACAGTTCAAGAGTAACATATAAATTATAAATAACAGAGTCTCTTTCTCGGGTAATGGTTGTGCGGCTTTCTTCAAGGAAGGGGACGTTACATACAAAATAAAAGTATGTAATCTAAAAATTAAACAAACTTTATATTTTTTTCAAAGAAATTTAAAGTAAGAAATTAAAAATTTTCTCGTAGTTAACCAACATTGTTTAACACTAATAAAATTTAAAACTAAACATATACAAATATTGAATGCTGCATATTGTATTAACATAAAATGATAAACTTGTAGCCTGGCAATAAATTAAAAGAACTTAATTTAATAGTATGTCTTATGAAGATTCCTTATGTCCTGATTCAATAATAAATAATTCTATGTAGATTAAACCAAATTAAACTGTTAATATGTGTTTGATATTTTAAGAAAAAAACCATAACAACAATGTTTTTATACTGTATGTTAAAACATAATTGTATAATTTTAAACAAATTGTCAGTCTCTAAATTAATATTTTAAATAGTAGCTTTTGATCCATGACTCGTTTAAGCCGTTTAAAGTGTTGATAATCATTGAAAATGACGTTCCGCTTATCATTTCAAGATAACATTTTGTAAAGTTCAATATGGTGACTAAAATGTCAAAGCAAACACTATTCTTAACAAACATGTGCTGTAAAGTCCCAAGAGAAATCGTGAGATAAAAGGTTACATGACACTTACTATTACAGACAACAGAGTTGTTAAACGTGAGCACTAATACTACTTACAAGAAGAAATAAATGTATTGGTAGGTAAATCGTAATATAACATATTGAAATAAATTCTTTTTATACGTGAATGTTTTGTTCATTTTGTTAGTTTCTTATAAAAGATTGTTGAAATGAATGCTTAGGAGGAAATAAGTTTTTATCATTTGAGCATATCGTTAGTAATTACTGCAATACAGTATTATGACATAATTATATGATTTATGACGTGCTAAAAAAAATAGACGATGTGTTAAAATCCAAGATAAAATATATTTAAGATGTTAGAGGTCAAAACAAGATTTGTTTTAAAATTACGTTTGCCATCCTTGCAGTGCCCTACATGTGTGTATACATTCATTTATGTAGTACTAGATTACTTTCCTTTGTGCTAACGTCAGTTTCTTTCCTACTCTTCAGGTAAAGGAGGTTTCAACATCGAGAGAAATCATTCTCAAATTCAAATTAAATTTATTTTAAACATTTATATGAATGTCGTGTAGAACTTAAACAAAAATACACATACAATTATACTTAAAACACATATTGAAATCACATAGTGTTTTATACCCATGTTAGGAGTTAAGGTCAATTTAGGATTTAAAGTTAAGTTAGAATGTAATAGATAAATATTCTAAATCCAATCGATAAACACCAGAGTATAAACAATCATTATGACAGAATAAAAAAAAGAGTATCAAATGCATTAAACATGACAAGAAATACCTTCATATATATAAAGGACGATATATGGAATTGAAATATAATAACACAACTATAAGAACTATGAGTTCTTAGAATCAGAAACCTGAAAATAACATTTATTTGTTCTAAATTATATAGACGGTTTCTGATTCTAAGAACTCATAGTTATTATAGTTGTGTTATTATATTTCAATTCAATATATCGTGCTTTTAACACATTAATATTTCAAAAAATTTTTTTTTTATATATTTATTATTTACAACCTATGACTAGCAGCACATAATAGGGCAAAATATATTGTAGTGTTGAAACTAAACATTACTTTTACTTTTGCCTGCAATAACACTAAGCCAACACTTGAGATAAACTTCAGCTCTTATACAAGACAAAAAGATCCTTTAGGACAAAGAGAAGAACAGGTCTCCTAGTTTACAGTGCAAACAGCAAAGGACGTACTTAGTAGGCAAGAGTAATTGCTCAGCAAGGCACTGTTGATCTACTTTGGAGTCCAAGCTTTGTTAATAATCCAAACATTTCCTCCAAGTAAACCTTACTTTAAGTATTTGAATGGATTATTTTACAAATTTAAATATATTTGAGTTAGTTGTTTTTTACAAATTTAGAAAATAAGTTCTGTTGAAGAGGAATAAAAATTATATAATCCTAAAAATAAAACAAAAAACATATAAAGGAAAATATTACAAAGAAAGTAAATCAATACTGAAAAATTACTTTTACTTGTAGTAATTTAGTAGCCTACTAATTTCCAACTTTACAAAGTAAATTAAAATATATAAGTTCTAATCAAAGTAAGTCAGAAAAGTAAAATTTTACTGACAGTCTATCTACAAGTTCTTTTTTTGTAAATAATAATTTACTCAACAAATTTAGGCAAGGCTCAAATTGTATATGTTACAAGAAAAAAATAATACTTTCAGTTGTAGATTGATCACATTTTTTATTTATTTATTTTTTTTTTTTAATATAAACATTTAATGTTTAATAAACTGTTTTAACTAATAATAAGTACTTATTTTAAATTCGCTAAGTGTAAAAAATTATTTTTATTTCCTGTGTGAAATATTTTTTTGAGGTCAGTATAGAACATTTTAAATTAAGTTAGGCACACATATAATTTATTATTTTATGTTATGACGACATCTATGGTCTGGACTGTAACATAACCATGATGGTGCATCTAATGAAGGGGGAGTTACTTGATTTCCCAAAGTCAAATCAGGGCTTTGCTTAAACATCCACAGTCCTATTCATACAATCTAAGAAGACACAAATCCACAGACCTACTCATACAATCTAAGAAGAAACGTTAAACAAGATGTATTTTATTATTGTTATTATTCATGCCACATTTTAAAATATGTAAATTCAAATCAAAATATTTTAGAAATGCGTTAAACATTATGGTAAAGAACAATATATTTATTATTAATGACATATATACCGACTCCTTATAAACTGTCGTTTTAAACCATACTGTATGTGGTCAGCGTATGACATTGAAATTGTATGTAAAACTTAAACAAAATTTTTTCCTTACTGATGAACTGTGGTTTCACTTGAGTGGATACATAAATAGCCTCAAATGCCGTACTTCATTGAATCTCCTTTAGATCAACAAATAGTTGGGGTATAGTGCACTATATGCAGGAAATAAATTATATGTCTACTGTTATTTGATACCACTGTAAACGCCTATGCTTATCAAAATATGTATCAACAATTCATTGATCTGATGAAGAAGATGAGCGCTGCAGGACTTTTGATTATCAATAAAAATATATAACAATCTTCACTGAAATCTTTTTTTTTTATTTTCAATATTTTTTATCGCTCTTTTAAGCTGATTATGCTGTTTATTATTATTTTCATTAATATTCCATTTATCTTCAAATTTTTGATTTATTTTCAATTTTTTATATAAGAAAATAATTCTTTTTATTTTAGTGGTAATACTGTGATATTGTCACCTATTTGTTTCTTCTTTAAGTTGTTTCTAAACTACTATATTTTATTGGAAATTTTGTGCTGTTTACTGCTGATGATGAACGTAATCTTTGAAACGTCGTTTGCATGAGTTTTTGCAATGCTATAGAAGTTTCTTTTTTCATTCATTATTTCAAAATGTTTTTATTCCTATTTAAAAATTAGGAATAATTATGAGTTGGAAAATGGATTTACACATACAGTATATATAATTTTGAACAAATGGTATTTGACTCCATAATGTTAAAATAAAACATTGGAAAGTATTTATTTTTGTAACCTCTGACAGGCAACTCATAGTAGTACAAAATGTACAGTAGTGTCAGAAACATTATTTCCACATATGCCTGCAATAACACTAAACCAACACTTGAGATAAACTGTAGCTTTTATCTAAAACGAAATGATCCTTTAGGACAAAGACAAGTTCAGGTCTCCTAGTCTACAGTACAAATAACTAAGGATGGTACTTAATGGAAAAATGTAATTGCTCAGCAAGACTGAATTATTCTACCTTGGATTCCAAGCTATGTTCATCTAAATATTACACCAAGGAATCGTTATTTTAAAAAGTTTAACCGTATTGAACATCATTTTGTTTAGTTCGTCTTTCAAATGTAAAATATTATTTCCCATTGCTGTATTTATATTTATATTCTTAAAGTAATAATCATTAAGAATATAAATAATTAAAACTACGAAAATATATTTGTTTATGGCAAATGAAAAGTCAGAAAAATAAAACAAAACTCGTAAAAAGGAAAAATATTAAAGGGAAATGAAATAAATATCCAAAAACATATTTATATATACGGTTGAAAATCAGTGATAATTTCCAATGCTAAAATGGAAATTCAAAATAAATAAATTTCAACAATTATAAGTCACACAAACAATTAATTTACTGCCCCTCTATACAGAAGTATTTTTTTTTTTTAAATACAACCTACAAACAAATTAAAGATGGTCATCAAAATTGTAGGAAGGCTACTGGTTTTGATTAAGTTATTTTACAAGGAAATATAATAGCTACACTTAAAGTTGTAGATTTCTCACATTTATTTTTTTTATTTCTTTTACGGAATATAAAACTATTTTTAATATTTAGAGTTTTAATTTTTAAATCGCTAAGTGAAGAAAATAGTTTTAATTGACGTGTTAAATATTTTGTTTAAGATTGGTAAACAATACTTTTGCTTAAGTTTGATTCAATCTTAAATTATTAGGTTAGGTTAGGTTAGGGTGGTGAGAGTAACGAAAACATAAGTCACGTAAACTCTCGTCAAGTCTCAGAACTGTGCTTAAATGTCCCGGATAAAATTTATGGAAACACCTTACGAAATATTTTTATTATTATAATTTAAGTCACAATTTTACAATAGGTTAAACTAAATATTTTAGAGTTACCTTGATTTTTTTGTATAACGAGCAATTTACGTTTTAATTATTTGTATATGTTTGTATGGTATAAGTTTAACTGTTTCAGGAAATAGTTTATGTAGCCTTCAAAAACATAAATATTGGCAAAATCTTTAATTTTTTTTCGATTTAATATTTTAATTTTTATCTTGGGGTTTGAAGAGACTAAATATTTATAACTATTATAAAATCAATCATCCAAATTTCATTCCTATGCTTTAAGTGAGTTGATTATTAAACAACACCAAAAATTAAAATGTTGTATCAATCAGATTACGCATTCATGAAATCATGTATGACGACAAACCTACAAGTAGACAAACAATTCCGAAAAAGTCTAATCAGTTCTTATACGTAATATTATAACATAACAATACTCCTACAGAATAACTAGAAGTAAATGGGGAATCTGGTTCTTTTTAGTCATAACTTTCTTAATAATTTTACTATCCAAGTATGCCTTTATAATTTATATCATACTCTTTTCCCTAACCTCTTTTACACTAAATAAAAATAAACAAATTCTAAATATATTTTCAAAAAGTATTATACAGGATAGTACAAACATAAATAATGATAAATAATAGTTTTTGCTCTTTTTCCTATTTATATTGAACGTTATATTTCCACAATTATTGATATGTAGAACAAAATTATTTCTTTTAGATTTCCACAAAAATAAAACAAATATATCGAAAGCAATAGATATCATGTTATTATGTTTTTTTTTAAGAGAACATTTAAATTATACGATCTTTTTATTTTTATATTTTGTAAACATAGAAAGTTTTATAAAAATATAATAAGTAGAAAACAATGGTACACAAATATTAATAACAAAATTCATAGTTTGTTTGTTTTTTTCAAACATTTTTAATTTTAGAAGAATCTTCTAAGACGACATCATAGTTAAATTTTCTTTAAAATGTGGAGGACCTAGTTTTCATGAGTTATAAATAAACCCCTATAGAGCCAACTATGCAAACCTTCAAGTGTAGTTATACACTTGATTTTTTATATATTATTGCAATATATTTTATATTTGTATTAATTGTTAACTAGACGATAATCTAATTTTTATGTTAGAGTATTATTTAAATGTATTTGTTAATATAGAACATTGTTATAATTATCGAATTTTGTTTATAAAATTGTGTTTAAAAACAACTTGTCCAATGATTGTAATAACGAGAATATCTACCAAAGCCTGTGATTGTAGGTTTCTTAAATACGAGTTTCCAAGAAAACTTAATGCTTCTTAAGAAAATGTTTGTCCAAGTGTATAAATGAAGTTTACTTATAATTTACGAAGGAAAAATTCCTTTAATATAACCTAAGTTTAATTTCGTAGGGTCACTAAAGTATATGTTGTACCTTGAGGTTTATGTAAGTTTACACGACAAAGGTCTCTCCCTAAACTGTTCAGTTTGAATAATGTATAAGTAGAGTTCACCAAACTTTCTAACTTTTGTCCAGAGAAAGATCAATCCTTCATGAATACTTTCTTAAACAATAATAAAGGTAAATGAACTGTTAAGACTAAGGCATACACAATAAATATTCGAAATAATCAATATTAATTCACAAAATATATCAACATCATAAAAAGTTGTTTTTTTTGTTTGTTTTTTTTAACGTAAATCATGATATGTACATTTACGTACAATATACATGTGCAAAAATAAAATATGTAATCGAAAACAAAACTTAGAACAAATATATATACATATAAGAGAGAGAGAGAGAGAGAGAGAGAGAGAGAGAGAGAGAGAGAGAGAGAGAGAGAGAGAGAGAGAGAGAGAGAGAGAGAGAGAGAGAGAGAGAGAGAGAGAGAGAGAGAGAGAGAGAGAGAGAGAGAGAGAGAGAGAGAGAGAGAGAGAGAGAGAGAGAGAGAAGAGAGAGAGAGAGAGAGAGAGAGAGAGGGGGGAGGGAATATTTGATAAAATCACTTGTTTTCTGCGAGTGTGTTTCTAACGATTTTTATATCAAATATCTCAAATTTTTGACTTACAATGATAATTTTCGTGCAAAATTAGCAATCAAACTTTAAAGAGATATTTTGGTGAATTAAAAAATTACTCGGAAGGAACAAAAATGGAACGACACGAAAACGATAATTACTTTTTCCACATATAAAATTTCCCAACTATATTTTGAATGGAAAAAAACAGTTTCCAAGTTATCTTTATAAAAATACCAATATGTAAAATATTATGTAAAATTTTTTTAACTAATTACAGCAAACAATTGATAGGTTCAATACAACTACTAAGTTTACTTTTTAAAGGCCTTCATGACTTTCTTCTTCTGACATACTCACATAGTTACAGCACAAATTACATTTTGTTAAGACAATAGTACAACGTAATGATTTTTAAAATTCAAGGAATGTCTCTATCTCGAAGGACTACGTGCAATAACACACCAAATTATTTCTATATTTCAGTTATTTTTCGCATTTTACACTCCAGTTTCCTTTACACCAGACACTTTCATTATCTCTTTATTATTATATTTATACACCTCTCAATATATTAGACCTTGTATTTTATATTACGTTATCATGTTCATTAAACAAAACAACCTGCTTATTCTCTACCATTGAAGTTAATTCTGTATTAAACCTTTGTAATCATTCTAATTACTTACAATACTGTTTACTATGAACTGGAAGCGTACTGTGTTTATGTTGACAAGAGCTTACAATAAGGAAACAATAGCTTTAATTTTAACAGCTAACGTTAAAGTTAAGAGCATGTACCTAGTTTAATGGTTCCATAGTTGCATTATATTGTTTGAGTTAAAATCATAGAAAGTCTGCATATTACAGACCTACAGACACAGAGTCACCCATATCTCGCTCAAAAATCTACGAAGACACCCTATAATACAAAACAAATTAACCAGCGATTAAATATTAACTATTCCTTCCTATAGAGATACACTTTCAAAAGTCCCTTACCACACTTGGGAATAAACAAAATAACAAAAAACAAAAAAATTTTGTCAAAAGTAAAATGTTTATTCCTATTAGACCCTTATAGCTATTACAACAACAAAGTTGTCATCTTTGTTAAGATTCCCTTGAAGATGACAACTTTGTTGTTGTAATAGCTATAAGGGTCTAATAGGAATAAAACATTTTACTTTTGACAAAATTTTTTTGTTTTTTGTTATTTTGTTTATTCCCAAGTGTGGTAAGGGACTTTTGAAAGTGTATCTCTATATATTGTCACCACAGTGCTCTGGTCTTTGTTTATTCCTTCCTAATCAATCACATTGCACATGCAGAGAAATTCCTTCCAAGTTTATCTTTTCAAATCGAATTTTCGTTGATTAGAAATTGTTATCACAATGTTTGTAATAAGTACAAAATCATTGCCTCAGATTTAGACATATCTTTCATACAACATATATTGAACAATAGATTAATTTATGCTATTTTAGCGTTATTAGTCTATCAATCTTCTTCTCTATCCGCCCAGCTCTCAAATTAGAATGTAGAATTTCGTCACGATAATTTCAAGATGTGCTTAAAGAATTTGGGGTGAAAATAAGGGTATATAAGAGACGTTACCTCACCAAGTAACTAAAGGAATAAAAACGTGTTTGGTCTCTCTCTCTCTCTCTCTCTCTCTATATATATATATATATATATATATATATATATATATATATATATATATATATATATACAAAGAGCATTTTCGGCACTCTATATTTTTTAAGATCGAATATTCCAAACACCTACATTTTAGAGATTCATGAGAGATAAGTGGCCCACTTTATATGTGTATTATATCGTATTGTGTAAAATATGTTGGTAAAAATAAATAAAAAGAAAAGTGAAAACATGAATATTGATATAAGGCAGTAAATTTCGAATAAAATATTTCTGTCTCACTGTAAGTCTGTTTATACATGGCATTTATGTCTCTTTATACATCTCTAGTTGAATGGTGTGACTCAATGGTGTGTATAAATTTTACAAAGAACTATTAAATTAAGGTAAAAGTAATGAGGATGAATGAAAACTAGATATAAATTTGTACAATTGTTATTTTTGATTATAAAGCTCACATTATTTAATTAATGTTTAACGTTAGGTTCATACTTAACTTTTATTTGTAAATACATCTGCCCTTAATTTCCTTTAAATTTAAAACACACCTGTAATATTTTATTCATTGACTGATTTCAGGACGAATTGGTAAATATAAGTTTTTTTAAGGCCCTGAATTCAAAATTTTCAAAGGTTTTTTTTATGATGGTAATGTAATGGTCATATACTAAGTAATGTAGATAATGATAACGCAATTAATATCAATAATCTTTGTTTTTCATAAATCTATACTATTAATTCCTAGGATGATGCAACAGCAGAAAACAGTTTCTTGTATAATAGAAGACGCTTAAATGAGTTCGTTTTGTCCCATACTTTCAACTACAGAAATGCAATCCTTTGATTTGTTGAATGGAGTTTACTTTATCAAGGTTTAATTAAGTCACTGGTATGTCTTGAACTATTAAATAGTTAAGTATTATAGACTATTCTTTGATATTTCACAAACTGTAATGATTTTTAATTTAAAAATCTTCTTTATCAGAAATATAAACAAACTGAATCTTTTCCATTGCGAACTATCATTATTATTTTTTAATGCCTGTTTTATTGTTTAATGTATTAATTGTAATCGTATTCAAATAATTATTCATGAAAAACCGTATTTCGTCTTTATTGTGCAAGCGTTATACAGAGCTTTCTTTCCTTGTATAATTACAGATGAATAGTTATTATAATAAATTATAGCTTTGTTTATTTCTACTTAACTGAAACCTTCTAAGAGTATAATTGAATCCAGACAATAATTAATAAATTTTTGTTGTTTTTTTAAATCAATATATAAAAAATAAATAAATGAGAATCAATATATAAATGAGAATATTAATTTTATCCACTAACAAATTTCGAATTCCATTTCAGTAATGATCAAGATTTATCAACTGTCGTAAACGAGGTAAATTTATTATATTATATCAAAATCATTCAAAGTGAATTTAAACATGCGTAATTTTAGCTTAACAGAGAATATTACCGACTAGAGTCTAAAGATAGAAGATATAATTTATATCAAATAGGATTTTATGAAGAGCCCATGAGGTTGGGAGAAATATGAACAACACACAGATATTATTACTGGAAACATTTATTTCCTTTAGACCTGAAACTGTAGTCCTTGTCCAACTTATGCATGAGATTTCACACATATAAAAAATACAGAATATCTATGGAAACTTCCATTTTAAGATTTAACTATAGGAATAACGGTCATCTTTGGGGAACCGAATGGCTTTAACTAGAATTTGTTGTTATTGCGAAAAGTTAAGGTGTTATATGTATATATTGGCTCGTATATTTGTTTCTTCAATGCAGCCAAACAAGTTATCATTCCTTATTCTTTTGAAGTGATTCCTTATACTTTGTGTGATTCTGATTTGTTTTGTGTTATGACTATTTACTACAAAATGTACCATAATATTTAAAGAAATTATGAAAGCATAAAAGACACGTCAATATTTATAATGTGTTTTTCGTGTTCACTTATTACTTATTACAAACCATAATCTCATGTAAGGTAGAACAGAACCGATAATTATTAATAAACACTTTAATATTTCAACAGATAGGATTTACTAGGTTTGCGAAAAATATTTAAACATTCACAGATTATTTGTACAACCAATTGTATCATATAAATAAATGTGTGCCTATTTGTAAGAAATGTTACGGTTTTAAAATTGTATTTGAACTGAAATAATATCTTTTAACAAATTTAAACAACAACAACTAAGCTCAATTTATGTTTATTATGTTATTATTAAGAAATAATGATCTTATTATATATATATATATATATATATATATATATATATATTTAATGTTATGAACTTTACTGTTATTGGTTTTGGTACACCTATTTTATTTTAAATTTCAAATTAAATTTTTAAGCAATAAGGATAGAGTAATTATAGTAGTCAGGAAATCGTAGACCATCTTTTATTTCCAAGGATTTAGAAATAAATAAAATATGAACCAACTTTCAATTTGCCTAGTCCCATCATCGTCTTCTGTACGTAAATACTATATAAAAACCACACAAATTAAAAAGATCATTAAGAATAATTGTATATTCCTTAGTCTATTAAATTTAACTAAAACTTATTGGAGGTTACAAAATACTAACGACAGAAAATAGTTTCTATATTTATATTAAATCATGCAGTGAGTGGAATCTCTTAAATATATAATCTATTTCAGAGTGTCTAAAATGTCCCGGAAAGGTTAAATAATTTTTAAACGTGTAATGATATGGCAGTGATTCTGGGGTAATAGTGACCTGAGTGTAACACTATGCTAGGTACCGCGTTTGGTGAAACAAGTCCGTGTATTTCTCTACACTGATTAATTACTAATAACCATCTCAAACCCACCAGCATACCTGAGAATCTTTTTTATAATTAATTTGGAAAATTAATATAAAACAACCGAAACGAAAGTTATGAAATAATTTCTAAAAGTGGAACCGCTCACAAACTCGAAAAGGTAGTATATTGAAAACTTGCAAATCATTTCTAGTGGGACGAACAGTTATTTTGACTAATGGGGAAAATTCATCCATTGCCTACCTTCATTAATTTTTTTTTTTTTTTTTTTTATAATCCAAAATATTTATATAATAATTATTATTTTAATAATATAAACACTCATTAATGGATATTTCTTTATAAAAGTCTTCTTGAATTATCAAAATAGAAATTGTTATTTTAGTCTAATGGCGGCCCTTCTAAACGTCAGTTTACTACAGTTATTATAACAAAACTAAAACTTCGAAAAAATATTAACTTTTGATTTCATATCAGCTTATCAATATTTTGTTATTTATTTATTTTTTGTATTTTAAAAATATCAAAATACAAAACTCTTGTTTAAAATGTTAATACCAAAACTCTCTAGAGAACCGTAAGTTTTACAAATGTTTACAAGAAACAAAATTATTATTCGCAGTAAATCCTTCCTCTTTTGATAGATCAAAGGATATACCATTAATCGATTAAAACTTTTTTTAAATTTATTCGTAATTGACTATAACATCTAAAAGTTATAGTTATCGATTGTTCTCCAAAGTTGAACAAGTATTCACTCAAAAAATAAGGAGATAGATCAGACAGAAAAAATATATGTTCCCTAGAATTTGTTTAGGTTAACGATTTTCGAAATATTCGGTAATAACGATGTTAACAACAGCCATTTTGAACGGACTCCTAAGTAAAAAGCGTAAAATTGTCGCATGACAAGTTCGCATGACGATTAGTAAACATCATTGTGAGGATTTCAACTTCCGACAACTAAAAAAAAACTTTATCTTCTGACTATGATATTTTCCTTATAAAACTACGAAAGTTTTAAACAAACTAACAATTTCAGAAAATTGTGTTTATATTAAAATCCTTTGCGTAATCACCAGTTATAAGTGATTGAACCCATGTAATATAAAAAAATTCTTTCTTAAATATAAGTAGAACAGAGAAAAAGATGTGGTGAGTTAAGTAAAACTATGCAGGTTTTCTTACAAAAACATCCATTTTAAGAATACCACTGTAGAAAAAAAAGTATTATTTGAATAATACCTACCTGCCTATGTCTGACTCCTAGAAACAGTCTCCTATCGTCCTTGTAACTTTCTTAAGCTCTGACAAATATACGTTTTGAGTTCAACTTTATATTTAGGCATATCTCAAGAATTTTTTTTTTAAGTTTAGAAGTAGCTGCTACAAGACAAAAGTAAAAATTGTATATATTAAAATTTGGTAGAAATTATTCTTTAATAACATTTATATGAAGCGTAGGCTATTGATTTCTATCTACCATAAAGAATTGAGGATTTTTAAATAGTTACTTAATTTATCAAATTTGGCTCGACTTATTTTATTAAAATTGTAGCAAAATAATTGTGACAATTGTCTAGAGCTTAAAGTTCTAGACAATTGTAACATCCTTACCTATTTCTAAATCTAAGGTTAAAGATAAAAACGGTTCAGGATTAATTGGTATAAAATTGACTTTATTCGCCGTCATTAAAAACTTAAATTCGTCTTGGATTTAAGACAAGTTTATATAATAAGGAAAGCGAGATTAGCTATATGTAAATATATAATTTTCTTTCAACATATTTCTTAAATTGATGTCATTTCTGAACCAAGTTATTTTCGATAAGAAATCCTATCGAAAAAAAATCATTAATGAAGATAAAACCTGCTTCCATCAGAATAGATACATTAACGAATAGGGGATAGTGACGAATATTATTTTTAATTTCTTGAAAATGTGTGTGAGATTGTTATTCTAATGATTTTCACCTGTCATTATTATAGTTTAACATCAAGACAAATAATAAATTTAATAATTAGGAAAATATGAATGAAATATGAAATATTCTCTTAGTTTGTGTTAATGTAAGTGATACTGTTCAGCGTGATGCTGGTGTCGTTTTAAAAGCAGAAAAAGACTCTCATAAGAAAAAACTACAATTATGAAGTAAAGAGTAATATATAAAAAGATATTTTATACTTCTTGAAGAAGCATAGATGAAACTATTACTGTCAGTTAAATGAATTTATAACTTTAATGTTGAGTCATCTTTGTTTATTGCTTTTATATTTAATAATGTAAGAAACCGACAAATAAAGTTCTGGCAACTTTAAATTGTGTAAAAGTTTGTTTTGAAATAGAGCCAACAATAAGTTTACTCAAAATTAAATAAACGGAAAATAATATTCATAATTTAGTGTACATAGTGCATGTTTACCATTAACGTGGTTCAATTCATTTGGCCCCAATTTTAATGCCTTTTATTTAAAGTAAAATTTTCTTTGTTATTAATTTTGTAATAATCGGAAATTTCAATTCACATCTTGTCTGAATACATCGTGATTATTCATCATCAAATAATTAGTAGATGTAAAGTATTTCCAATACTGTAAGATAAGAGCTTGTTAATTTAAAATGATATTTGCGTGTTTAGTTAATATGAGTTTCCTTTTATTTGCTCCAGATAAGAGATTTATTATGAGATACGAAACTAATAAGTTAACACTGTAATTACATGCTTCACCCATTTCCTGTTCCTCTTACCTTTTGATAAAAATCATTTAATCTAGACATACTGTAAAACAATAAATGCTGAATCTTTTCACATTACTGAACGACTATAATAAACATATTGGTCTCTTTGTCTAAAATTATTTGTTGGTTTTCCTGACAAAAAGAAGGCCCAGCAAAATATCTGGTATATTTATTAGATAAATTCCAACATCATGTTGACAATCATACACACCATATGTACATATACATATCCCTAATGAGACTATTTCATATATTATACATTAACAGGTGTAATAGTATAATTGATCAAGTATCCTATGGAAAATACATCCTACTTCCAATAACAACATAAATATATCTACAAACATACACAAATACATATAATCACCTACAAATATATGTATTTGTTACTTACATACATAAAACCACACCTACAAACTACAAAAAACTAATTACAAACTTTAAAATATCTACAAATAATATTTTTAACTAATACATAATATATATTAATGGAGGTACTGTGGTTACAAATGTGTTACATATGTATATAATTCTTTACTAAATATATTCAGTTCCACTTTTCCATTAGTTTATGCACTGTTGGCAGTGCCAGAGTATCCTCAACTGTTAACTACTGCTTACACAACACACATCTTCTATATTCTATCCAACCGCCATATCATTCTTGCCTACTGTATTTGTTTCAGATATTTTAAAATGTTAAAACCTAATCTATGTTGACGTCATAAACTGAATTGAACTTCTATCTTTCTGATTCATACTGATATCTAATAAAAATAACTTTATTTTAATAATTGTTATAGGAAGCACTTCTACAATGTTCCATTGATTCAAACTAATTGTTTTAATAAATTTGTCTAATATTGGTGGAGTAGGTTTTCACAACCCGATTTTTATTTTAAATGTATGCAAATCATTAGCATTTATCATTATTACGGTATATATTATAATATAATCTGTTTATTTTACCCAAAAAATTTCCCATATAATTTTATAGACAATCTACAACTCTAAATTTGTACAAATTTTACCCTCATATTATCAACAAGAACGTGTACTAGTTTCTGCAGAATTATATTAACCAGATTGTGTCTGACATTACAACTGAAAAAAAAAAAGCTTACTACTTCATACGGGCAGGAGTATCAATCATAAATCCAAATAAGCTGCTTCTTTCAATAGAAACTACCGACACACAGAAACTATTTTTTTGATAATAAGAATATTTGATACTGTCACGTTGAAATCATTTGAAAAATCTGTTTCAATTACCAGAATCACTTAACATTTCTTTACTGAAATCCCTTAGCAACAATACAGACACATATATGTACGTGTATATAAATAAATCTAATAGAAAGTATTAGTAATGGAGGTTAAACTAATCATGTCAGTAACATTTGTATAATGAAAATGATAAGTTAAGAAAATCTGAATATACCTTCTCCAATAAGTACTTAAACTAGCTGTTATTAATCTGAATGTCAATCCTGGCAAAGTACATCCTCACAAGATATGTAGAAAGAGCTTAAATCAAAGTGTGTGGTAGCATCTACAGTTGGCAATATTGATTTGATAAAATTTTAGTTTAATAAACAAAGATTGTTAAATAATGTCAGTATCTTTAACAAATTATACTATTAAATGAGAGACCAATATAAATTAGAGTGCAAATCCCATCATAAAAACAGATTCTCTGAAATTATTTTAAATTAACAGATTCAAAAATCTAAATTAAAATGTATGCCTTTAAAATAGTTATTAATTAAAGATTTTGATTAAAATTTAATTAAAAACAATTTTATACTTATAAATTGTTTATATATATTATTATAAATGACACACCGACTATTGTTATTTATTTTACAATTTTTTTCTAAATTAGCGTCCAATAGTCTAATTTTTCGTGTTCATTACGATGCTTATTTCAAGTTTTATATCGGATAGTTATTACTCTTCGTCACATATTGAAACAAATTTATATACATAAAAATATAACACACATTGAAATTATGTCCGGTAGCTCCACTATTTAAAACCGAACGGCCAATAGTTGTAAGTTGAAACACGGAACCTTATCTGTGAGTTCCGTCATATGGCCATCATTGTCTCGAACAATTAGTTGGAATCAAAGTTCAATTTTTCATTGAGCAATGTTTCGAGCTCTGTTTGAATGCTTTGAAAATTTCGTATTGTTCTAAAATATTCATTGGTATATTCTTAGTGGACTTTAAGAACCTTCACGATTCATTCATTTCTTCTTATTTGTGATTTGCCTGTACTATGTGCTGAGCAAATATTGATTCTGATTTGGGAGGACGGTTGTTTTCTTTGTTTAAGAGGTGGAATTAACTATTTAAACCTATTTTCAAATGATCGACCAGTTTTTCATATGAATTTTTCAGAGCTCTTGATTTTGGCAAATTCCTCTCTCTTTAAATTTGTCAATTTTTTGTTATGTTTTATAAATAGTTTTTGTTCTTCATGTAGTGATATGATATGATATTTTTTGCAAATGTTTGATTATTATATGTTGTGATTTCTAATTGTACTATGACATTGTGTTTTTACTCAATATGGAGAATGTTTCTTCAATCGGTGTGTTAGTGTATAGCCTACATTATTTATGTCGTATGAAATTAGACTTTAATTATATGTTATGGGGATGTCGTTTATTTTTATATGTGATCGTGCCTAATTTTTGAACTGAAATTGTTATTGAAAATTATGCTACTAATGATTATTTCGTTTAGCGTGTCTGGTATTTTTAGTCTGGTTCACAACTAACATTTATTTCAGGTAGTCAGATTGGATGTCCAATTTTACGAACTTTTCTTATCTATCAAAACGACAGGTTTTAACACTTTACTGTATTTATTTAATGTTATTGTCTATGAGAAGATTATGGATGACTTCATTTCTTTATTGGTGGAGTTAATTGTACGTGTTTTTAACTTTGTTATAAAGTTTTCACGGAAACAATTAATGTCTTGCTTGCTCACAATTATTATGGTGCTCTCTCTGTTTGCCTTTGTGATAATGGCGTCTTTTGTGAATTCTTGAGACTGTTGTTTGATCACTAATTATTTCCTGTCAAGGTTTGTTAGTAATTTTTTTAAAGCAAATTATTTAGTTTATTGCTTACAAGTATACGGGTAGAATTCTGTTTATCTTTACAAGTGTTATCATTTGCACAGCTCGTTTTTGTATTCCGAGAAATTATTATTCCAAAATTATATATAAAATAACGTTTTAAAAATCTATTGTGAATTATAATAAACGATAAACCAGTTTTAAGACTAAATTGTAGTGTTTACTGATTATATTATGCTTAAGGCCATTGGTAAGAAGAATTTCTTTTTGAAGACAAGATAAGTAAAATGAGAGAACGAGGGTAAAATTTATGTTTACATGTAATTTCCTGTTCTTATAGCAAGTCTAATATGTGACGTAATTTCTTATTTCTAGTATTAATCTTTTTAATTAAAACTAATTATATTTGGTTTCATATTTGATGAAATAATCCATCACTTCTGAATTATATAATAATGATATTAATCGACATATATTATAAAAAATTGTCAATTACGTTTAGATATATTGATACAAACGTTTTTATTTCATTATTTAACCAGAATTGTTGGGCCATGTCCTTTATGTTTTAACAAATCTTGAAGTGTTAATATATATATATATATATATATATTTCAATTTTTATTTATAAATCACGAATCGGAATTTTCAGAGACCAATATGTTTTCCTACGTGCCTTAAGAGCTGTAATTGAACATACTTTAATAAAAAGTCTTGTACTTAAATATTGAATTTAAAGTTTTATCTTACTCCAAGTACCCAAAGTAATAATTTTTAATTAATATATTAATGTCGATGAATATACAGAAACAAAAATATATACACATACTTTAAAAAAAAATCATATTGAGAATTTAAAGTAAATATTTCAATTAAAATCGATGTTATTATTTAAAATGTTTAATTATCATTTCAAGCGATGCAAATTAAAAATTTAAAAGTAAAGAATGATATTTCGAACTAATTAGCTAATCTGTGATAGAAATAAAATGGCTATTCTGAAATATTTATGAAAATACTGAAACATGACTGCAGTAAGGATTTCTTATGGTATTTTCCAATTTTCTTACAGCTTTTAATTTTTATTAACGTTCGATTTGATTCAATAGACAAGATAAAAAACTTTCATATTTCACTAATGTGTTATGTTAATAAATTGAGTTCATTATGTGACATTCAAATTGTTAGTAATTATTAACAATGAAATTTGAATTTTGTTATTTTCTAAATGAATGTGTAGTTTTTTTCACGTAAGGTTTGGACATTGATTTCAATCATAATACATTTCATAATACATCAATATTTGATTTAAAAATTGGACCAATTTTGAGACATTTTTACATTTAGGACGCTATCTTTGGTCTTTATTTTTTTATTTAATTGACCATCAGCTATTTTAATACATCTGCTTACCAATACATTTTATTTAAGATTCTTGTAGAATGTATTTTAACAAATTGTGATCATTTTTAAATAACCTTATTTTGAGAAAATAGATTATTTACTTTATTTCTATAGTAGATATCAAATTTTTTAGTAATAAAAGTGATAAAAAATCTGTAAATTTAGAAATTATAAATTAAAATAAACAAATGGGGAAATGTCTGTACATAAATCACTTTTATGGCCTCATGGATTCAAATAAAGGATATTTTAGTAAAAATTTCTAATTTTTGTTCAATAAAATAAAATAATTTTCAATGAGAAACTGATAAATAATATTTTTGTTATCTAAACCTATCATTTAACCTATCATATAAAATACAAAACTTGATATATACTACTACATGATATTTAATGATTATTGACTTTAGAAATAAATACATTTTTATAGATTATATACCAAATTAAACTGATAATAATATATGTTTAATATGTTACAAAATCATACCATCTCTACACTTTTTTATGTACCTTCAATCACAGCAACTGAACAAAAACAAATGTCACTCTATTAAACAAAGACAATTCATCGGCCACTATATTATTATTTTAAATACATTCACTTGTTACCCATTTTAAGGTGGTTTTGTTTTTTAAAATGTCGATAATCATTAGGGCGATGTTCAGCTTATCATTTCAAAATAAAATTTCTTAAAGTTCAATGTAGCGAATAAATGTCAAATTAAACATTATAATTTACAAACATATGCTGTAAAGTCCCAAGAGGAATAGAGAGACTAAAGGTTACATAGTTCTTGCTATTGCAAAGACAGAATCTATTAGTATTTATAAATTGTACTATTGTACAACCATCAATATGAAATATACATTTGTGTAAAATATAACATAACAAAATGAAATTAGTTTTAATTTTTACTCAGCTAGTTTGTATTTTTCTTTCTTATTGATAAAGAAATGTTAAAGAGAAAATAGGTTTTATCATGTCTACAACTTGTTTTTGTACTGTAACAAATTACATTCCAAAATTGTATAATTTGTAACGTGTCAAAAATCGATGATGAGTTTTAATCAATAATAAACTTATTTTAAGATTTTCGAAGTCAAATGTTTTTTATTAATTATGTCTTTGCAGTGCTCTAGAAATCTATGTATATTAATCTACATATTACTAGATTGCGTAGCTTTTAGCTGCCGTTAGTTTCCTACCATTAAGGTAAAGAGTTTCAACATTTAACTAGATCATTCTTAAATCCATTTCTTAGCATTATAATCACCGACAGTGATAAAGCTTCCTCCTAAAGATCTGAATAGGTTGACATATTCATCTTTATTTAATTTTTGCTTGGATAGACAATATATTGCCGATATTTTGCTCAACACTTGTACCCAAATGGTTGTCTTTTGCATTGGTTCCTCTCTATTATTGAGTCAACAACCTGTTCGATGGTGTTTTTCAAAAGTACAGCCGAGCCACCCCTAGCTCTGCACGACGAATGAGCAGACTGGTAGCAGCTATACACACGCATATTAATACTCGAGCTCTTAGATAGGTGACTCTCCGATATTAGACATATATCTATATTTTCCATATTTACATAGATTTATAGCTCCCTCAGGTTTTTCACAAGTCCATTTGCATTCCATGTTGCAATCCTGAAAGTGTCGATCATTTTTTGGTAATCGTACCACACTTGATAAGTTATCCATACCGGATTTCATAGCTGCCTGTCTTTGAAAGATTTGCTTATTAATATCCTCCTGCTTAGTAAATTTATGAAATTTATTTTGATAGATTCTTTCTGCTCCTCCATCCATTTATGTAAAGAGTCCAGTTTATTCAGAACCTCCTGTAGTACTTGATCATCATTATACTTTATGAGCTTTGTTTGTGGTTTCTTCACTGCTACAGCGTGAGATTTGCTTTTTGATTTGTTATTCTTGTCATCTTCCGAGATCTGCGATGGTTTCTGATATACCACAGGTGCACTCTCTATTACCTGAAGATTTGGGATTGTAGTCCTTTTAGTATCAGTTTTCTTTCTGAGATTTCTTATCTTTTGCAGCTCCTTAGCAACAACACACCCTCGGTAGTTGGCCGGGTGCCGCTCCTTGCAGTTTACACAGGTTGGAGGTTCACTTCTGTCTACTGTACAATTTCGAGTCAAATGTTTACCAGTGCATTTAACAGATCTAGGATCATACATTTAATATGATTAAATCTCTGGCACCTTTTGCATTGCGGGATCAGTTCTGAGGTTTTCCTGAGGGGTTCAATCTTTACTTTCGTATTCAAAATTCCTCTTATACTAAATAAATTTTCCAACTTTTCCCCTTGATCAAAAGTTTAGCATAAATAGGGGAAGTCCTATTCTACATACAGTTTGGTTTGCATCTCCTTGTGTTTTTCTATCTACTTTCAGTATGTTTACTGCATCAGTAATTTTGAAACCCTTGCGGACCCGCAAGTCCGCTAAGATGTCCTCTTTTCCACAGGTTGAGTGCAATCCCCTAGCCATTACCTTCAAAGGTCGGCAGTTTTTGTTTTCATAGGTATACCATTTTGAACTTTCTCTTTGGACAGTTTATTTACCTAAGTTCTGTAGGAGTCCGAACCAGCATCAGTAATCTCCAAGCCAAGCATTGTTGCTTAATGCCACAACTCTGTATTTACTACTTGCTACTGATGACATCAGATGTTGAATGTCTGCAAAGGTAGGAACACCTACAACATTAATTGGTGGAGGAGCTACTTCCTTTATCCTTCCTGCCAGTTCTTTATTTGTTACATGAACTTGCACCATGTCCTTCTTATTACTTGTGGACTGATTTACTACAAGAGCAGTCACTGTTAAAGCATCCGGAGAAAATTCTGCTTTCCGTTTTTTAGCTATTCTTTTGTTTCATTTTAAAATCTAGTCTGTTTCTTGTCCGAGTTCTTCTTCATCTGTTTCATGGGCAGTTATAGCCCCACTAGTGCTCTCCGCCTCCTTCTTTGTTTCAATGTTCTGCTGTCTTTTACCAAGAGCTGTTTTCAACTCCACATTCTCTTGGGTTAGTCTCACAACCTGTGTTTGGAGCTGAAGCAACATTCCCTACATTTCATTAAGCTTTTTTAGCAGGTCTGCCTTTTCTTTTCCATTGATTTTGGTTCCATCCTTGACAACAACTACTTCGTTCCTTTTTTCTGTCTTTTTTCAGTACCAGGCACTCTTGGTGGTGTTCTTTCCAGTGCTGTTCCTTTCTTGAATGGGTTTTGATTTAACGATAGTTAGTCATCCCCAGAATCCATAGGACCGACCTTCATGTTGGAGGGTGGATTTTCCAGAGTATCTGGTCTGCCACATGGGGTAATACTTCCGTGTGTTTTATCCATCGCATAGTCAAATTTATGAGAGGGCGGGATAGAGCTCCGAAAGCAGAAACAAGAGTAGATTAGAGACCCCTAGCCTTCGGAAACCTAACAGCGTCGGGGTCGGGGAAAAGGCCTAGTACCCAATATGAAAGAAGAAAGAGAAGGGATCTCACTCAAGACAAGTAGAAATGAGATGAGATTCAGCTCGGGAACCCCGGGTTCGCCAAACCCGAACTCACAAGGAGTGAGCCCCTGAGGGTAACAACATACATAGCATTGTGTATCACAATTACAAAAATTTCAAACGTAATAATGACATTACATAATAGTTTGTTATAATGTGTTATGTATTTAATGTGTAATGTATTAATGTAGTTCGAACAAGACCCTTTCAAGAACTGTGTTAAATTGAAGTATAAGAATAATTACAGAATAAAAACACTATAGTCACTTCATTTTCTAATGTCATTAACATATTAATTAAACTCATCAATTTAAATGCAAATACATAGTTGTATTATTTTGATATTATATTTTCTTTTCATTACTTAGGGTTTTTTTTATACTACTCTGTTTTATAGGATTGTGTGTGTTATTTGCAGCTAAAGATAATAAATTAATTTTTTCAACGTAGTCTTGATTAGTTGTTTCCATTTTACAGAAGATTGGGTTTTTAAATTGTGTTTAAAATTTGATATATTTTTTTAACAATTCAATACAAACTAAACAAGGAATTTAAAAATGGTTTTATACATCTCTATTTGTTTGTACAATTTTGAACAAATGGTATCTACGGGGTTCTGAGTCTATTTATGTCAATTTTCTTGTTGTTGCCACATTTTCAACTTAAATTATAATGGAAAATATCGTTCTATTAACATATTCACATTTAAATAAACAAAAAGTATTTATTTGTATAATCTCTGACGAACAGCACATAGTGACTCAAAATGTATAGTAGGTTGAAACTAAACATTAACTTTACATTTTCTACAATAACACCAACCAAACACTTGAGATAAACTTTAGCTTTTATGTAAGACAAAGAGATGCTTTAGGACAAAGAGAAGAACAGGTCTCCTAGTCTAGAGTACAAACAGCTAAGTACGTACTTTGTAAATGTCCAGCACGACTGCTTCATCTTCCATACAATCCAAGTTCTGTTGATAATCTAAACATTTCCTGAAACTAAACATTAATATAAATAGCTGAATGGGGGATGTTTTATAATATTTGCATTACTTCTTTTTTAACAAATTTAAAAGTTCGCTTCATATCAATGAAGTAATATAATTGTTAATAATAACACAAAAGAACTTTAAAAATTATTTGTTTGGTTGAATTTCTTGAAGGCAGATGAAAAGGTTAAATAATGTCAAACAAAATAAAACAAAAACATCAGAAGGAAAGTATTAAAGAGAAGGTAAATCAATAACCAAAAACTTGTTTGTACATACTGTATAAATTTAGAGTTAATTTCAAATGTTGCAAAGTAAATTATAAATAAATAAATATAAGTTAGAAACTATTAATTTTACTTTTTATTTATACACAAGTGTTTTTTTTTCTTAAAATTACAATATACTCGATGTATAAAACTGTAGACAAATTTCTGATATAGTATTTCTAACCATTGATGTGTAGAAAATGGCATCACCAGAAAACTGAAGAGTCTGCTCAATATATTGAATATAAAAACTAAATAATAAATATAATCTTGTGTTGAAAACAATTTAATACGTAATCTAATCTTAAACGTAAATTAAAACTTCTTCAAATAAAAACAAAATTAAACAATATTGACCAATTAAACAATTTATATTCTTAGTTATACGCATAAATTAATTTGTTCAAGGAAAAAATGAAGCTGAATTAGAACTCAAAAGTCGAACTTGCTACAAGATTACCATCAACTAAAAAGCCGATGAGGCAGGTGTGAGTTACTAATTTACTATTTACAACTATTTCAATATATTTATTAAGTAATTAATTTTAACTATCGAGTAATTTTTAAAAGTGAATATGAAAGTCTTTATTCCAAACAAATTATAATCACAGTCCATATAACTTATTTTCGTGTATGGGGAGGGGTGTTTTCTCCTTCCACAAACTTTCTGAAAAAATATTTCATAAATTACCGTTTAAGTAATTTTAAAATATTTTCGTTTACAAGTTCCATAAAATTGCACTACTTAAAAACCTCTATGAAGATTCTCCAGGGGAAATATTGTTACCTCCACTTTTTCAAGCAAATTATTGGACGTGGTAAAACTGTCGTATTTAACTTGAAGCTCTGCTGGAATAAATTTGTAAGTTTTAACTCATAGGTGTACTTGGTTCAATATTTTGAGTTTTATATTTTTGTTGAATTAGGTAGTGAATTACTATTCAGCAATCGTAGAGTTTATCCTTTTTTTTTTTTTTTTTTCATCAAACGCTACCATAATTATTAATATTCAATAATTTAAAAGATTATTTACAAAAAACTTTCATAAAAAAAAAATAATAAATATATACTGGTGTCTATACAAGGATAACAATCCTGTCCACGTGTTCTTTAAAACAAGATCATTCTTAACTGAAAAATGACATCAGTACAAGTGTTTGAACTTTAAAATTAAATTTGTGAAAAATCCAAATTTCACAGAATTTGAACTGTAAGATCTTCCTCACATGAAACTATGAATTGTTTTGCTTAATAAATAACAAATACGTGAGAATTCAAAATCATTATTTATGAAACATGATCTATTAAGTCTAAAGTTATTAAATAATGAAATTATTAATTACAAACAAGATTGAGTCTTGTTTTCTTAAGCTCTTTTGAGACTGTTTATAATCAGTATGATTATAACCTTCATTCATAATCTGTAAAAGCGTTCCCATTTACAATTTATAATAATTAGTTTATTTACTAAGTTATATACATTTCTAAATTTTATAAAGCATTTTCTGTTTTTTCCACTTACAAACACTTATGTAATATTAATCATACAATGGTGTAGAGCAATTAATATGTACATTTTTGTATTAATATTAACAATATGTGTGGCGATACTCAGGTGTTAAAAATATGTATAGTGAAGCTCTATATTATGTTTCACACTTACTTGGCAGTGTATGAAATGCATTGACTGTGTAAATTAAATAACTTACATAAATGAACTTTCACTTAGTTAGTTTTATATTATTTAGGTTTTTGCTTCACAATATTTATGTTTGTACATTTTTTGTGTTTACTTTAGACGATGTTTTAGCACGATTTTAGACAGGTACAGCGCAGCTTACATTAAACACACTATCAATAAAACATTTACCGGAGAATAGACATCTCAACAGAATTAACTTATTGTAGAATTCCCATATAGATTTAACCTCTAAGATCAAATTCCATACGCTTATAAAGCTGTGCACAATTAAATGAAGACTAACATCACATGTAGAAAGTATCATAAAGGCAAAATTAAGCCTATTCTGCAGTTTCTCTCACTGTAATTGGTTGAGTGGGAACGTCAAATACAGAGATAAAATATCATGCTACAGCCTTACACACAATTTGTTATCGTTAAAAGTTCACATAATCAAGTAATTCCATTCACATCAAGTTTTATGAGATTTATTTATTTAACAACTAATGCATTTGATATTTTGATAATTGAAACAAAGCAAATAACTAAACGTGTCTGCTGAAGGCTTTAAATCTAATCTTAAATTAATTGAAAGCCATATAGACCAAGCACATAAGAGTTTGTTCAGTACTCGAAAAATTCTATTTTACATAAAAATGTGATTGCCGATAGTTAAGAGAGTAACTTTGAATGGACTTTTAGAGGTAAATAAGAATCAAGCTTTACTCCGTTCTTGAATAAATCAGTTTAAAGTTATTATTGAATACTGCAAGTGTTACTAATATACAAAACATTTAATTATAAATAATCTATTAAACTTTTCAGTTAGGTATATGCATTTTCAAGTATAATCAATTTATATGACACACAAAATATTTACAAATATTTAATAATGTTTTCAAGTTTACATTTTAAATTGATATTACGACTAATTAAGGATTATACAGCTAATAATTTAAAACGAAGAGTGTGACGTAACTAATTGGATTACGTTTTACCAGTATTGTCTCTTAAATCCCCTCCCCGGGTCCATTAAACTAATAAGTCAAGTGAATTGTTGAGTAGGTAACATTTCAGACCACTAGCATTACGTGTAAATTTGAACATTTTCATATGTTTTACGTTAATATTGTTAAATTTAGATTAATGTATTTTAAACGTAAAAGTATTAAGTGAGTAAAATTTACACAATAATTTGTATACTACCAGATAGATGGATGCCAAGCACAATTTGAATATTAACTGCCTAATTTTTGACTATTTTATTTACTGCAGGATAATTAATTTTAAAACCAACTTTTTTAAGAATCCTAGCGTTACCTTAAAAAACGCTTTCCATGTCAATCCTAAACTGATTTTATTGTAGCACAGCAACTTTTAGTATAATGAGAAAGTTATACATTTTTGCTGTAAAAAAACCGTAATCAGGTTAAGTTTTAGTTCAATAATTATATTCTGATATTTTTAAATACACCAAATATAGCCTCTATCCAGTGTTAGTGCAAAATCGGTGTTGTCTAATTATACAGTATGGCTGATTTAAGTTTAAAGATTTTGAAAAAGTTTTAGACTTAAAAGTTACGTTTCGTCTATGTTTTTTACAAAAAGGCTAATTTTACGTTACGCCTAAGACAACTATAATACGTGTAGTGATCTAACTGCAAGCTTATACTTTGTCCTTAAGTAAATAATAACAATAATATGCTCACACCATGTAACAGACTACAGCCGTAAATATTATGTTTCATGACTTATACCTAACTCACCTGTGTTTGTTATAATATATTGGAGTTAATGACAGATATTAATTCAAGATAATGTTAAACCATGGTAATTCAGCATAAGTTACAACGAAGAATGTAACTTGATATTTCAATGTCTACTTTTCTGTTTATATGCCGAGCAAGTTGGAAATCCAATACTATTGTCTTCAATAGCTTGCGTTTTGTCTTACTGCTTTCCTTGGCAATGAAGAACTGAAGTATATTCTGTTTACTTAAGTGTGAAATTATATATTGTATACGATTATGACTATTAAAGTTTTTTTGATGTTCTTAACTTTTAGGGAATTTCATTGCAATTATGGATATTGTTGTCGCTCTTACAAAATATTTACTTTAAAAATTGTCAAGTAGGTACCAATCATAAACCCAATTTGAGTGTTCGTTCAAGTTCATATACACTTAAAGTTATTTATTTTGTCAGATTACTTATTCTATACCCTAAATGTTTCGACTTTTGAAGTTAGTAATCGACAAGCAATATATATATTACAACGGACACAACCCGTTGTAGGTCCTGGATTTTGAATTTGTAATTAATTTTATAAATTTTAATAGTCCGGACTTACCGTGGGCTAAAGCCGCATGTAGGTCACGAAAATCATGTTGACGCGGGAGGGTAGTTATCTGGCTAAGTTAAACTCTTGGACCCTGCCTGTTCGAAAAGGAATAAGGACTTGTAAAAAAATACTTAAAAATTAATACGGGAAGCCAAAATCCAGAAATTAAATAAAAACAAATATCTTCAGGAAATGCATAACGCTAACCGCGGGTGTATTTACTGCAAGATTAGATAATATAAAGTCACAAAGTTACGTAAAATACAGACTATTAAAGTATGGGGAGAAATTCAAAATTCCTCTAAATTGAAAAAGAAAAGGTTTTTCAGGCTTTTCATAAGAAGGCCTAAAATAAAGGTGAAATAAGTTTTTGCGAAATTTCGTTAAATAAAAAAGTTAATGTTAATCCACTAAGTTCAAATGATAAAAAAGTATATAAAAAAGAAAGTTTTTAAATTCTAACCAAAACAAATTTTAGTAATGATAAACAAAATGTATAATTAAAAAGAAAAACTTGAAATTTTATTAAAGGAAAAAGGTGACAGAATTCGCACCTTTACAGCAAGATAAAAAGTTAAACTTAAATTTTTATTAACTCAAAACGCTAAATAATATGCTGATAACGTAGTTATGTAAAAATAATCCAGTATTTAAAATATGTTTCGGGAGTAAAGGAAAGCCCAAGTTTGTAGAAAATCGTTTAACTCCCTAACCCTACAGCAAGACAACCAGAAGCAGAAAAAAAGAGAAAATCCGGCTAGTTAACACAAACCAAAAGGACATAAAGAAGTGAAAACAAAAAACCGGGAAAAACAAAAAACAAAGACTTTTCCGCGGAAAAACGTGCGCGGGTCGTGTACGCGAACCAAGAATCGTACGAACATCACTCGAGTTCGTGTGTAAAGAAGACAACGAGCTGAATTCAAAAATGTCACTCTCAATAAAATAGGGAAAACCCTGGAGGAGTTACAAAGGAAAAGGATTTTCAATGGCCAAAACTGCACGGAGAGAGATAAGAGTGGAACAGTAGAAGGGGCTGGCTATATAAACGATTGCTCGGGGAAACTCGAGAGCCTTGATATTTCTGCGATGTAAGTGAACACATCGAGCCTTGATCTCGTTTTTTATAAAATACCATAGTATGCAAAAAGCTAAGTAAACCTAATAATTTATATAACAAGTGTGAACATACGTCATTGCGATATTAATTTGGAATGCAGCAATAGACACAACTATAATCTACAAGAACGTCAGTGGCAACTTAGTCATTACAAAGTTGGCCTAACTTGGATTATTCTGGAGAAGTAGCATAACCTACATAGCAGCTGATACATGGAGTGATTCGTATAGCTTCCGGATAGGACTCCAGGACATCACCAGGCGACCACTTGGACATGCAACTTTAACGTCAAGAGAATAGCCGAACCGGGACTTCAGACACGACGTCACCACAACCATCTTTAAAAATTCATCCAACATTCTTCCAGACAACCCTACAGGGATCAACCTTCATCAACGAGACAACTTAACCAGCACGCATAGCATCTGTAGCCTGCCATCGCTAAACAACGCTCGCGGACTTCATATCAAACGTCGCGACGCCTGGACAGTTGTGAAAAGGTCGGTAGAAACGTAAATACGTTAGTCCCTGATTAAATTTGCCTGAAATAAATTCAAATAAATTTATTTTAAAATACTGGGTTACATAGGATGTTAGATTAGATAAAATATTTGTATTATTAATTAAAAATTAAATTCATTAAATCGTAAATTCGAATTAAATCTTTTATTAAAATATTAATTAAATCAAATTGGGTATAAAATATTAGAATAAATTATAGTTAGGTAAATAATTGGTTCTGCCTTGTAGTTTAAGAAATTATTATTAAATTGAAAGGAAAGTTATTATTTTGTATTTGTTGGAGAAAGTAAAATCCAAAAAGTTTTATTTTATGTTTGAAATTTAAAAAAAAAAAAAAAGAATTATTAAAATTTTATTTGCTTTATAAAAAATTTATTATTTACAAAAAAAAACCTAGTATTCAAATATCCCAATAGTTTATGAGTTATAAGATTAAGAATTGATACAGTGAAATTTCATAAAATATTTGCAAGCACAAATAAACAATTTACAAGGTTAGTTTCAGTGTACTCACTACTCAGAGGTTTACAAAAAGTAAAATCATTCACTTGTGTCCTAACTGAGCTAGAATCAAATATAAAGTACTGGAAGTATAACGTAGAAGTTTTTTTTTTAGTCAGGATATTCAGAAAACTGAATATTCGACACATAGTTATTTCACCTAGGCCAAACAAAGCGAGATTGCCTATAAAACTTCCAGTAGGTGGAAATAACTTATTCTCAAACGAAAAACCGTTGAATAAAACGGCGTCCCAAAAAAAAGTGGGGTCCGAAAACATCATTCAACTTAACCAAGAAAAGGTTTACCGTTAGAATATATATATATATATATATATATATATATATATATATATATAGGCGGAGATTCTCTGTTAACCTTTTTAACATGTGAACCTAAAATAAAACTGGATACTTTTTAAGTAATAAAAATGTCCTTTTTTAGTAATGAGAAACTTTGCCCATACCCTAAAATGGGGGATTTTAGGGGCAGCTAAAGAATCTTAAATGTAAAGTCCAGTAGATTTACACATCACTTCAAAGGTCTTAATAAAAGACGAAGGACAGCGAAAAAATAAAAGTTCTACCTCAACCCTATTAGAAATGGCTGCTAATTGAAATCTTAAGATCTGTATCTATTTTTTTTTAACCATTGTTATATTGTTATACGTACATTGTTGCACGTAAGTCATTAAATAAATTAAAAACCCATTTTATGTTAACAAATTTGTCCAATATTCATAAAACTAACCTTACTTATCAATTTTTTTAAAAACGACGATGACTTCTACAATTTTACTAACTTCAATCATCTGAACAAAAAATTGTGTCAATAACTATACTTTACAAAGAGAAATTATCTAATACATTTAAATGTCCACACCTAATAGATGTACCTATACTTTTAGAGGTGTAATATGGCCTTTCTCAATTTTATTTCACCAAAAGAATGATCCAACTGTTTGCTCACAGCATTATAGACTTCTTAGGAATGCTGCATCCCCACCCTCTATGTATTAATTTACACGTTAGTGCGTTAAAAAATTACATAATAAAATTAAAAACTAATTCCTACATCTTTATTTTTTGTTAAAAATATTTTATTGCTACTGTACTTCCAAACATAAGATTAAATAGTTATTACTATTTACAAACTTAACTGTTTATAACAAATGCTCAATTTGCATCCTGAACGGTCTGACAATGTGGTAACCTATTATAAAATTGTAAAATTATGAGAAGTAAGGGTTCTCGTGGAAAATTTTGTATTTCCTTTAAAATTCGATTTCTATGCCATTAATGCAATGTGGTTTAGTTTTATACGCCTTCTATTTAACATGACCCTACACAAAAAACCTTCCAGGCTACTCCATAAATCGTTGAAACTTTTTTCTAATTTTCTCTCTTTCTTTCTCTATTCCTTACATGAAACATTTCTATCTGTTTCTTATAAGTTTATAGTTTGTGTATGTATGTATTTTCATTAATTGCAATAATTATATATTACTTAGCGTTCCTTTTCTTTAAAACAGAAGTCATAATGTTATTTTATTTTGTTATTTTTCTAATAAACATTATTTAGTGTCAGTGGATCTTAGTAGGGCCTTACTTTCTTAGAGTTTTTTAGTATTTCTTAATTTAACATTCCAAACAGGTTTTACCTCGAGATGTGTATATTCAGTAGTGTTTTTAGTAAATTTGTATTGTAAATTAACAATAGTGTTATGACATAGACATATGTTCATTCATTCAAGTCAACATAGTAGTGTTTTCTTTAAACCGTGAGGGGCTTATTTTCAAGTGTTTTGAGTAATCTTTTAAAAAACCAACTTTTAAATTCAGCTAAACTTGAAATATACTATTGTTTCTTAAATCATGTTTTTATTGGATTGTAAATATTTTTTTTATAGTTTATTTATAGTAATTATATATATATATATATATATATATATATATATATATATATATATATATATATATACATGTATAAGACCTTTTGAGTGCCTGGCGATTCCTGACCTTGGAGCGGTTATACGATCAGACATAAAGGCCACCTTTTGGGTGCCTGAGTATAAATGTTATACCGTGTATACAATTACCACCTTTCCAGTGCCTGGCTTATATTTTAAATGCATTTGCGTCATTTTGGGGGCTTGATATAAAGATACCACTATTGCGACCTTTCCAGTGCCTGGCTTATACTTTAAACGCATTCACGGCATTTTGGGTGCTTGATATAAAGATACCACTATTGCGACCTTACAAACGCCTGGTTTATACCTTAGACATATTCACGACTTTTTGAGAGATCGATGTTCGCGCGTTTTTTTTGGAGGTGTTTGTTATTTTGACTGACCTCCCCCCCCCCGTCACTTCCGCTCCAACCATATCTGTCTTTCGCGTGTAAACTCCGGGCTGCACAATACATTTTTCATGTATTTCACACTAACAATTTACAATACCGCATCATATTAAACAGAATGACTATAAAACCACCACCCTTATATACATTGAATTTTACGCGAGTTTTCTAGTTTATTACTGTTTTTAAATTCAAAAAGCCCCTTGAACTTATAAGATGTAAGAAAAACGTTGAAGTTTATCATTAAAAGAATAATATTTCCTAATTTTTAAGTTATATTAAGTTAAAGTTCTGATTTGACGGTTTACCGACAAAACTTTTTTTTTTCCTCAGCCAAAAAATTCAGGCGAGGCTTCCCGTATTAACGCTGGATGCGAGTATGTGTGCGCACGCATCTTCGATTCTCAACATATGGCTAACATATATATAACAATACATAATATTGTCTTCAATTTTGGGATTTCAGTGTTGGGACTGTGAGTCCCGAGGTTCCAATAATTTCCCGTTACATATTAAGGGTGGGCCCTCCGGGATAGGTCTCCCACCGTAAATTGACATGCTGGTCAAATCAAAATGAAAGAAGGAAATCATAATCTGACCTCGAGCGACGCAGTGTAGGTCAGTAATTAAGTGGGATACCCTAGGAAGAAATAAAAGAGATGCGTAACGTTATAATTTAATTTGGAATTACTATTATAATTTTTGGGGGAAAACAAATTAATTTTGTTCAGTATTTAGTAAACGTATTTTGGATTCAGCGTTAATTCGGGTAAGTCGCCGAAGAAAGAAGGTATGCTAATAAAAAAAGTGTCGGTTGTAATTAGTCGCGGTATAATTTCTAAATAATGAAAAATAAAAATAATTTCATCAAAATAGTAAGCTCGGTTTCCTGGCCACTCAGGTATTGATGGTAATGAGAGAGCAGATGAATTAGCCAGGTCAGGTTCAGAATCCCCTTTCGTGGGCCCGGAACCGGTGTTCGGGATCTCCTATGGACATGCCTGAGCAGCGGTTGATACGTGGACGAATTCAACCACAAGTAGACTTGCAAAAAGGTTATTTAGACCAAGCAAGAAACATGCTGAACAACTCATCTCTCTCAGAAGGGATAAAATGAGGTGGGTGGTTGGGCTCTTAAGAGCCACTGTCACCTCAGAAAACATCTACACAGGATAGGGATTGCTGCAGACAATATTTGCAGGAAATGTGGTTTGGCTGAAGAGTCCGCAGAACACATTCCTTTAGAGTGTGATGCGTTAGGACGAGCCAGGCTATACTCTCTAGCCTGCCGGGGAAAGAGATGGAAACCATCCTAGATAACCCTATTGGTAGTACCTGTTCCTTCATAAGGATGACGGGTATCACTAGTTGGGTGTAGGAAGGAATTTGGGGCGGCAAAAGATCTTTAGGTCGACGCCGGTGAGGTCTCTGAAGGTGGCTTTCACAGCCCAGAACGGGAAAAAAAAGCTCGGTTTGGTTAAAAAGTCGTTTGGTTAAATATTACAAGTTTTTGTCGTAAGGTTATGCCGAAATACCTGTGAATACATATATAGACATACATAATTCAAATATTATACATACATGGCTATAAATATAAAAAATAAATGCAAGTGATTTTAGTTGAATAATCAGAACGTAATCATTACTTTAATTTAGGCAGAAGAAAGATTAGAATTAGTTGATCGTATTTTCTTTGGCTTAGAGCCAAGAGATATTTATGTCTGTTAGCATCCTGCCATACATCTTATCTGCTGATAAGCGATTGATTGACAATCTAAAACACTATTCTTATCGAAGGTCAAATCTTTACAAAAATATATTGAAATACTAAACTGACTTTAAATAACTTTACTTTTATACAACTTCCGAAATAATAAATAGTTATTAAATAAATAATAGTCCATCCATTTCGTCGGGGCTATCTGCGCGCGCATCACCCATTGTCGGTGTAATCACCACACAATGGACCCCACAATTCTACAAATTACTTTTTCTAGCATGTATATACTTCTACAAGAAAACCAGTAGTTTACCTTACTTATCCCCACCCGAGAATTTACGTATTTTATCGACAATTTTTATTTTTTCTTCACAGGTACCTTTTTATAAGGGCGACAGGAAGAAATAATTAACATCGATGTAGTTTTTGAAATTTTCGGTATTCTATTTAGACTTAACGTAAGTATCAAATTGTATAAAAGTATAAAATTATGAAATTTTATATAAGTATCATTAAATAGAAAAAAATATATATTGCACAAAAAGAAATAAGAATTTATTCGAAATTTACTTATTATACTATACTTACGAAAAGAAATATTATTTTTGTGAAAGAAAAAAAAAAAAAAAAAGTAAACAAGACTACAGAAATTTTTAGCATGGCTTTTGATTTTGGTGACGAAGATTTTGAACGTAATTATTAACAAAGATGCATATTTAGGTGTAGAACATATACAGCGCTTCAGCGATTTAATAAAAGATTGTTTTAATATTGATTTCTTAGGAATGGAAGAATAACAAATTTATGATATGATTACTCCCGCTTCTCCTGATAGATCTAGAATTCAAATTTTATTTCGGCCTTGAACAGATGATGACATGCTCAGAGGTCACTTTGTGTGCAGTTTTTTTGACACTGAAACTATTTATATTTATGACTCATTAAATGAAAAGAAAGATCATAGTCACTTATAGATTAGTTTTGCCTAAATTATACCCATTTTATTTTCAATCTGGAAAGACTATAAAGTGGCCTGAAGTTCAACTTCAGAGTGAGTGTGATTGTGGTATATTCGCAATTGCTTTTGCGACATCTCTTGTACATGGTATTAGACCAGATTATGTGCGATATAACTGTGATAATAATTATATGCGACAATTTCTCTTACGTATATTTAGAGAGCGTTCTATAAAAAACTTTCCTTTTCATTTTATTCAAATTCCTTCTTGGCATCTTCAATATTCAATGATCAATTGTTATTATGATATCATAAAAAATGGAGGACGTCTAAATAATTATCATATTGAAAGATTTCATAACCTACTTTTACGGTTTACTATTTACAAGCCTCAACATACCGGAAGACTTCAAGTTCTTTCAAAAATCAAATCAATGGCTGAGTGTGAAAAAAATATTCAAATTTTTTTTTTCTAATTCTGAACATTGGTTATGTAGCTATTACGATGGTAAGTTATTAAATATTTATGATTCTTCAAAATCTGATACATTAGATGCAGATTTTAAAAAAAAATTTGAAAAAGTTTTATCCATTTTATTTTAACAAAAATGAAAAAGATTATATTTCCTTCTGTAGCCCAGCAACTTAATGGAGTTGATTGTGGCGTTTTCGCGATAGCATTTTTGCCACTTCATTAGTATTTGGCCATGATCCGCAAAATATTACTTATACATATTCCTTAATGCGTAATCATGTATTTAAACTTTTAAGTGGAAATATCTTAACTTTGTAACTTTCTAAATACTTTGCCATCAAATACTGTTTGCTTATTACCTACCAATCAAATGTGCGATACCTTAAAGATGCTATGTTAAAAAAAAATTAATGCCGAGGAAATTGAGCTTGTTGCCGAAGATACAATTCAAGCGAAGAATATGCACAAAAAAATAATAAAGTCTTTAATGAATGATGAAGCGGGTAGTTCACGAACTGCAGGATTAGCTAGAGTAATTAAAATAAAAGTTGGATCAAAAATTATGATAAGACGAAATATTGATGTTTCTATCGGCTTAGCTAATGGTACAATAGGTACTATTATTTCTGTAACAAGAGATAATAATAATGTTGTCGACACTATTAAAATTGAACTTACCAATAAAAGACAATATTCTATAGAACCTATAGAATCTAAATTTCAATTAATGAGGAATGCTTTTATAATAAGAAAACCATTTCCAATTTGCAATAGTTATGGAATAACTATTCATAAAAGTCAAGGTCTAAACTTAGAAAATGCAGTAGTTGAAGCTGGAAAAAACTTTAACTTGTAAATAAAATATAAAATAATAATGCTCATGTTATCTTTTTAGAAATATTTTAAGTTTTAAATTGAATTTTCGATTTTTAACTGCTCACTTACGTTTTAAAAAAATCTAAATACTATTTTATGGTTGTTGAAGGTATTATGCAAGTTATATTCAAGTCTTTGTATAATACAACTTCGAAATGATTATTAATCATATGCTCAATAAATTTTATATTATTGGTTTATTAATAAAAATTGCTTTTCCAAGATGGTAGTATTTAAGAATTTATTAATAAATCAAATGTGGGGTGATATGTCGCCCACTGGAATAGTGTTCAGAGACAACCCCCACCCCAGTATGATTTCTCATGCTTTCGCTGCATTATTTATTAAATTACTTCAGATACAAGGAAAAGGAAAATGTAACAATGTGTTGAGTAAGTTAAAGGGAATAAAACGCAAGGTCATACTTACGAAAGTTTTACCTTTTTGAAAGGTTTTTTTGTTGAGTACTATCTAAATTTATTCTAAATTCTGGACAAGCAGGGTGATTATCACCAGATCAATTATCATGGTTGATGAAATGAATGTTAAGCTTACATATGTCTTGAGTTGCCTGAATCATTTATTTATTGAACTACTGGACGGTGAAGTGCAATTTTCTCTCCATGTAATACTTAGGAAACAACAGTTTATATAAAACAATACAATTTATCCAGGGTGTTCTTCCCGACCGATTTGTTGAATTAATTTCGTTAAGAAAGGTGAATTAAATGGATAACACTTGTTTTTTTTTTCTTTGGGGATCCTCGGCATCTAAGGGTTCTTGTCTCTGAAAAACAACATAACTTATCAAAGGCGTACTTACACCTCTATTCATTTCTAGAAATAAAAATGTCTGACTTTTACGTGGCATAGTATGACTTTATAATTTGAGTGACCCTCAAAAATAAGGTAAACAATAAATAAACGTTTGTCCTTCATATTCCAGACCTAATAATAGTATTTTTTTAATCAATTAAAAACATTATTAAATATTTAAAATATAGTTGTAAAGTTCCTGAATACAAATGTAGTCAAATTTGCGACCGGGCAAATATTAATATTGTGTCCAACTGTAAAATAAACAGTGAATTGGCGCAGGTAGAAAAAACACACCATGTGACAACGTTGCATTACTCCCTCCTTACTAAGCATAAGTGGGTCATAACTAGATATTAACAGCCTATTTCTACTATTTTTTTAAAATTTGCTACTACTCAATATTGTTTGTTCGAATTTCTATAACTAACTATAAATGTTTATCTAGACAATCTCAAAACCAACCCCTCACTTCTCCAACCATCAAATGTCAACCGATTCTTACTTCATATAGCACAAGTTTATTTGTTGTTAAAATTATATAATATTTGTGATGCAATTTTCCCTTTTCTGTTCAAATATATATTCTTTTACTGCTACAGTAAAAATATAAATACCATGTTGTTCGTCATTAACAAATAAAAGTTTCACTCTCTTGTAATTTATAAGGTTAACAAGTTTTTAATATATACGACTTTAACATTTTAAAATGGAAATCATTTTCAAATCTCGTGTAAAACGTTACATGAAAAATGCGTTTATCAAATCTGAACTCAATATCATATATATTTCTAAAGTTATAATGTTATTTTATTTTTAAAAAATGGCGGATATTCGAAAACTAAGCACGATAGGATTATCCTACATGTTATATAGCATTTAATGTATATATTGTCGTACTTAATCTGTTCTATTGAACTGTACTATTGAAGTTTTGATTGTTCTGAAGTTTGATTGAGTAATTTCAACTTATTTGTCACAAACATTTCTTTTGGATGAGTTCGATACAGTTGTCAAAGAATTCTGATGATATTTAACCGTTTTTTAAATTCAATTTTTAATATAAATTACTAAATCCATAATAAATCGAGAAATCGGAAAAGATTTGAACCGATTTTTGGGGTTTCAAAACTCTGGCGAATTGAGTAGCTCGCGTAATTTTTGTTCAGTTTTCTTCAAATTGTTTAACATATCTTAAAACGAAGTTAGATAAAATATATTTCGTTTTTGACTGTTGGTCTCTTTAACTTCGATAAATAAAGAAATTTGTCAAAAAAAATCAACTATTTTAAGGCAAAATGTTTTTACGTGTTTCACAAATTGCTGAACAGTATTTTTTGTAAAGATAAATGTGTAAATATTTGATTAAACAATTCCTTGTAGACATCTTAGTTTAGTTCAGTTGAAGCTCGATGTGTTTTTTTCAGTAACACTCCTAACAAGCTCAGTGTGTTCCAATGAAGGAAGAACTACTTCCTGACACAATTCTTAAAATGTTGATGAGTAACCTATAGGCTTACATGCGCACAAACCAACTGTGGGAACGGAAATATAGTTTATTCTCTGATGAGATGATAATTGTGAATAACATGCGTCCGTGATTCTGTTTTGGATGTGGGCTGGGGGGGGGGATGTTTTTCTGTTCTTGTAAAACTGCAACCTCTATTATTTTCACGGTGTCTCATTATTGTATTTTCAACATTGTTCTATTTAACACGAATCTTAAAAACAACAAACGTACTTTCTTTGTAGAATCGTAATTAATTTAGTATTATAAATAGCCTTTCCTAAATAAATTGAAATCTTTAGGCTTATTAAAAAAAATAACGAGATTTAGATTCGAACCAACTACCTAAGATTTAGAAAAACAAAGATTAATATAGTTCCTCTATATAATAAAAATAACGTCCTCTTTAGACTTCACTCTGGCTGTCTATCTTTCCGTTTTGAGGATAATATTGTGAACTAGGGAAATTACCAAATTTGTGCTTTAACTAATAACTACAGTACTGTAATTCATTTATTGCTCAAATTAAATATAAATATAAGACACCACAATTAAAGATCCTTTACGAAAGTGCTTTCCTTCTGCGCCTAAGAAGCCTATAACTTTGACCATACATAGGTTATTGAAATAAGTTAGGAAATTTTGAGTTCTCCAATATTCTGCTCGAGTTGTTGAATAGCTATAGTACGATTTATTGTTTAAAAACTTAGAAATATTTTCCAGGACTTCTTCAACTTTAACGTCAGGTAATTTGATATGCCTCCCACCTCTGACTCGTCCATTTTAAATTTAATACTTAAAAAAAAAATCCTTACCTATATAACACTCTTAAAGTGGGCTTCAAAATATACATACACACAAACTTTCTTATTTAACAAGAAACAGTTCTTAGACAAAGTTCGTTATTGTTTTGATCCATTCACTTGTTTACAATTAATATGTAACAGTAGTAATATTAATTATCTTAATTAAAAAATGGCATCGTTATTACTAAGAAAATCAAGATTCCTAAAATGTAAAAGGCATACTCTATTTTTAATTGTTGGCAATATGAATTGGGATATTGTTCGCTTTCTTTAAGTCTAAAGGAATTTTAAAAACAATGATTTTCCCGAAAAGATAAAACGTCAGGCTCATTTAAAATATATTTAAAAATGTCTCTTAGTGTCATAAAACTAAGAGAGGCTAGGTTAGTCTTAACGCCCTGGCTACCTGAACCTCAACATAGCAGTTAAGGCAAAATAATTCCTGATAATGAGAGAGCTGTAATGGTTAGTCACAATATTTTTAGAAAACATAAATTACAGACTATCGTAGAAACCTTTCTATCAAACTATCCTAAAATAAATTTTAGTTTTATTTATGTTACAAAATCACACACATATAAAAGAAAACAAATATATACATTTTCGGTTTAAAAGACAAATTTTTACGTCAGTCGTGAATTCTTTCCTAGCTATTTATAATTTTTAACAGTTTAAGAAGTCAGTTTCTTTCGATTGAGTACATCAATAACAGTTATTACAATCCACCTCAATGTAAAAACGGTAAACGGTAATTTTTTGGAAAATTTTTGGCAATCTATAATCACGAATCCTTAATATTTTTAGTAAAAGGGTATAGGTTTTTAATTCGATCCTGACCATTCTGTTCCTATTAAACCAAAGTTCTGGGGAAAGAAGTATTTATTCCATAACAATAATAATTATAACCTTAAACGGTCCTAATGTGCGATAACTTTTAGTTGAAACTAAAGCGTTTTAAATATTATGCTGAAATTTGATACTGTCTCAATAATATGTGTTTAAAATAATAATGAAATATAAATGTCCAAAATTTAAAAGATTAGGATTAAAATTGGATTTATTTTTTATTATTGAAATATTTTCATACTGATTGTATTGAATTTTTGTATAAATGTAATTGCACTGCATTAAAGACAACAGATACTAGGCATTGGAGACATTAGTCTAAAACTGTTAACAAAACTTTTAGTTTCTTTTATAGATCAACACACTGTAGCCCCTTTGTTTTATTAGGGGCAGAGGCTACCTGAACGACTACTAGACTGCTAATTTTGCAGCTTGTTCAATTTTTATGTCTACAATCAATGAAACATGAAGTAATACAACAAAATATAATGTTAGGTAAACTCTAAACATATACTCAATAATAAACATAAACTCTTGATGTTAGATCAATTTGGACGATTATCATAGATCATATCTGATTGACGTTTATGCAACCGGCCACTACATACCGGCCACCAAGTCAATGCTAAATATTACAAGGAAAGAAGATTTGTAGCATTATTTCGTAAAAATTTGGTATCTAGCCCTCATAATTAGTTATAGATTTGGTTGTTAATACATTTTCCTAAGTAGGCCTTTGTCGTTTAAAATAGCAATTTCAATATATTTATTAATTAATTTTATATTATATAAATGTTATACTAATCAATGTTATTTAATATATTTTTAATATCTCCAAAAAGTTTACATTTCTACTGTGTTTTTAGAATATACACATCTTGTCTGAATAGAGATAAATTTATACGAAGAAAAACTACAATCTCAATCTCTCTTTTTTTAAAAGTAGAAATGTCATTCAAATTTTTATTAATAGATTACCATAGGGCAAAAAAAGGATGTGATGTAATATTTATAGAGATGGTTGGTTTTTATTTATTTATATTTTTAACTTAAATGAAGTCAATGAATACGTATTCAAAGGTGACGATAGTCTTGCTTCCTTTTCACTAGATGCAAGGGATAAATCAGAAATAAAGTAAGTACTATACAGTATATAGAGTTAAACGGTTAACTTTTTGCGAGATGACAACGTCAGACACAATTGTCAAACATTAACAATAAGCCAGATAAACCATTAAGTTTTACTAGATGTAAGGGATAAATCAAAAATAAAGTAAACACTATACAGTATGTACAGTTAAACCGTTAACTTTTGTAAGATTATGAAGTCAGACCCAATTGTCACACATTAACAATAAGCCTGATAAACCATTAAGTTTTACTAGATGTAGTGGATAAATAAGAAATAAAGTAAACACTATAGAGTATGTAAAGTTACGCCGATAACTTTTGTAAGATTAAAAAGTCAGACCCATAGGTTACACATTAACAATAAGCCAGATAAACCATAGGGACAAACTTTAAAGTATTGCGGCATAAGTCTCAAAGATTCCTGTTTTTCTCACGGTCAATTATAAGTAGCTTGATCTCGAGTAGGAAATCCGAAAAATTTGTATAACTTACCCCCAGATAACAAAAGGAAAAATGTTGTTTATAAACAAGAATTTTAAATTGTTAGAATGATTTCAATAAAAAGCTTTTACTTCTTATATTTTGAGGTTTATCTCTTTATATTCCAACTACCACACAATCGTATAGCACCGGATCATCTGAAAAAAGTTACTGTTACTGAGTAAATTTCTACTTTGTAAAAATACTTTATTTAACTCATTACTATCATTTTTAGGGTCTTGCGCATGATTCTTAAATTAGGTGCTAGCATACGGGTTTGCGAATACTTTGAAATCAAGATCATATTCAACATTTATTAGTGAATATCATATGATAGAAGTCCCGGGCGAAGCTGGGTTAAACCTGGAAAACGAAGCTTTTCTGGCCCTAGGTACATATGAACAATTTTGATTTTTTTTTAGGTGGACCCCTATCATCTTCTGTAGTTGTGCCAAACTCTCGCAAAACACCCTGTATGCTAAACAATTAAAGCGTTTAATACAACCTAATCTACTGTATTTGAATAAGTAAGCAAATTCATATGTAACTGAAAACGAGTAAAACTGAATGGTATTAACCTAATATGAACATAATATAGGGTTACTGTAACTCGACTTATTTCCGGCGGGATGTGATAGGGGGCTAGTGAACAGCAAATGTAACGGCATTTTAGCTTAAACTACAACTCCAGCGACAGAGTTAACGAGTGGTTGTGAACAAGTGCGCAAAATAAGCCTTAAGCGCACTAGAATGGTTAATTTATAGTATAGATTAATTTTGTTGGACACAAGTTTAAGACTCCAACTTCTCTACAAAGTGTGCACTTGTTTCGTAAAATTCATTGTTAAATTGATATTTTGGAAATTATCAATCTACAACTTTTGAGCTGCTCGTCTCTTAGTATTTGAACAAAAATGTGTTTGTATATTGTTCAATTGTACATATGTCAAATTACATTGGTGGATTACTAGGAAAGTTGTAGGGTAGTTTTTATTTCTTCCCCTCTGTATGTTTTTGGGGTGCTGAATCCGAATCTGAGGTTTGCTTACAAAATTTCGTGACGCAACATTGACAAAAATGCAAAAAAGGTAAAAAATCTCATTCTTGCGGGTTTTCTCTATTCTTTAATAACCTCTCTAGCATACTCAAAATGAAAGAATATAAAATTTCCTACATATTTTACTATTTAGGTTATTTCTCCGACGAACCGTTCGGGCTCAAAAAACCCACTTTTCCACACCAACACTCAATTTTACTATTAAAACTTTCATTTAGTGAATTCCTCCTACTTTTAAGGTGAATACATACATATAGGCTGGGTTCAACTGTTATGCCATCTCCTATAAAAAAAAAAAATTATCTAAGTATCCTAGTACATTGGTACAAGCCTTGACCGAGTTTAGGCATAGCTTAATCAATCTTTCCATAAATTATGTTTTTATAAAGAATTAATTTGTTCTTCAGTACAGAATAATGGGTTCTAGTAAAAAAAGTTGTAATTCCTACGAAAAATCTGGAAACATTATATACCTACATGGGACTATTGTTATATTGTATTGTGTTACATATGATTATATACAGGATGCCGCCGAACTCTCTGGTCCCCTTTTGTGGATTTGTTACTGGGATCGAGACAAACAAATTTCGCAATATAATAATGGGTCTACGGTGCTTACTTTATCGTCTATCTGTATGTAGGTTCTATGTGTTTTTAACAAAATAATAATTGATATCTATCTAGAGAATGGTTTGACCGATTCGGTTCAAACGTGACATGAAGTTATACCTAAATAAACGGTACCAGAAACTGGCACATACTTTCTCACATTTAAATTACTAAACAGATTCACTGTGACTTCACAATTGTATTAAAGTAGGAGAAGGAACACATTAAAGTAGGAGAATTTTTAATAATAAAATTATTATTTTTATTATTACCTAAACAAGAATTTTTAGAATGATGCCGATTTTCGCATATGGTATGGTACGTTAAGAGCTAAAAATAAGCAAAATTTTATCAAAATCGTTAGAGCCGTTTTTTTATAAAAAAAATAATAACTGATTTTTTGGGGAGTTTTTTGGCCATAAAGGGGGTCAAAACCCTTTTTCGTGAATCTGAACAGGTCTAATTGACATGTTTGTTGTAATTTTTTTGAAATCGATCGAATAGTTTTCTCTCTAGCTTTGTCTACATACAGACATACAGACAGACATACAGACAGACAGACATACATACAGACAGACATTTTGTAAAAACCACTTTTTTTGACTCAGGGGGTCCCAAAACGGATATATCCACAAAAATCTCAACATCGATTTTTTTGCGATCACCATATTTACACTTTCTCTATACTATAGTAGGATAGTGAGAAAGTAAAATGATCTACTTTAAGTAAAATAAAGGATTATATCCAATCTTGCGTTTCGTAATGGCGACCGTTTGGAAATTTCTAACCTAATATACCCAAAAACAGTACATTTAACAAAAAAATTCAAGACACCTTTTTGTAGCACTTTTAATTCTCTATCGGATGTTGTAACTTCAAAAGAATCGGATGAAGGATAACAGTTAAGTTAAAGATAATAACAGCGTACGTAATCACAATATTGGGATGTTTTGCATAATTTTATTAAGATTTTTAAGTATATGCAGGATGTTTTGTAATTACTCTGCAATATTCTAGGATATGATTCAGCACATAAGAATGAGAAAAAAACTCAATTAGACATGGGTCCGGACAAGCTTTGTTTCCCCATAGCCACCAATTTGTTTTTTCACTAAATAATTTTTATCTAGAGAATTATATGACTGATTGAGCTCAAACTTTGCACAAAGTTTAATCTAACAATGATCTATTTAAACAAGATAACCGTATATATACAATAAGGTGTTTGAAAATTTCAAACCTGAATTGCCCAAAAACCGTAGGCCTACATTTTAACAAAAAATTTCAAGAAATTATTTTTGTAGCCCTTTTCATTTCGTATCGGATGGTGTAACCGCCAAAACAATCGGATGAAGGATAATAGTTAAGTTATGTGTAATATTCGGTTTGTTCAACCCGGCATTTTATACCAACACAGTAAACACAACAATATATTGTGTGTACATATTATGCTGTTATAATCCTTAACTTAACAATTATCCTTCATCCAATTGTTTTGATAATTACACTTTCCGATAGGAAATTGAAAAAGGCAACAACAAAGATGTATTGAAATTTTTTGACAAAATAAAAGGTTTTTTAGTTTGTTAGGTATGACATTTTTAACAGTCGCCATTTTTAAACGCATCATTGGATATAATCGTTTATTTTATTTATAATAGATCATTATTAGGTATAACTTCAAGTCTAGTTTGAACTCAATTGGTGAAACCGTTCTATAGATATGAATTATTTTGTGAAAAAACATACAGACAAACGAAAAAGTAAGCACCGTTGACCTATGTTTATATTGTGAAATTTGTTTTTCTCGATTCCAGGAACAAATCCAAAAAAGGGGACCAGAGATTTCGAGGGCATCCTGTATATTTGCAATTTATAATATAGCAGTTGTATGTATTAATACTATTATCTAAAGCACAAATAACAAAATAGGTTATTAAGGTCGGTTCCACTAAAGGGCCTAGGGAAAATTTGTATTATCTGTTTCCCTAAACGTGACGATCCTAAGGTGGCCATTAGCAAACTTTTTTTTTACATGTAGTAAGGGCGTGTAATTTCGGGAGTGTTTGTGAAAAAAACATATTTACTTATATTTATAGGTATGTCATTAACGCATGCTTTTAACAGAACCAATTAGTGAAAACCCGGTGGTCCTTTATGGCCGTTCGGGTTCAAAACCTTTCTATAAGTTAGGTGGTTTATGATATTTGTTAAGTGTGAGGATTTCCCGGTGTATTTTGCCGAATATCTCAATATCTTGTCTTTCAATGCCCAGACAATAAATGCCCTAAGGCTGGGAAAAGTACTATGGCATGTGTTTTGTTGTTAAACACTACCAAAAGTAACTGTTTAGGCTGCTGAATTAATTTACGACACTTTTCTGCTTAATCGCATAACTACTATTAGGACTGTACAGTATAACATACATTTTAGGGCTGGGAAAAGTACTATGACATGTGTTTTGTTGTTAAACACTACCAAAAGTAACTGTCTAGGCCGCTGAATTAATTTAAGACACTTTTCTGCTTAATCGCATAACTACAATTAGGACTGTACAGTATAACATACATTTTAGGGCTGGGAAAAGTACTATGAATAGAATATAGAATAGAATAGAATAGAAAAAGTACTTTATTTTGACATGTATTCCATACAAAATATAAAATAAATTCACAATTAATTAATTATAGAAGATAAAATAAAATGAAATAAACTTAATAATATTCTTTCTTTACAGATTACTTTACAGCAATGGTCTTTTTGACCGTCAGCTGGGTTGGCATAAACTAAACAATATAGTTAAAAATTATACTATGAGTCACATATATTTACAAATATAGACCTGTATAACCTTCCTTCCATCAGTGCACCTATACATATATAATCATATAATCATACAAAATATTCAATATAAATTACTACAGAACTAATTAATTTGGCACCAGCTATACAATTAAAATTACTTACATATATAAATAGATTTACAGTAATCCTTCTAAGAACTTAGGTGTAACCTCCCTTCCCAACCAAAATTTTGTGTACTGTTACAGTTAAAAATTAAATTCATTTATTAATTCCCATCTAAATTTCCATGCAATCTTCATGAATTTACCCAATCTCCACCAATTTCTCCCATTTAATAAAAGTTCAAATTCCCCCCTATTTCAACTGCGTTTGAAAAAGCACAAATTTCTTATATCGGCTAGGATAGGGCAGCGAGCAATAAAATGGTAAACCGTCTCGTTTTCATTTATCTTGCATAAGGAGCATAACCATATTTTATCTTTACACCACGGTTTATAGTTTAAGTCAACAAGTTCCGCCCTTGCTTTGATGATCCAACTTATTGTTTGTATATCATATTTATCAAATAAAACACATCTACTGCAGAGTTGAAAGTCAAGGTCCCGGTACTGTTTGTGATATGTCGCATTTCTTGCCCTCTGTAAACATTCTCCCTCCCAAGTAACTCTGACCGCTTCAATAACACTAAGCATCTGTTCCCGTAGCCTATCAATATTGCTCATATCCACATCAATAACGTATTTATATCCTAACACTTTCCACTCCTGGTACCAGTAAATGCCACTTTTTATTATTTGTTTAGCAAGAATGTTTAACAATCTATTCTTTGGTAAAGCTACAACCCTTAAAAGAAAATTCAGGTGGATTCTCAATGTATACAAATAAACCTTTTCAAACCCTGTTTCTAAAAACAAGACATAATTTGGGGTGTTATTTGGCAACTTAAATATTCTTTAAATAAATAATTTAAATACCCCTTCCAATTTATCGCTTTCCTTGTAGCCCCAGACCTGGGAACTGTAGCATAAAATCGTCTTCACAATAGAATTAAAACATGTAAACTTGGCACTAAGTGGGACCCTCTCGTTACCTAAAAGGTTGTGTCATACCGCGTTTATAGCATATTTTGCAGCCATAGATTTGTCCTTAAATTGAGTTTCCCATGACAATGATGGAGTAAGTATAACCGCTAAGTATTTATATTTATTGACAACCTCTACCCGTTGCCTTTTGTACCACCACTTCTCATTTCTACACAACTGACCCCATTTCCTAAAAACCAATATTTTAAATTTACTTAAATTAACCCGAAGATTCCACTTGTTACAATAATTTTCGAGTTTATTTATCATACTCTGCAAACTACCAGGAGTAGGGGACAGAATAACAATATCATCTGCATACAATAAAACACTGACCTTAAACCCTTCAAAATCGCATCCTCCATCTAAAATATCAGCCAAATCGTTCACAAATAAAGAGAATAGCAATGGACTTAAAATACAGACTTGTTTCAAACCCACATTAGTTTCAAAACATTTCGTTACGCCCGCATTACACAACACTCCCGATGTTGTACCTTTGTAAAGCTCTTTTATAATATTCAGCATATGAAAAGAAACACCCAAACACGATAACTTAAAATACAGAGCCTTTCTATCAATAGTATCAAAAGCAGAGGAAAAATCTACAAAAAAACAATACAGTTTCGCCCCCTTCTTTGACAGTTGCAACTGAATCATACTAGTTAAGTTGAATATGTTATCTATGGTTGAATAACCCTTTCTAAATCCGACTTGAAATTCACTAATTATTTGATGACTGTGTACCCAATTGTTTAATCGATTGTGCAATAAACTAGCAAACACTTTCGCTATACAATCTATAAATGGCAGACCTCTGTAATTTTGCACACAATTGACATCCCCTTTTTTATGCAAGGGAAAAATTATAGATTTTTTAAAACTTTCTAGAACGCGTTCTTCCATATATATTTTATTGAAAATAGCCAATAGTTTTGAACTTAAAACCCGTGGGCCGTTTTTTAAAAAATCATACGGTACTCCGTCAAAACCTGGAGCCTTCCCATCTTTCAATTTTGCCAAAATCGTTTGCAGTTCTTGCTGGTTGAATTGCTTGTCGAGATCATTGTCGAAAATATACTGTTCCGTATAAGAAATATCCCTTGGTACAATAAGAGGATTCAAAAGATTTTTAAAATACTCCAGACATTCGACACAGCTAATATTTCCAGCTAATCTGCTTTTTGTATTTTTAAAACTTTTCATAGAATTCCAAAATTGTTTTGCATCTTTAACTTGCCCCAATTTATTTACAACATATTTGTAATGTATCTTACGCTTAGTTCTGCATAACGATTTAAAGTTTTTATTTGCCTCTAAATATGCGACTTTAACCATAGTTGAATTTGTTTTGCGAAACAGCTTTAAGAGTTTAAAGGCTCGCTGCCTTGATACCAGACAATCGAAATCAAACCATTGTTGTTTTTTGTTTACCGTAGTGTTATTATTTGTACTCGGTTTAAAGTGGGCTGCTTGTTTGATACAACGAATCATGCTATTGACATTTATCTGGTTATCATTCAAGACATCAAAGGTTGACATTTCCTTATCTATGTTTTTACCGAACAAGACGTTATCTGAATTAGTCCATTTTATTCTTGGCAACAATGGTAGTATACAATCCCCACCCCTTTGGCTCTCTGCAAGTCCACCAACTTTACAATTTACACAAATAGGTAGATGATCCGATCCTGCATGACTTATAACCTCAAAATCATTTACTATTTCTAAACAACTCACTGATACAACCGCAAGGTCAATTACAGAATTACCCATCTTCCCAATAAAAGTAAATTCTCCTTCAGCATCACTTTGCGTTCTGCCATTCAAAACCACTAATCCAAAATTAAGGAATAATTCTAGAAGTTTACGCCCCCTTGTATTTAATATCCTGTCTTTCGATTTCTGACCCCTCTAATTGTACTAGTTACATTAATATAATTATACATATTAGAATTATTTTGTTCGTTAGATATTCGGCCATTAAAATCTCCAATTATTATTAAATTTTGCTCTGAATTTGAATTAATAAAATTAAACAAATTTTCAAAGCTGTTCTCCCATTTGTTATAATTTAAATAAATTGGCAAAACCAACCAATTTTTAATTTCAATTAATTTTATATTACGTTTGCATACGAAACTAACTTCTTTAGTAAAGGATGACTGTAAATTTACACAACAAATAATACCTCCTATTGCCCTTCCAAAATTAGCATTTCTTTCAGCAAAACTAAAAAAATCGATTTTAAAATTAGGAAGACTCTTAACAATAAACTCTTCATCATGTTCAGATATAAATGTTTCTAATAAAAAAATTAAATCATACTTATTTAGTAAATGAAAAAAATAATCTTCACCAACCTTGGCTCTTAGTCCACATACATTATAAGACAATATTTTAAAATTGCTAGCCGTCTGAGGCACTTAAATATTGTCCAACTCCTTATCAGCTGTTTGAGAACATTGTCCTGAGAAATTGGTGTTTAGTCCCTAAGAAGATGTTGTCTTCACTCCATTCTCGTCCGTCCGTCCTGGTTGCAGCTTCCCTGGACCGTCCTTTCTCAACTCCGCTATGCGCGATGAGAAATCGTAGTTGAATAGATCCTTCAGCTTCACTATTCCATCCGTTCGGCCGGCCATCAGTGTGTTGTCCTCCCAGGTGAATTTGACACATTCTATTCTAATGTGGTCAAAAACTAACGGCATACGACGTCTTCCCAACTCTTTTTCTATCTCCCGTCAGACTGCAGCAAGGTAGGCTCGCTTTAATCTTACATCCTGTGTGTAATCCCGATGTACGACATAAGATGTTCCCTTTAACTTATTTACATTGGACATGATCCACCCAATATCGTCATCTGAAGGGAACTGGGCAATTATTGCTCTGCCCTTTGCTCCTAATGGTTGCGCTCTATTGACCCACAAACTGTCATTACACTTTAACACTTCCACACAGAATTGTTTCACAAGGGCTTTAAAGTCTGTCTGACCATTCCATTTAAGACCTACAAAAATTAAATTGTTACGTCTAGATCTACCTTCTAAATAATTTAGCTTATCCATAATAACCTGTTCTTGTTTTTTAATACAGTCCATCTTTGCTTTCAAAACTTTGTTCTCTTCCGTCAGACTTCTCACCTCAGAAGACACAATTAAGAGATCTTTTTTAGTAGCCAATGTCGATAATTTTGTATCTAGCAAGTTACTCAACCCAGTCATTAGCTGTCCATGCGTCGTGTCACCTACCTTTGCATTATCCATCTTGTCACAATGCGTTTCCGACATTCCTAACGAAACACTTGCGTCTTCCGAAAGTTCTGGCGAACTGTACGCCCTGAAACGTTTTAAGCCTTTCGGATTTTTTGGGGAAAAATATTTGTCAATCGTTGAGTCATTCATAGGCCCGAAAAATTTCTCAAATTCCGCAAAATACGAAAAATGAAAATAATACACACGTGAGAGGTCTATCACTAACCTGCAGAACGAAACGTTAACGAAAACTAACGTTCTTCAATAACGTAAATATTTATGCTTCACACTATAAAATGCAATAATAATAATTGTAGTGAAATATTAATAAACTTTGATACTTAGTACATGTTTTTGTAGTAGACTATACATATGCTACTTAAAGAGGCAGGACCAAACTCGCTGTCTCATCGTAGAGACGCACACTATTTACACACACACACACACACACACACACACACACACACACACACACACACACACACACACACACACACACACACACACACACACACACAAATTAAACAGTACACTTAACATATATTTACAGTATAACATACATTTTAGGGCTGGGAAAAGTACTATGACGTGTGTTTTGTTGTTAAACAAATTTAACAATTTAACAAATTATAACAAAAATAAAGCATACCTAATTGACATGCTTGGTGCAAATTTGTTTGAAATCGATCGAATATTTTTCTCTCTAGCTTTTTATACATACAGACATACAGACAGACATTTTGTAAAAACCACTTTTTTGGACTCAGGGGGTCCCAAAACGGGTATATCCACAAAAATCTCATCATCGATTTTTTGCGATCACTATACTTTCTCTATACTATAGTATAGTGTGAAAGTAAAATGGTAACTAGTTAAAATATAGTTTTATTTATAAACTTGAATTAATAAATACCGTAGCCTACTTGTTTGGAGAAATAAATGTAACTATTTTCGTCTTCTGATTAATAATGTGTAACATATTTTAACATTCTGTTAACTATATTATGAAAACGAGGACAACGAATGGCTGAACGGGAGTTGTACCGCGAACAGAGGATTATGTACCCTCTAGTTATATTTAAAATAAATAGTTACTTCATTAGTATTTGACAAACAATATTATTAATGAAAGAAAGTAAGTGATATGATAAATCAAATTTTTTTTGTATTAAAACTATACAATATTGTTATGTGACGCAAAATTTTACTCAAATAATGTTTCAGACAAAGTAATGTCAAAATTAAGTTTATTGGAGAGCATAAGGTCTTCAAAAGGTTCTATTTAAATAATAGCAGGTCTTCAAAAGGTCTCTAAAACACGATGACTTATACCATCGTGATAACAGGCGTCAGAAAATAGAAATTAACAGGAACAGGCGTCAACTAAAGCCTTTAAAAGGTGACTTTTGTAACTGATCGTATAAGACTTCAATAGGTGGCATTTGTAACTGATCGTATATAAGCCTTCAAAATATCGTCTCCCGTACATTTCACACCAGGCACTCTAAGCATCCAAAAGGTTCGTCGACGTTTTCGCTTTATACAGAGGGCACAAAAGGTCGTTTTAGTGTATGAAAACAGACCTTTTGAATGCCTGAGTTCAAGCACTCCAGGCCTCCAATAGGTCGTCGCCCGTACCATTAGGCACTCGAAAGGTCTTATACATAAATCTATATATATATATATATATATATATATATATATATATATATATATAGTATTAGTATTAGTTAATATATGTCGTTAGTAGAGATCCGGACAGTTGAGAACAAAAATGGTGGGGGTACCCCCACCCCTCCCCCCTCCCCTCTTGGCCCCTCCCCCTTTGCCCCTCCCCCCTCCCCTCCCCCTTTGCCCCTCCCCCTTTGCCCCTCCCCCTTTGCCCCTCCCCCCTTGCCCCTCCCCCTTTGCCCCTCCCCCTTTGCCCCTCCCCCTTTGCCCCTCCCCTTTAGGCCCCTTCCCTTCCCCCATTGGTCCCCCTGCCCCTCCCCTTTAGGCCCCTTCCCTTCCCCCATTGGTCCCCCACCTCCTCCCACCCCTCTCCTTGCCCCTCCCCTTTAGGCCCCTTCCCTTCCCCCATTGGTCCCCTCACCTCCTCCCCCTGCCCCTCCCCTGTAGGCCCCTCCCCTTTAGGCCCCTTCCCTTCCCCCATTGGTCCCTCCACTCGTGACGTATTGTCGAGACACACACACACACATGACGTCATACACACATGACGTCATACACTTAACTTTTTTAATACCAGCGGGATTCGAACCTGTGAAGTTTGGATTTGAAGGCGGACACGCTACCGACTGAGCTATCGTGCATAGTATTACAAGTCGGATATTTAACGCAGTATATAAGCCGCCATGTTGTAACCGCAATAATGTGTTATATATAATGTGTTAAGATAGTTAACCTAACCTATAAGTGTCCTACTTTTGCCCATCCACAGCCTATCAGCTGTTACAATAATGTGCTATAATAAGTATATAATGTGTTAAGATAGTTAACCTAAAGTTTCCCACCTTTGCCCATCCACAGCCAATCAGCTGTTACAATAATGTGTTATATAATTATATAATGTGTTAAGATAGTTAACCTAAAGTTTCCCACCATTGCCCATCCACAGCCAATCAGCTGTTACAATAATGTGTTATATATATATATATATATATATAATGTGTTATATACTTATATAATGTGTTAAGATAGTTAACCTAACCTCATAGTATTACAAGTCGGATATTCAACGCAGTGCCGCCAACGCCAGAACATTTCGTAGAAGTTCGGACACGAACCCCATACCGTAAGACGTACCGAGTTTTTCGCGACCGCGAAAAACTCGCGTACGTCTTACGGTATGGGTTCTGAGTCGTACCTCTAGGTTACTCTGACAACAAATAGTAGTGTCCAAATTGTAATGTGCTTGTGTTAACCTAACCTATAAGTTTTCCTACTTTTGCCTATGTTCACCACGGCCATGTGTTATATATTTATATAATGTGTTAAGATAGTTAACCTAACCTATGTATGAAAAGTTTTTACCTATGTTCACCAAAGCCTACTTGTATCAGCTGGTACAATTAATGTGTATTTATATAATGTGTTATATATTTATATAATGTGTTAAGATAGTTAACCTAACCTATAAGTTTCCTACTTTTGCCTATGTTCACCACAGCCTACTTGTAACAGTTGGTACAATTAATGTGTTATATATTTATATAATGTGTTATATATGTATATAATGTGTTAAGATAGTTAACCTAACCTATAAGTTTCCTACTATTGCCTATGTTCACCACAGCCTACTTGTAACAGCTGGTACAATAATGTGTTATATATTTATATAATGTGTTATATATGTATATAATAAGTTAAGATAGTTAATCCAACCTATGTATGAAAAGTTTTTACCTATGTTCACCACAGCCTACTTGTAACAGTTGGTACAATCAATGTGTATTTATATAATGTGTTATATATTTATATAATGTGTTGAGATAGTTAACCTAACCTATAAGTTTCCTACTTTTGCCTATGTTCACCACAGCCTACTTGAATCAGCTGGTACAATTAATGTGTTATATATTTATATAATGTGTTATATATGTATATAATGTGTTAAGATAGTTAACCTAACCTATAAGTTTCCCACTTTTGCCTATGTTCACCACAGCCTACTTGTAACAGCTGGTACAATAATGTGTTATATATATGTAATGTGTTATATATTTATATAATGTGTTATATAGTTATATAATGTGTTAAGATAGTTAATCTAACCTATGTATGAAAAGTTTTTACCTATGTTCACCACAGCCTACTTGTAACAGTTGGTACAATTAATGTGTTATATATTTATATAATGTGTTATATATGTATATAATGTGTTAAGATAGTTAACCTAACCTATAAGTTTCCTACTATTGCCTATGTTCACCACAGCCTACTTGTAACAGCTGGTACAATAATGTGTTATATATTTATATAATGTGTTATATATGTATATAATAAGTTAAGATAGTTAATCCAACCTATGTATGAAAAGTTTTTACCTATGTTCACCACAGCCTACTTGTAACAGTTGGTACAATCAATGTGTATTTATATAATGTGTTATATATTTATATAATGTGTTGAGATAGTTAACCTAACCTATAAGTTTCCTACTTTTGCCTATGTTCACCACAGCCTACTTGAATCAGCTGGTACAATTATTGTGTCATATATTTATATAATGTGTTATATATGTATATAATGTGTTAAGATAGTTAACCTAACCTATAAGTTTCCCACTTTTGCCTATGTTCACCACAGCCTACTTGTAACAGCTGGTACAATAATGTGTTATATATATGTAATGTGTTATATATTTATATAATGTGTTATATAGTTATATAATGTGTTAAGATAGTTAACCTAACCTAAAGTTTCCTACTTTTGCCTATGTTTACCACAAGTTTCCTACTTTTGCCCATCCACAGCCAATCAGCTGTTACAATAATGTGTTATATATATATATATAATGTGTTATATATTTATATAATGTGTTAAGATAGGTAACCTAACCTATTAGAGTTTCCTACTTTTGCCCACCACGGCCTAGGTACATTTAATGTGTATAATGTGTTAAACGTAGTTTCCTCCGTTGTCTACCAGGGTGTAGCACATGTGTTTAAGTATCGTGTTAAAATATTGTTAACCTAGACTTAATTCCTACTTTTGCCTATTAACCTAACCTATAAGTGTCCTACTTTTACCCATCCACAGCCAATCAGCTGTTACAATAATGTGTTATATAATTATATAATGTGTTAAGATAGTTAACCTAAAGTTTCCTACCTTTGCTCATCCACAGCCAATCAGCTGGTACAATTAATGTGTTATATATATAATGTGTTATATATTTATATAATGTGTTAAGATAGTTAACCTAACCTATAAGTGTCCTACTTTTACCCATCCACAGTCAATCAGCTGTTACAATAATGTGTTATATATATAAATAATGTGTTATATATTTATATAATGTGTTAAGATAGTTAACCTATAAGTGTCCTACTTTTACCCATCCACAGCCTATCAGCTGTTACAATAATGTGTTATATAATTATATAATGTGTTAAGATAGTTAACCTAACCTATAAGTGTCCTACTTTTACCCATCCACAGCCAATCAGCTGGTACAATTAATGTGTTATATATATATAATGTGTTATATATTTATATAATGTGTTATATAATGTGTTTAGATAGTTAACCTAACCTATAAGTTTCCTACTTTTACCCATCCACAGCCAATCAGCTGTTACAATAATGTGTTAAGATAGTTAACCTATAAGTGTCCTACTTTTATCCATCCACAGCCTATCAGCTGTTACAATAATGTGTTATATAATTATATAATGTGTTAAGATAGTTAACCTAAAGTTTCCTACCTTTGCCCATCCACAGCTAATCAGCTGGTACAATTAATGTGTTATATATTTATATAATGTGTTAAGATAGTTAACCTAAAGTGTCCTACTTTTACTCATCCACAGCCAATCAGCTGTTACAATAATGTGTTATATATATATATATATATATAATGTGTTATATATTTATATAATGTGTTATATAATGTGTTAAGATAGTTAACCTAACCTATTAGAGTTTCCTACTTTTGCCCACCACGGCCTAGGTACATTTAATGTGTATAATCTGTTAAACGTAGTTTCCTCCGTTGTCTACCAGGGTGTAGCACATGTTTTTATGTATCGTGTTAAAATATTGTTAACCTAGACTTAATTCCTACTTTTGCCTAAACCTATGCTTACCACAGTCCAAACGGGTGTTAGTCTGGCCACTATTTAACCGAACCGAAATTACCAAGCGATTTACCAACCGATTTACCAACCAAAACCAACCGATTTACCAACCGAAATATACTTTTACCAACCGATTTACCAACCACAATATACTTTTACCAACCGATTTACCAACCAAAACCAACCGATTTACCAACCAAAACCAACCGATTTACTGTCTGGAGTTAATATAAAACCACTAACTCCGCTTACAAAACCATTCCGCGACAACATAATGCTTGTTAAAATAACCGACAGTTCGGAATGCGAACAAGGGAAGAGCCTCGTAAAGAAGAATATCTGTGGAGTATTTAACAGTTATCTTCGTGGGAAATTTACGGATTTTGTTTCCGCAAGACATGGCGTAAAAGTAAAATTACCATTCCCTTTGAATGGAAAGAGACCTATGGCGAAACGTGTATGCAATATTATTGGAGCAGATGGGATGCAAGCCATTGCAAAGAAATTTAAAAATCCCATTGCAATCCCCTACAAGGTAGAGTTAGCGGATGTTGAGTTGGCTACTCTACAGGAAAAAATGCCCGAAATACTATTGGAGCTGCAAACCCACGACTTCTACCTTATGGATTTGGACATTACACAAGATTTTGTGGGGATCTTTAACAAGCGAGAGATGTGTGAGCATTTAGTACGTCATTAAAAATAAATAAATAAATGTTTTAAAATAATATTCTTTGTAATTTGTTACCTCCATTCCACCAAAACTCTTTTTAGTAGAGAGATAGATATTTGATGTGACCTTGGAATTGTAGCCGAAAACGACACGACCCCCCAACCCCCATTTTTCCTTTTTAAATATATAACGTCGTAACGTTTGTTAGGAACCGATTTACCAAACCGTAGATAAAATTACCAAGATTTGGTTGGTAAATTGGTTGCAAAAAGTATATTTTGGTTGGTAAATCGGTTGGTATTGGTTAGGTTAGGTTAGGTTAGGTCTGGTTAGGATAGGTTAGGATAGGTTAGGTTAGGTTAGGTCTGGTTAGGATAGGTTAGCATAGGTTAGGTTATGTTAGGTTAGGTTAGGATAGGATAGGTTAGGTTAGGTTAGGTTAGGATAGGTTAGGTTAGGTTAGGATAGGTTATGTTAGGTGAGGTTAGGTTAGGTTAGGATAGGTTAGGTTAGGTTAGGTTTTTAAGAGAATGGTTGTTAGGTTAAGTTAGGATAGGATAGGTTAGGTCTGGTTAGGTTAGGATAGGTTAGGTTAGGTTAGGTCTGGTTAGGATAGGTTAGGTTATGTTAGGTTAGGTTAGGATAGGATAGGTTAGGTTAGGTTAGGATAGGTTAGGTTAGGATAGGTTATGTTAGGTGAGGTTAGGTTAGGTTAGGATAGGTTAGGTTAGGTTAGGTCTGGTTAGGATAGGTTAGGATAGGTTAAGTTAGGTTAGGATAGATTAGGTTATGTTAGGTTAGGTTAGGATAGGTTAGCTTAGGTTAGGTTAGGATAGGTTAGGTTAGGTTAGGATAGGTTATGTTAGGTGAGGTTAGGTTAGATTAGGATAGGTTAGGTTAGGTTAGGTTAGGTTAGGTAAGGTTTTTAGGAGAATGGTTGTTAGGTTAGGTTAGGATAGGATAGGTTAGGTTAGGTTAGGTTAGGTTAGGATAGGTTAGGTTAGGTTAGGATAGGTTATGTTAGGTTAGGTTAGGTTAGGTTAGGATAGGTTAGGTTAGGTTAGGTTAGGTTAGGTTTTTAGGAGAATGGTTGCCACACGCCTACCAACCTCCGTCCCACCCCTACCATCTCCCGGGCGTGTGGCAACCATTCTCCTAAAAACCTAACCTAACCTAACCTAACCTAACCTATCCTAACCTAACCTAACCTAACCTAACATAACCTATCCTAACCTAACCTAACCTATCCTAACCTAACCTAACCTAACCTAACCTATCCTATCCTAACCTAACCTAACAACCATTCTCCTAAAAACCTTACCTAACCTAACCTAACCTAACCTAACCTATCCTAATCTAACCTAACCTCACCTAACATAACCTATCCTAACCTAACCTAACCTATCCTAACCTAACCTAAGCTAACCTATCCTAACCTAACCTAACATAACCTAATCTATCCTAACCTAACTTAACCTATCCTAACCTATCCTAACCAGACCTAACCTAACCTAACCTATCCTAACCTAACCTAACCTCACCTAACATAACCTATCCTAACCTAACCTATCCTAACCTAACCTAACCTATCCTATCCTAACCTAACCTAACATAACCTAACCTATCCTAACCAGACCTAACCTAACCTAACCTATCCTAACCTAACCAGACCTAACCTATCCTATCCTAACTTAACCTAACAACCATTCTCCTAAAAACCTAACCTAACCTAACCTATCCTAACCTAACCTAACCTCACCTAACATAACCTATCCTAACCTAACCTAACCTAACCTAACCTAACCTATCCTATCCTAACCTAACCTAACATAACCTAACCTATGCTAACCTATCCTAACCAGACCTAACCTAACCTAACCTATCCTAACCTATCCTAACCAGACCTAACCTAACCTAACCTAACCAATACCAACCGATTTACCAACCAAAATATACTTTTTGCAACCAATTTACCAACCAAATCTTGGTAATTTTATCTACGGTTTGGTAAATCGGTTCCTAACAAACGTTACGACGTTATATATTTAAAAAGGAAAAATGGGGGTTGGGGGGTCGTGTCGTTTTCGGCTACAATTCCAAGGTCACATCAAATATCTATCTCTCTACTAAAAAGAGTTTTGGTGGAATGGAGGTAACAAATTACAAAGAATATTATTTTAAAACATTTATTTATTTATTTTTAATGACGTACTAAATGCTCACACATCTCTCGCTTGTTAAAGATCCCCACAAAATCTTGTGTAATGTCCAAATCCATAAGGTAGAAGTCGTGGGTTTGCAGCTCCAATAGTATTTCGGGCATTTTTTCCTGTAGAGTAGCCAACTCAACATCCGCTAACTCTACCTTGTAGGGGATTGCAATGGGATTTTTAAATTTCTTTGCAATGGCTTGCATCCCATCTGCTCCAATAATATTGCATACACGTTTCGCCATAGGTCTCTTTCCATTCAAAGGGAATGGTAATTTTACTTTTACGCCATGTCTTGCGGAAACAAAATCCGTAAATTTCCCACGAAGATAACTGTTAAATACTCCACAGATATTCTTCTTTACGAGGCTCTTCCCTTGTTCGCATTCCGAACTGTCGGTTATTTTAACAAGCATTATGTTGTCGCGGAATGGTTTTGTAAGCGGAGTTAGTGGTTTTATATTAACTCCAGACAGTAAATCGGTTGGTTTTGGTTGGTAAATCGGTTGGTTTTGGTTGGTAAATCGGTTGGTAAAAGTATATTGTGGTTGGTAAATCGGTTGGTAAAAGTATATTTCGGTTGGTAAATCGGTTGGTTTTGGTTGGTAAATCGGTTGGTAAATCGCTTGGTAATTTCGGTTCGGTTAAATAGTGGCCAGACTAACACCCGTTTGGACTGTGGTAAGCATAGGTTTAGGCAAAAGTAGGAATTAAGTCTAGGTTAACAATATTTTAACACGATACATAAAAACATGTGCTACACCCTGGTAGACAACGGAGGAAACTACGTTTAACAGATTATACACATTAAATGTACCTAGGCCGTGGTGGGCAAAAGTAGGAAACTCTAATAGGTTAGGTTAACTATCTTAACACATTATATAACACATTATATAAATATATAACACATTAATTGTACCAGCTGATTAGCTGTGGATGGGCAAAGGTAGGAAACTTTAGGTTAACTATCTTAACACATTATATAATTATATAACACATTATTGTAACAGCTGATAGGCTGTGGATGGATAAAAGTAGGACACTTATAGGTTAACTATCTTAACACATTATTGTAACAGCTGATTGGCTGTGGATGGGTAAAAGTAGGAAACTTATAGGTTAGGTTAACTATCTAAACACATTATATAACACATTATATAAATATATAACACATTATATATATATAACACATTAATTGTACCAGCTGATTGGCTGTGGATGGGTAAAAGTAGGACACTTATAGGTTAGGTTAACTATCTTAACACATTATATAATTATATAACACATTATTGTAACAGCTGATAGGCTGTGGATGGGTAAAAGTAGGACACTTATAGGTTAACTATCTTAACACATTATATAAATATATAACACATTATTTATATATATAACACATTATTGTAACAGCTGATTGACTGTGGATGGGTAAAAGTAGGACACTTATAGGTTAGGTTAACTATCTTAACACATTATATAAATATATAACACATTATATATATAACACATTAATTGTACCAGCTGATTGGCTGTGGATGAGCAAAGGTAGGAAACTTTAGGTTAACTATCTTAACACATTATATAATTATATAACACATTATTGTAACAGCTGATTGGCTGTGGATGGGTAAAAGTAGGACACTTATAGGTTAGGTTAATAGGCAAAAGTAGGAATTAAGTCTAGGTTAACAATATTTTAACACGATACTTAAACACATGTGCTACACCCTGGTAGACAACGGAGGAAACTACGTTTAACACATTATACACATTAAATGTACCTAGGCCGTGGTGGGCAAAAGTAGGAAACTCTAATAGGTTAGGTTACCTATCTTAACACATTATATAAATATATAACACATTATATATATATATATAACACATTATTGTAACAGCTGATTGGCTGTGGATGGGCAAAAGTAGGAAACTTGTGGTAAACATAGGCAAAAGTAGGAAACTTTAGGTTAGGTTAACTATCTTAACACATTATATAACTATATAACACATTATATAAATATATAACACATTACATATATATAACACATTATTGTACCAGCTGTTACAAGTAGGCTGTGGTGAACATAGGCAAAAGTGGGAAACTTATAGGTTAGGTTAACTATCTTAACACATTATATACATATATAACACATTATATAAATATATGACACAATAATTGTACCAGCTGATTCAAGTAGGCTGTGGTGAACATAGGCAAAAGTAGGAAACTTATAGGTTAGGTTAACTATCTCAACACATTATATAAATATATAACACATTATATAAATACACATTGATTGTACCAACTGTTACAAGTAGGCTGTGGTGAACATAGGTAAAAACTTTTCATACATAGGTTGGATTAACTATCTTAACTTATTATATACATATATAACACATTATATAAATATATAACACATTATTGTACCAGCTGTTACAAGTAGGCTGTGGTGAACATAGGCAATAGTAGGAAACTTATAGGTTAGGTTAACTATCTTAACACATTATATACATATATAACACATTATATAAATATATAACACATTAATTGTACCAACTGTTACAAGTAGGCTGTGGTGAACATAGGTAAAAACTTTTCATACATAGGTTAGATTAACTATCTTAACACATTATATAACTATATAACACATTATATAAATATATAACACATTACATATATATAACACATTATTGTACCAGCTGTTACAAGTAGGCTGTGGTGAACATAGGCAAAAGTGGGAAACTTATAGGTTAGGTTAACTATCTTAACACATTATATACATATATAACACATTATATAAATATATAACACATTAATTGTACCAGCTGATTCAAGTAGGCTGTGGTGAACATAGGCAAAAGTAGGAAACTTATAGGTTAGGTTAACTATCTCAACACATTATATAAATATATAACACATTATATAAATACACATTGATTGTACCAACTGTTACAAGTAGGCTGTGGTGAACATAGGTAAAAACTTTTCATACATAGGTTGGATTAACTATCTTAACTTATTATATACATATATAACACATTATATAAATATATAACACATTATTGTACCAGCTGTTACAAGTAGGCTGTGGTGAACATAGGCAATAGTAGGAAACTTATAGGTTAGGTTAACTATCTTAACACATTATATACATATATAACACATTATATAAATATATAACACATTAATTGTACCAACTGTTACAAGTAGGCTGTGGTGAACATAGGCAAAAGTAGGAAACTTATAGGTTAGGTTAACTATCTTAACACATTATATAAATATATAACACATTATATAAATACACATTAATTGTACCAGCTGATACAAGTAGGCTTTGATGAACATAGGTAAAAACTTTTCATACATAGGTTAGGTTAACTATCTTAACACATTATATAAATATATAACACATGGCCGTGGTGAACATAGGCAAAAGTAGGAAAACTTATAGGTTAGGTTAACACAAGCACATTACAATTTGGACACTACTATTTGTTGTCAGAGTAACCTAGAGGTACGACTCAGAACCCATACCGTAAGACGTACGCGAGTTTTTCGCGGTCGCGAAAAACTCGGTACGTCTTACGGTATGGGGTTCGTGTCCGAACTTCTACGAAATGTTCTGGCGTTGGCGGCACTGCGTTGAATATCCGACTTGTAATACTATGAGGTTAGGTTAACTATCTTAACACATTATATAAGTATATAACACATTATATATATATATATATATATATAACACATTATTGTAACAGCTGATTGGCTGTGGATGGGCAATGGTGGGAAACTTTAGGTTAACTATCTTAACACATTATATAATTATATAACACATTATTGTAACAGCTGATTGGCTGTGGATGGGCAAAGGTGGGAAACTTTAGGTTAACTATCTTAACACATTATATACTTATTATAGCACATTATTGTAACAGCTGATAGGCTGTGGATGGGCAAAAGTAGGAAACTTATAGGTTAGGTTAACTATCTTAACACATTATATATATATATAACACATTATTGCGGTTACAACATGGCTGCTTATATACTGCGTTAAATATCCGACTTGTAATACTATGCACGATAGCTCAGTCGGTAGCGTGTCCGCCTTCAAATCCAAACTTCATAGGTTCGAATCCCGCTGGTATTAAAAAAGTTAAGTGTATGACGTCATGTGTGTATGACGTCATGTGTGTGTCTCGACAACAATAATACGTTACAGGTGGGGGGACCAATGGGGGAAGGGAAGGGGCCTAAAGGGGAGGGGCAGGGGGCGGGGTGGGGGGACCAATGGGGGAAGGGAAGGGGCCTAAAGGGGAGGGGCCTACAGGGGAGGGGCAGGGGCAAAGGGGGGGTCAAGGGGGAGGGGCCAAGGGGGGAGGGGCCAAGGGGGTCAAGGGGGAGGGGCCAAGGGGGAGGGGCAAAGGGGGGGGCAAGGGGAGGGGCCAAGGGGCCAAGGGGGAGGGGTGGGGGTACCCCCACCATTTTTGTTCTCAACTGTCCGGATCTCTACTGTCGTTTTATTGCATATATATCATATCTCACTGCCAACATTTTAAAATTTTATAACTCTACAAAAACTGTGTTGAAAATAGGCTGAACTGCTTGATGTGTTGTATTCGTATTATCAGAGAAGGTCAAGAAAATTTCATTACAGTGGAATTTATTAGTGTTGTACTAATATTGAATCATATACGAGTATATATTTTTATAATTCTGATATACAACTCCGGCTATTGATCTCCTTCCTGACAAACGGTATATCCACTAATCCTAATTATACCATTTTTTCCTCAATATAAATATATAACTTCTATATAAAAATAATAATATTTATTCCACGATATTTTAGGAAAATAATACAAATTTTTTTTTTTTTTTTTAATAATAGAAAACTGACAACATTGTTTTTTAGTAATGGTAAAATTAAAACTAACTAAAAACAAATTTATGCAATATTACATAATTATATTACAATATTTTTATAATCGAGTGATATATAAATATATAATTATTCTGAAAAAAAATAACATTTAGAAATGGATACTCCAATGGCGAGCCTCTCTCAGGTTTTAAACATGATCTTATATGCTGACAGGAAAATGTGAGTTAATAATTTATTATTTTGTAAAATATGCTTTCGAAAATCCCAATAATAATCATTGATAAGGCTTCTAACTGCTATTACGTTAACGGTATTACATACTTATACAAACATTGAAGAGTTTTTTTAATCTAGCTTTTGGCAAACTATTATGCTTCCATGAACACCATTATCAGACCATTAACACTATTATTTACAAGTCTGTAATAAACTAATTTAAATGTAACGATTAATACAAGATCATTGATGGCCAAAGAAAATCTTTGGTTGATCGAAATATACTATTTTAAATTATATTACAATATATTTGTTAATCTACGAGTGTTAAGTAATTTTATATATTAATTTAATTTTTTTAAATGAGTAAAATTATTTTGGACCAAAACGTCGTTTACATAATTATATGTATTATAAGTCTGGTATGTGTTATAGGAATCTATATTGAATCGTGTTGTTGTCACGCTAATAGAAACCATCTGAACAGATATTAAAACCAGTTTAATTCATTCTCGCAATGTCTGTTCTTATTTCCTTTGCTCCTTAAGCTAATGCCAAGTTCATTGTACTAATATGATATTGCTAAATACTATAATATATATTTATGTGTGTTTGTCTTCCAAAAACTGTCCTACTTTCTCCAAATTCCATGTCGTATAAAGTAATTAAATCCAGTTTCGAAATTATACTACTAAAAAAGAACTGAAAACCGTTGCCTCCTCTTTCCCATCTAATTACAAGACATACATTAGAGTAGTATTTTATCTAATGACTCTGTGAGAGCGAAATACAATGTTTTATCTAACATCAACGTATGCGTTAAGTCTATGCAAGTACTTTGTTGAAAACTTGTGTTTAATAATTTATTGAGTTAAGCAGTCAAACATTATTAACTTCATAGATCAAAAAATAGTCAAATGTTTTCCTTTTTTATATATCTCTGTTGTTTAGTTACACAATAATAGATAACGAATTTAAATCTTTATTTACAAACGTGCTTTACTTTTCCACGAAAACTATTAGTTATATAAAAAAATAATAACATTCCTCTTCACTTCTGTTTAAAAATGTGACATAATCATACTGAATTGGAAAAATGACATCAATACAACGTTTGAGGTTTATCATTATTTACGCTAAATCCAAATGGAGCAAGATTTGAACTGTAAAATCTTAGTCCCAAGAAACTATATTACATCTTTTCCTTAATAAATAAACATCACTTGAGAATTCAAGATCATTTATTAAGAAAGAGGATATCAAACTTGACATACTAAGTTTAAAGTGATTAAACTAATAATCACATCCTTGTTACAAGAAGTATTAAACCAGAAATCTTGTTACCTTCCTAATATCAATAGAGACAGCTTATCCATATGAGTATGGTTAAATCCTTCATTCATAACCTGAGATTGTTCCATTTATTAATTTATAATAATTTGTTTAATTACTTAGTAATATACATATTTTACTACGTGCTAGAACATATATGTTACTTCTCACTTAAAGTGTAACAGTATATTTTAATGTACAGTAACTAAGAAGTGTTTATTTTTTATTGTTTTTAATTACTTTATTTTTGTATATTCTTTATACAGAGAAACTATTAATAATGAGTTTGGGAATGGGCAAATTCTATACTCCAATTGATGTTTAGTTGGCAATTTACGAATACTTTGACTGTGTAAACTAAATAACTTATATGAATTAACTTTTACAATTAAATAGACAATTGCCAGTTTATTTGATATTAACTTTTTAATTATTTTTTACAGAATACATACAGTATTTTAATTTGTTATATATTTTGTGATACTTTAAACTATGTTTTTGTTAGAAAATAATAGTAATAACAAAGCCTCATTACATTCTTTATTCGAACAATTAATTAAGTATAAACGGAATGGATAGGCACTTGTGTAACTTTCAAAAAGAATTAACCTAAAAGGCTTTTTTTTGTAAAAATCCTAAGCTTAAAAATGTAGCATTTTCCAAAAATGAAATCTTTCCAAAAACCTTTAAATTAGAATCATGTTTATTATAATATTAGTAATTTGGTTTAACAAAAACGCTGGTTAGAGAGGTTCCGTTTGGTATATTTAAAACTATCAGTATATATAAATGAAAACCTAACCTAATCGTAATTTTTTTACAGCACAAATTTAGTATTACATTTTTTATATTTATATTATCTGTGTTACTAAAGGGCAGTCTAGAATTGACGTATAAATATTGCTCCATGTTAATTGTACGGTTTATCCAAAAGGCTAGTTTTTACATTATTCTACAGCGTACGAATTCAAAAAACCAATTTGTCTGTAATGTGGATAAAAGTTTTACAATTGTGCTTAATGTCCAACATACAAATTACTGTGTAAGTTTTACTCACTAAAACATTTCACATTTAAACAAAAATTTTGAAATTTAAGGAACTAATAACCAAATACAACCGAAAATTCAGCCTAAACATTTTACTTTAAATTTAACAAACAAATGAAAATTAATCAAGGATAACGAATTGATTACATCACTGTTGTTGTTTTAAAATTATTAAATGTATAACACTTGCGTTTTAATATCAGTTTCAAATTTTAGCTTAAAATTATTGGTAAATATTTTGTCTATCATATGTGTTAGTGTAAGAATTATAAAAGTTAATACTCAAGTTTTAGAAGAAAGTGTTTAATTTAATACAGATAAATATTACGTTGAAAAGGGAAGTCTAATAAAAGCGAAAGAACTAATTACAAGATCAGTGAGAGAGTTTTTACAGACATTTTGTTTATCTTTTCTAATTTACTTAACATAACATCCAATCCTTTCTATTAATAATTTTATTTAAGATTTTAGATTCAGTAGACAAAATTTTAGGACACGTATACCACTCAATTAATCCTTTGTAACAATGGATATAAAAGGTTAAAGATGATTTAGAAGAAAACATAAGGATAATAATTATAAACCTTTTCCATCAAGAAATCAGCCTTATTAAAAGAAGATAGCGTTTATAAAACACAAAACTTTACCCGCTGCACAACAAAGCTTGTATGCCTTTAAACAACTGAATATGATGATTTAGTCACGAAAACGTCGCTTTGTTGAAAAAAGTGTTTGTTGAAGAAATTTTACATTTCTTCCATTTATTGCAATTTTTACTCATTCTAGTTGTATACTATTTAACTCTGTTATTTAATAATATTCTTATATTCCAAAATGTTGATCATTATTATTATTATCATGTAATAACCAATAGGAATAGTTGTTGCTTTTTTGTACATTTTTTACTCTTTCATAATACAACCACACGAAGTAGTATTAATTTTAAACTATTTAATTATTAAAAATGTTAATTAAAGTAGAAGCCAACTGTCGACGTAATTATTCATTACACTGGAGAGACTTAAACAATCGTGAATGCAATTGTACAATTCTTAACAATAGATTCCACCACTTTAAGGTTTTTTTAAAGTTTATAAATAAGTAATTACAAGCTTCAACATAATTTGTATACTTTTGTAATAATTATTTATTTTATCTGTTTTCATTATTAAACCACATACAATTCACAATAGGTGAACTCTTCTTGCACAGTAGGTGGCGATGGAGCATGTTGAAATTGTAGTTAGGTGATAGGTGCAGGCTTCATTACTACCTTGCTAAGCTGATCCTGTACCGTCATCCTACTGACTGTGTGATGACCTATTGCGAGATGGTGAGCATCATGACATGTTCCAACAGTGTGTACCTCCTGATGTGATCTCATCCTGAAAGTCTAACCAACGTTAGTAATTCTAGAATTCAAGTTTTTGTTGACTAGTCCGACTATTGGTCGGTTGCTGAGATGATTCAGTGTTCTTGCTGGCCATATATCAGTACGTCCAATATAGTTCCTGATGTCAGATTCTGAATCTGAAGCTAATTTTTTAACTCCTTTCTTCGGTTTTTGTTTCTTATCAACAATTAATAATTCGCAATCTGAAACCTATTGATAATTCTTTAGATGAAATGTATTATTCCTTTTTGTACAAATGTTTTATTAATTAAACTAAATATAAAGTAATTTCTATTTTATTTTCATTCACTTATTATACAAGTTAAATACAGAATCCGTTTTGGTATTTATAAAGATATATACTATATATTTACCTACATGCAATCAATGCTACATTTTTCAATCTTGGCGTTTTTCAATCTCTTTCATTTTAGAACAGCTAACAGTTACACAAAAACCAATAAATAAAACAAATTGGAGAAAAAACAAAAGGTATCATTATTATTTAATCTATAGAATTCCTATCCTAAGTATCAAAAAACTTAAAATTTTAATCTCTTAACCCGAAATTAAAAAAATTTAAACCTTAAAACTCAAACACCAATCCAGAAACAAAAAAAAAATTGGGATATTTTTTACTTAGAATAAAACCACAATTCTTTAGTATATAACTTCGTCATGCTTTATCGTTATGTAGTTTTACATATTTTAGATTTTTTTAGCTTAGGAAGCCAATGTAACTATTTACCTGCAAAACATTTATCTATTAATTGGTTTACATCCCAGACAAGACGGCGAGAGCATTGCTCCATTCACAATACACTTGAGCACACATTGTAAGATATCTGGAAAGTTCAATATGTTTTATAATGTTTGGAGATAATCCAAGCAATAGGTATTTTGTGTCTAATTTACAAACAAAAATAGTTTTAAATAATGAAATTATTAACGAAATAGATATTGGTTTCAGGGTAAAAATAGAATTTTATTAAATAAAGATTAAAACGCAAAAGAAGAAAATCTACATAAAACATTTATCTACCTTATAATTCAAATTCAATTTAAATATAAAAATAATTAAACGCCTATATCAACACGTGTTAAAAGTGTTGAACTATCAAACTTGGAGCGTGGGTACGTGGTCATTCTTCCATAAACCACAGCCATTTGAGTTTTAAATAGCTTAATATAACAACAGCATTAAATATTTCGTCACCTCAGGTGAACAACATGAATATGGAAAACATTCAAGCTTACTACTAACGGCTCAATTCTCTGATTGTAAACGTTTCACTCTAACTCAGAAAATTGAAGAAACTTGCAATCGTCTCAAAAATACCAACATGCCTTTAGCTAGCGGTAGTCAATTTATAGCGGTATTGTTTTGAGCTAGAGTTGAAACATTTATAATCAGAGAATTGACCAATTGGTAGTAAGCATGAACTTTTGGAATGTTCAAGGTTTTCGAGACCAATATTTAATGATGTTGTATTAAGCTCTTTAAAACTTAAATTGTTGTGGTCTATAGAAGAAGGACCACGTACCCGATAGTCCAACTCTTTTTACATACATGTGTTAATTAAAGTGTTTAGTTACTTTTTAATTTAAATTGAATTTGTACTATTTATAAGTTTAATTTACCTGCTCTCTTGACTATTGTTTTATCTGTTAAGTGTTTTACATTAAATACTGCCTCTTGGATTAATTTTATCCATGACTCCCTCTATGCGCTATTTTTCTTAACCACACAACTCTTAATGTTATACTGCAGAAAAATTTGATTTCCCCTACAAGTAATGGTATTTTCTGATGTAAATTAATAACTAGATTTTCCTCTTTTATATTGTTCACTTTTGTTTAGTAAAATTCTATTTTTACCCTAAAACTAATATCTTTTTACTTAATATTTTCATAATTAAAAACTATTTTTATTTATAAATTAAACATAAAACAAATACCTATATCGCTGGTTCCTCTCCAAACATTATAAAACCCATTGTACTTTCCAGATATCTTACAATAATATACAAATTAAATTTAAGTACTCTAAGCAAAATATAATCACTTAAGTTAAAAAAGGACAGTGTTTGAAACTATTACTTAATCGTCCTGGGACTTTGTTGACACCTGGTATATACTAGAATACTTACTATGTTAATCGTCTCTGAAGCTTCTTAATTAATCTATAAGGATAACCTTACTGATAATTAATCCGTTCTGCTCTACAAAACTAAGACGCAGTTTATACAGACTCCTTCACAACCTCTGTAACTACATCATTACATGTAATTAAAGTTTTTCTACATCCTTACATTATTCATTACAGCAATACTGTGTTTAATTACAAGTATTACATTAGTTAGCTGGAGTTAGAGATTTACGCTTTGATAAAATATTTAAAACTTTAATGTACTCGTATAGTCATTTATTGAGAAAATAGATTTTGTCAACGTAAATATAATCTTGTGGCGCATAAATAAAATGAATTGACTAGAATAAACAATATCAACTTATTAATATCTTGAATGGTTCACTATTATAATTTAACCACGTTCATTTTGAATAAATTGGTCGTTAATACAAAAAAACTATATTTTCTCTTATATTATTTTAGTTTTATTCTTTGATAGAGATTACATTAAAAATTACATTTAGTTTTAATTTGGATATTTAAGTATAAAATTTAAATATCATACCTAAAATTTCAAAGATATGTTTTTATTTATACAGTAAACTTGCCAGCTAGGACCGAATTAGCAACACAAGCGAATACTGTTTTATATTCAAAGAGATCTGTCCTGTGTTTAGCTCTAGAAACTGTGCATAATTTCACCCTACTAATTTATGTATGAAAAATTTAGAGAACAAAAAAAAGTTTTAATATGTCACCTAAAAGGAAATATCAGGACAGTTGGGTGTCTTTTTCTATCTTCAAATGTAAAGAGAGATGAAGTCATACCTCATTTTATAAATCTTTACAAAATTTTGCGGCTTAAACTTTTTTTGTTATTTATCACCATTACAAAATGGCTGCCTAATATATTTGTCTTGTTGAAAAATTTATTAAATTATTATAATATTATAGTCCGACATCAATAATAATATAAATATTTTCTTTGATAACAATCTTCCTTCTAAATTCATGTCGTATTTAGAAATATTGGCAATGGATACATTTTCACTTCCTTCTATTATCTACTGCTCACGAATATTAGGTATTTTCACAATTAATATATAGTTTACAAGTTGTAAAAATAACGAAAATAAATTGTACATTAACATTCCTAATAGGACATATCTCTTTCTCACTGCATGTACTATAAGCACACCTAAACCACATAAGAATTACAACAATAGTGAATGCTGTTTATACTTTACGTCAATTAAATTATACTTGAGACTGTTGCCCCTGCAAAAGTAATAATGCATTGTAACTTACTACAGTGAAAGAAAAGATACAAATCTCGGGGATGTAGCAACTTCATTCATTTCACGTCAAAATTTCATTGTTATATGAGAAGGACATGCAATACATATATATCCTATTAAATATATCATTTGTGGTAATCGGAGATAAAACCATGTTTTCAACAAAAAATAATTAAATTAAATATCATAAAAGGGTTAAATTACCACAAGAGTATTCAATTAAACTGTGCAATAGCATATACTGTACTTCCTAACACTCCTATTACGATCAAAATATTATCCAAACAAAACTATTAATTACAAAAATGACAATTCGATAGTTGTTAGTAAAAAAAGGGAACACTTTCATACACGCCATCTTGGAATTTATTGATTATTTTTAACAATATTTATATATTTTATAATTGTGTCATAAGCTTTAATTCTGCCATAAGCTCAGTTTAATATTTCATATTAGGTTTCAAATTTTAAGATAAAATCATGTTTAAATGACGGTGAAAGTTTTTTTATGTTTTCCCAAAAAGTATTCCCTAACGGTAATTATCCATTATTTTTTAAAATTTACTTACAGGTGTCATAATCTTCATATTCACTATATTAAAACTAAATTAGTACAGTCGATTTTGAGAAAATTCATTTTTGTAACTGCTTCATTGTCGATTTTTGTTTCTATTAATAATTTACAAACCTGTATTTTGAACAGATGACCAATAAGTTTTATTCGGGTAATTAAAGGCTATATCTAAGAAAACTTTTATTATAATCGTTAGAGTCAATATTTAAAGCATCATAAATTTGTTTTTGTCTTATAGCTGGTACTCAAAATTATTAGTTATCAAAAATTATAATGAATTTTCCGAAGTACTAGCCAATATATGCCCACACACAAAAGTCTTTTAACATTGTTTGGGCAGTAGAACACCACAGACGAGACAGACAGATATCATGCCCAAAATTTATTTGTTTGGACTCAGGGATTCACAAATTGGATAATTCTGGAAAACGTAGACACTGGTGTTTGACTCATCACATGACTTTCTCTATTCTTAGAAGTAATATGTAAGAAAGTAAAAATTTTAAACATTTTAAACTTGTAATATTTCTATAATTAATTGTTGTGGGTCTGTTTATTATCGACGTCAATCTTTGTGTAAATCATGGTAAAACTAGAGACCAGTTTTTTTTTTTTTAATAATTAAAGCATCGTCCTAGGAACGGTGTTAAAAACTAGCACTTCAGTCTTCTATATCCTGAACTGGTTTATGGAGGGCACTGGTCAATGCTCACATCACAAGAATATATTCAAATAGAATAGTTGTAAAAGACTTATATCCTCAAAATCGGCCGTAGTAATATCGTACAAATTTTGGCTGATTGTAAAGAATAATGACCTACCTACCAAAAATCAATTCAATTAAAATATCGTATCTCAAATAATTGGCTAAAACGAAAATTAATGTTGACCCTCAAACCATCAATTAAAGAGAGAGAGAGAGAGAGAGAGAGAGAGAGAGAGAGAGAGAGAGAGAGAGAGAGAGAGAGAGAGAGAGAGAGAGAGAGAGAGAGAGAGAGAGAGAGAGAGAGAGAGAGAGAGAGAGAGAGAGAGAGAGAGAGAGAGAGAGAGAGAGAGAGAGAGAGAGAGAGAGATACAGAGAGAGAGAGAGAGAGAGAGAGAGAGAGAGAGAGAGAGAGAGAGAGAGAGAGAGAGAGAGCATGTGACCAGCAACAACAATATTTGCTTTCTTTTACAGTGTTGACCTTGCATAAGACAGGTTATTACTAGACAGGTTACCAATATCTTATTTGTCGCAAATAACTGCCGTTTTTTTTTTTTTTTTTGAAGATACACCTCCCTACTATGCTGAAGTCATTTCTTGTAAGTTTAAGCTGTTCTTCAAACTAAAAATTCCAATGAAAGATACACGATTTAGTAACTGACGCTGTCGGGAGTTGAAAACAAAATCATATTATATGTGAATCAAGATACACACAGCTTTCTCATACAATCTATTCACTTGTTTTCGTAAGGAAAATTTAGATGGGATATTTTAGAGCAAATTTAATTTAAATATATTATTTATTTATCTAATAATTAAAAAACAAAATTATTTTAGTACAAACCAATATTTTATTTGAATCTTGAATATTTTATTTGAGAAGTGTTGTCAAATCTTGTAGTGTACGTCAGGATCGTATCACATTTCATAATGCCGGCTGTTGGTGTTGTAGAGGTCAGAGACGTATAATATATATAAATAAGAATAAAAGGGAAAAGCTGTTGGTAGATCAGTCTAATGGTCGATTCGTTACGGGACCCCAATAGAACGTTATATAGAGTGGCCTAAAGTTACCAGCAATAAACTCTTTCTTTGGCTCATATGGTATACCACGATTTGTGCTAAGAATAAGTGAATTTTAACTTTAACTTTAACACACGTAAAGTTTAACTTGTTTCACAGTTACTGACATATTTAAAATAACAGGAAATCACAACGATGGCATTTCCTTAGTGACGTTTTTCTGCAAACATTACGTAACGCTTCAGCCAAATAAGAGTATTTTCGGTTTACCTTCTTGATTTGTAGCGAGTATAGGTTTGTAGGTAGAATGTGAAAGATATATAAAGCTTTAGTATACCGCTCCTTTCTTTATAGTAAGGATTATATGTATACTTCTTTTCACCGTGCTTAAAAATTAATTCCATATGTTGAGTAATCAGGAGCCTCTGTCTATTTTTAAAATTTTGGTTTTATCCCATGATTTCGTTTTCATCATATAAGTGATTAAATAGTCTTCATACATAATACATTTCCGTTCGTGAAAATCTCTTAAACGTCTATCAAGAAATCCCTTCTACGAAATACATCCCTTAACTTTTACTTATTTTACCATGTAATTTCAAAACGTATTTCCCGTACTGTAATCATCAGATGATGTAGACAAACGTTTAGATCACCTTGTATAATAAATGTTTTACATATTTATAACACTCTTTAAGTATATATTTAATTCTTATTTAATGAACTAAGAAACAAAATATTAACATCAAAGAAAGTTTATGCGTTTTAATTACCGTGAAACCCACACAATTACACGTCATTAAGCCGCTATTCTTATCTAAAAACACGGCATCAAAAGAAATAAGCTTCGTTACAAAAAGTTGCTTCGCCTCGGAGGATGTTATTTCGTTGTAATTAAAACCTTATCTACGTTCCTTCTACTCGTTAGAAAGATTTATTTTCAGTTTTCTTCTTCCTGTTTTCATTACTATTAGAGAAATTTTAATATAGAAATATCTTCTTCAATATTAATATCTTCTACCTCTGTGTTATATCTTCCGCTAGAAATGTAATAATAGAGCTGCAGACGAAAATTTCAAATTTAAACTTCATAATTTGATATTTTCAAATTAAAGAATTTTTTAGACTTATTTTCGTGTGTATAAGTGTGTTTCATTTTTATTTTAGAACTGTGTAGTAAACTGAGTAATGTAGTTGTATTTTGATTTATATATGTATGTTCAATTAAGAATAAATATAAACTGTTTTTCTTTCTTTTCAAGAGGGCTACCAATATTATTTTTTATAACTAGTAAACATACAAAATATTTTAAATGCCAAATTTGCTTTAAATGTAAGAAAAAAAACCTTTATAATTTGAAAATGGTGGATAATAAGTTAGTATTAATGATAATCTACATTTTGATGATAAAGATCGAAGATTCTGGAGCTTTAAATAAACAATTAATTCTAAAGAACCAATGTCTGGAAATGGTTTGTTTGTTCGTTTGTGTGTATTAAAAAAACAAAAACAATTATAAAATCGTATCTAAGGGTCGAATATAAATATAGAGTTCAAATTTGATATACATTCTTGGAAAATATTATTAACATGTCAAGTAAACATCCCAACCTACAATAAAAATACAGATATTTTATGTTTTTAGGACCATTGGGAAACTTAAGAGTATTGTAGTCAATTACGACATAAATATTTTGTATCTAAAAATTCAGTTATCTTAAACCTACAATAAAAATAATGAATTTCAGTTCTTTTTTTGATGAATTTGGAATTAACTATTTCAAAGTGGTGCCCGATGTTTAGTATGAATATTTCTAATTTATTATATATTCTAATTTCATTATATTTTAATTAATATTCTGTACAATTTGAAAATTCGCTAGGATTATTATGTGGTTTTTCTATTTTTATAATCTATATGGTTTTGTTATGCATTTTTGTTTAAAGAAACATTTACTTCTTTGAATGTTTGTTAGTCTAAAAATTCAAGAAAAAAAAATGTCAGCTGTTTTGAACTTCCTGAGGCCCTAGAGATATTTGACAATTTTTAAAATAACGATTCTCCGTCTGTCTGTCTGGCATTTTTATGAAGTACTAACTCAAGAATTGGTGGTGGCACATAATTTTGGAGTATAAAGTAGAGTGAATATGATTAAAAAGAAGGAACAGTAATTGAAGTTATGTAGCAATACAGAACTGTGTACGAGATTCTCTTAAAACAAGTCATTAGTATGTTTTATTGTGACATTTAATATACGTAGGAAGTATTTGGGTCAACTACAATGAGGAAATGATATGATATATGTTTTTAAATATTGGCTTGAAACGACATAGGTAATAAATTATTGAAAGGTAGATAAAATACAATTAGCATTATTATTTATACCTTACGTTATGATCATTACACTTTATGACTTGCACTAAATTAGTTTATACAATACCTAAATATACATTTTTTTTCTGAATAATATATAATTATTATTTTTCTGATATGGATTAATTTATTTAAAATAAATGTAAGCAATCAAATCAATGTGTGTACTCCCATTATTTACTTTTGGTGTTCTATACACAAATGGACTATTTAACTTTTCTTTTTTTTTTTAATAACTCCAATTTGTGTGATGCACCAGATATATCGACTTATAATTTTTAAATGTCGGCTATTTAAAAAAAAACTGTTTAAATGCATACTTTATAACATGAACTTCTTACCATAATCTTGCCATATTAGATTTATTTAGGGTTTTTTGCACAGCTTTAAAATCTTGATATAATGCTGGTCAAACTTGTCAAAAATAAAAATCAAAATCTTAAAAACTAATTGTAAGCCATCAATAAAAGTTGTATGCATGATTGCTTACTTAGTCAATATTATACACAAGAGGAACTGTTCAATTCTTTAATAATTTGTGTATTTAAGTTTGTATATGGCGACTGATTTTCAAATAAACTTGCGATAAAGTTACAAATGAAGAAGTACTACAAACAATACGAAAAAGAAGACGTTAGTTCAAAGTGAAAAGAAAAACAGAACAATTTAATTGAACATACATTAAGAATGAAGGATTATTAAAATATGATTAATGACCGAGTGATAGAAAGATAAAATCATCAAGGAAGAGTACTATTATAATAGGTTACATACAAAAATTATGGAAAATAAAAATTACAATCCAAATGAGGAATTAATGTTTTTAAATAGTTGCGGAATCATCTGATCCTTATCACGCCGGAATGATCTCTTAATATTCTATGAAACATCTATTCAAGTCCGTTATGAGTGCCGTACACCAAGGAACTATTTAGACTGTTTGAACAAAATTTATTATTAAAGCTATTATTAAAATTTATTTATTTAAATTTAAACAAAATTATCTCATAAAACTCTAATTTTTAAAGGCGCACATTACAAAGATGAAAATGATTCAAGCAATCTTACCACTTTCTTATTGAACTAAAGTGAAGCTAATATATTATGAATGAAATATTTTCTTAAATATCCAAACTATCTGTTATAAAAAACTACTTTAAAATATTTTATTTCGATATTACTTAATCTTTAATATTCACATCGTTTACATGTGAATAGAAAGGAAATTACTAGTTATTATTAAATTTAATTATTTGGAAATGGACAATCATCGTAATGATTTTTTTTTTATTTCTACAAGTTATACGTTTTTGTTTTCTTTACAATTTTCGATTACATAAATGTTTCTAAAATTAAAAATAAAATTGCTATAAGTAAGATCTTAAGTGATTGCAATGATTTTCTTGACACTGTGACATGAAGCACCACAAAGTTTTGTCCTTTTAACCATCTGTTAGTGAGAGTCCTCTTTCATTGGAAATAAATTTATTCAACCTGTATACAAGAAATAAAATTATTAACGGCTTCTAGTCTTGACAATTTTTGTCTTTTTTGGTAACTTATCAGTTATTCTAAAAACCACTATCACTACGTAAGTTCAGGGACTCAGTCTTCATTACCCTACCGCCATAATCTAGGCCTATGGTCGTTAAGAATGAGCACTTTTAATTGCAGTAATAAAAAACAGGACGTTTGAGGCGCTCCATTTTATTACAGCGAGAAAACTAAGTTTTTCTCACAATAATTTAGAAAAAACAATTACTACAAATATCTAGTATTCGTCTCCATTTTCCGAAAACTGTCTATACTTCTAAAACTTAAGAAGAAAATATTAATTTACTTGACTTTATTACAGTATTTAGCTTCACACTTGTATTTATCGCAGGTGATAAGTTGGTATGAGTGATACTTATCAACATTTTGTGAAATTACAATTCATTAATCCATTATTATTATTGTTTTGGAAAATATATTTTTTAATGTATTGAAAGATACACGTAAACAAAAATCGGCACTGGTGCTGTTGTTATAAATTAACTGTTATTTGTAACTTATCAAATAGTGATTTCGATCAAATTTCGTTCAAACGTGAAGATAGTGATCTAAAACCGTGTGTATAATTGCAAATAATAAGAATAACATCGAGGAAACAATTTAAAAAATAATAATAATCTTGGCCACTGTTGTTTAACCTTTATTACAATCAAATAAGATTAAAGTTAAGGAAAGTTTTAAACTCTATTAAAATCAAATAGGATTAAAGTTAAGGAGAGTTTTAAACTCTAATTAAAATCAAATAGGATTAAAGTTAAGGAGAGTTTTAAACTCCATTACAATCAAATAGGATTAAAGTTAAGGAGAGTTTTAAACTCTATTAAAATCAAATAAGATTAAAATTAAGGAGAGTTTTCAACGATGGTGGCCAAAATTTATTTTCATTTATTCATTATTTCTAATAAAACGTCAATTCTGTGCAGAAACTTTAAGATATCATAAATTTTATGAAACACGTTCTTCTTAAAAAATTATTTTTAATTTTTAAGTTTAGACTGATATTTACATATTTTAGGGTTTAATTTTTATTGTCTTCAAAATGACAATTTATTAAGTATTGAATGAAAGAGTCAACTCTCTTTCGAATTTCTTTCTCTCCTCACTATGTTTAATTTTTTTTACTTTTAAAAGAAATTTGAAAGAGTCAACTCTCTTTCGAATTTCTTTCTCTCCTCACTTTGTTTAAAATTTTTAACTTTTAAAAGAAATTAAAATTGGAACTATAGGATGAATATACCCTGAGTTGTTTTTTGTCGTTAATTGCAGATATTTCAATTGTCTTTCAAGTCTTGAGGGCTTTTCTCACTCACTAAGAAGACTGAAAAATTCTATTGGTTAAAATTGTTTTCCCTTTTCTCAATCCCTTCTACGAAAATTCCTCTTGTTTTTATATATATATATATATAAATCGAAGGTTTTATTACTACAATAATTCTTATTTTATGGAATACCTTACAATATTCAATTTTTCACTAACAACAGAAAATTGTGTGGGAACGATTTATTGATATGTGATAACTTTTTTCTTGACATTACCAGATATTACTCTCTTGAAGGAATAGCCTCACATTATTGTTCTTTAGATAAAATATTTTCCAATGGTTACAATTTGTAGCCCTGAACTATTCTAAAATAGCTGTACAGATTTTGAAAATCTTCAAAAGTACTTATTATTTGCAAATATTAATTCCAAAAGTATTAATATTCTCAAATTATTTACTCCAGCTATAGTGATACCTATTACCAAAAGTCTTATATGTTAATTTAAACGTATAAATGTTGTAAAGAAATAATTTAGTATTTCACTTATTTCCCGAACAAGAATACCATAGAATAAAACAAATTTGGGTGACATTTAACGAAATGTATGCAATAAATTTCGTCATCAAGTTTACTGTGTTATTAATTTATTGAATATTCAAAGTGTCCGGAATATTTGATCACAAAGTCAAAAGTAACCGAAATTACTTCAATACGTATTTAAAATCTTCCTGAATCCAATAAAATAAAACACCTAAATACTAGACATGGATCAATTATTTTTTTAGTTTTCATTATTAACTCTTGAGAGTTTTCGTATGGTATCACCTCCCCCCCCCCCAATTCTAACAAAATATAAAGCTTTGTGTTTATATTAAAATGGTTACTTTGACAATTCCCCCCTCCCTCTTCCAACACCTACCCCATAGACCTTAATTCAGAAGTAGTCAAATCTTTATTACTTATTAATCACTAGACTTAAAAGTCAATTTTCTAACAACTGGAAGATTGTTTTTATTCTATGCGTTTTGGGTTTAAACGAAAAAAATTTTAAATATAAATTCTGATTGACACCTTATACATGTGAGGTGATGTAAAGTCTTTATACACTCGACGTGTGGAAAACCTATGGTATTGGTATCGTATAGTTTATATGCGTGTGTAAGAAAATTATGTTGTTGCAACCTATCCACGGTTCACTGTGTAAAATATGTGTAAGTAAACGCTTGTTAAATCTATTTTCAAATTATAAACACTATTGCATAATTTCGATTATAAAATAGGCCTATTTTCAACATTTTTTCATGTTTTCATTAAAATTTATAATTCAATATTATACTAGGCCTAATGACAAATGGGATAAAACATATCCCATGCGAGTTCTCGTCCTATGTCCAATGGAGCGAACTGTGAATGGTGAAAGCCAGATATCATTGTTCTATATCGAATTTTAATCTGATGAAAATATTATTAAACTTGAGCTTAAAGTACTTCCTTAGTAATTATCAGGAAATCTTTAATATTATGGTGTTTTAAACACTAATAGTATATTGTATAGGTTATTTCTTTCTTCTGAATACCATAAAATATTGTCGGTAACGTTAATTGAAAAAGTATTATAACCAATAAAGATTTTCAATAATTACCGTTACATACTCTAAATTATATGTAATCCAAAAAAATTTCCAATTTAAAATAAATCTGTTATCAAAAGGTTAGTTTCAATGAAAGACATTAATTTTCACCTAACATTATATCGCCAAGTTTTAAGCAAGTAATAATGTAAGTTTGTAATTGTTTTGTCTTTTAAATAGTGGATATATTAAATATAATTATAACTGGGGTTTAATTATCATTCAAAAGTGATTACTTCTCGTAAAATCAAATAAATTATAGCGAAAATTATGTTTTATAATAATTAGCATATTCTGACAGAATTATCATGTAGCCAATTCCGCATAGGTCTTGCTGATCCTTAATTAAACAATACAATTACAGTAAATGATCAGAAATAAAGTCATCCTGGTGTTTTGAACAGTCCTTTAAAATTTAAATAAATATTCCACAACGAATAAACATCGGTCTTGTGGAAATTATATAAATGTTTTATTACAGCGTGAAAACAACTGCAGCACATAATGTAGTGTAAGTAAGGTTATCTTGATCTTGTAGTCACAACAAAATATCTCTACCTGGATAAATCCAAACAAAGTAAATTATAACTTCTTTTATATTTCGGAATTCGGTGACATTATCAACACCCTACGACTTGAAATTGCGATTAACAAGGTCTGAATATCTCAATTTTTCTTTAGGTACGAATGCAAATATTCCTCTTGAACTTTATCGCTTCTTTTGTAGAATATTTTTTCATAAATAATTACCATAATTAACAAAACAGATGGAAAAATCATCGCAACTTATTGGTTTTAGTTAAATTATATTATAAAAATTCAGATTTTAAAACTTTATATAATACGCTTAATAAGTTATCAAAGACTAAATTTCAAAAACATTAAAATAAAACAAGATTTATCAACCTGAGAAATAATAAAGTTATAATTTTTTTTTTTTAAATACAACAAATATAAAACATTTATATCTTTGTAACATAATAAAAAAGTAATTCTTGAGTACAAGTAATAAATAATATTGTTACTTAAAACTATGTAATAAATAATCCTCACAGCCAACAACTTCATTCAAAAAAATCAACGAAGTAAATCACATATGCTCATATCACATTCATGCTTATTCTAAACATTCTTGATGATAAGTCCAAAATTAAACGTGTAGAAAATTATTTTATTCCTTTTTTTGCGAAAACCATTAGATTTATTTGTTTCTACACTTGTCTGTTATTTTATTCTTTTTTAATAATAATCAAAGATTGTTCTTGTTGAGTCTACTTCATAAGTAACCGGTAATAATAACCAAAGTAAAGAGGTCTCAGATGTAAATCTAAGACTAGATTTGTTTAATGTATTTCTTTTTAAATAATTTACGTAAATTCTATTGGAAAAATATTATAAAATGCTGATATTTAAATAGGTATTAAAACTGTAGTGTTTAGCCTAGTTATGTAATTTTGAAACATTTTTGTAAAACTTGTCATATGTGTTTGAGTTTATACATACAAAATATATTTACTCTATGTAAATATCTTCAAGAATGTTATGTGTCATTAAAAATTAATATTTATATAATATACTTTCTAAAAATATCACAAATCGGGAATTTAACGAGATGTTCGTTATTTTCCTTTATTACCTATAACTTAGAACATAGTATTAATTAAAAATAATTCAACTCGATTTGCATTGAATTTTCTTCTCTTGCCTCCTTTAGTTTATTTTTTTTTATTAGTTTTTTTTTATTGCCTTTTATAACAAATATTACTATCAAATTTTCTGACATTTATCTTTTTAACTTGCAATTTATATTTTCTTTCTATTTCTTAAACATAACAATATATTTTCTTCACAAAACTTATTCGTTACACAGAAAACCATCACAATACATAATACAAATCAAACATACACATTATTATAAATATTTTTTTTTAGATTTAATTGTATTTTTTTTTTACGATCAGCTATTCTATTAATTATTATAAATATTTTTAATTGCATTTTTAATTTTATGGATTTACTGGTAATTTATTTTTCTGAAATTCTAATTTGAATTGCATTACTTTTGAAAAGAGAATACTTCAAATTTAAGTCGTGTATACACACGGGAACAATAAGTTTTACAACTTCAAGTTATATTTCTGTTTATATTAATATCACAATAACTTCTCGACTTCTTGTAACTTTAACACATTATTGTTTGTGTTATTATTATATGTGTTGTTATTTAATTAAGGAATACATAATACACATTTTAAATAATTAAATAATATTTTCTAATGAATAATAACAAATGTCAAGCCTATAAATAAAATAAACTTATTAAAAATATGTAATGATTTATGTTGAGAGATATATGAAATAAGAAACATAATTTAAATTATTTGCGCGTATATAACAAAACAGTAATTAATGCTTAAAATAATAATATCTATAAATAAAACAAATATTTTAAATGTATTTTAGGGAAATTGTTACATAAATAGGGGAACTGTAAATCGAAGACAGATTGAAACACATTCAGCTTTATTGTATACATCATTTTACAACATTCGTTCTACAGGTAAGTTCTACACACCAGAAAAACGACATTTTGTTTTATTTTACCTACAAGGTAAACCGTACGTATACTGTATATACGTAGTATGTTTCAATTGAGGTGTGTCTGATCATGTAAAATAGTCTGCGTGTTATGCTTGTAAATATCCCACATGAAAATATATGTTTTTTAATATATTTTAAAATATTACACCGAAATCCTTTTACAAAAGATGACTGAATCTATTTTGATGTTTTCAAATGAAACGTTTAATAAACTCTCAACATATATCTGTTAAGAAGTATGGATTATTCAACAAATTCCTAGGATTTGTGTACATATTCCGTAATATATTCATTTGTATTTAGTTTTTTTAAAATTGTAAATGTTTCGGATATTTGAAATGAAGTATTATTGAACCTTCCCGAACGTAAATAAACTATCAAATGAACACATGCAATAATATAATATTCCAAGATTTATTAATATTTCAAATGAAATTAAATTCAATCTGATGAGTAACAATTTTTAGATAAAAACATAAAACGGAAACTAATAAGTTACAAGTGTTAAAATATATAAATTACTCTAAATACAAAGTGCATTGTTATTTATTATTCCAAGAAGATTTAATAAATACTATAAGAGGTATAAATAAAATCAGTACATCTAAAGGCAACATAAAATAATAAAAATAATACTTTATTTTATTATATACTATATATCATGTGGGATTAGTTTAAGGGTGTGGGAGTGTTATGTATATGTGTGTTTATGTGTATAAAATACTAAAATAACATAAACCCCCTAGAATGATTATCATTTATAAGACTTGTTTGTTATTAATTGTGATGTTTTTCCATTTAACCAAACCGTCTAAATCCACCCATGAAACTCACCCCACACAAAAATTGCTTTTAAAGAAGCGTTATCGAAATCCAAAAATTTGATTGTATAATCAAAAATCTAATGTCAGAAAATATGTGCTGTCGTCCTGAATTAACTTTCTTAGAATTTCCAGGTTTCTACGACATCATCCCTCAATTTATTCTGAAAAAGGTTCCTGCTGAATGAGTATGGAAATGTTTTTATTGGATTCCAAAGTTGATGTACCTTTCACACCAATCCCTCGCCTCTTCTTTGTTAGAACAACACATGGGGTAGACGACGTTTGATTTTGTGGAGACAGCACATGTTTGGCAGATTTTCAAAATATCGTACTGAAACAAACATAAAATGTGTTTTAATAATGTTCATAATAGTAAGTTTGTCTCATATAAATATTACATGATGACATTTTAAATTAAAATATGTATAATAGAGAAAGCTTTGTGACAGTTAAAAAAAAGTTTGTTAAGTTAGAATTAAAATAATAAAAAGTTGATGTTTTTTATGTTTTTTGTTGTGAATCTGTCTGTTATCCATGAAATCCTGTCCTATGTTCTAGATGGATGGACAATATTATTTAATAAAGATTAAATTTTGTATTTGGGTTATATCCCCGTTTATTTTTCCGTTATATTTGTTAATTGCTTTTATTTTTTGTTCTTTTGCTTTTTTTACATATATTTTATTTTTTCTGGCATCAAAAAAATGAACAAATTTTAATTTTTCAAACCTAATACTGTTATCTTCATACAAACACTAAGACTTGTGAATAATTTGAGAAGAATAAGGATAAATACATAACTCACTTAACCATTGATGGGGTCATATTAATTTTTTCCAAATTAATTACATATCGTAATTTTCATTTACTGGTTTTAGTTGGTTTTAAAATAGTTCGTTTTAATTATAAACTTTGAATATTCACCTAATATTGTTCGACAATTCTTTGGCCTATAAATCAACATCCGACTCCATAACTCATAATCTAAGATTTGTTTTCACTTGTTAACCAATAATTCTTCAAACTTTATTCTTATAAAATGGTTCCGGCTACTTCTTATTTGCTTAAGCCTTGGTTTTGTGTGTAAGCATATCAGTGCAAATTATTTAGTGTTTAAAGTACTTAAAATGATGAAATTATCTCAATAATATAATTAAAAAGAAATTAAAGCAAATTAAAGATACTGATGGGGATAAATACCAGCTATACAAAGGTCGCACTTGACTTCGACTTTAACATTACTCAGGTTAGGAAGGCTATCGGTTATTCTAAATAACTGTAAAAGATTCAAGTATTATCATAGAGACAAGAAATGTAATGCTTGACTTACAGCTGATACCCTGCCAAGATACGGCGGGAATTTTAACGTGATTATTTTTAGAAGCGTTTTGCAATTTTTTTAACTTGTCTTTTTTAATTTTCAACGAATAGTAAAATCTAACATACTTGCAAAATAAATTTAACTAAAATACACAATGGAAATGAAACTAGAGAGAAATTATTGCTAACTTTTTCTAATATTAAAGTTACGTTGTTAACAATTTAATTTTATAGTTTTAATTATTTTTTTATTAAATAAAACACGATTTAGCGCTACCTATCAGTAGTTTTTGTAGGAATAATTAATTTTTAAAACACAATGTTGATTTTAATTGAAAATAATTAACCATTTCGGAAATCACTGCCTGATTTTTCTGGTTTAAAAACTAGAGCAACGAATGTTAATCGAGTTTACATACCAAAAAATGAGAAAATAAAAACAAATTGAGATCTGAAAAAAAAAATTGAGCATGTAAATTAAGTAAAACCGATTTTTTTGAACTTTTTTTTGCAATCATTTTATATTTTTTAAATTTGTATTTTCAATCAGTATTCAATAGGAAAATAAAAATAAAAATTAGATTAAATACGTGATATTTGCAACAAAACTTTTATAATAGAACAGCAAAGATACAAAATATTAACAAATTTAAACCGAATCCTGAAAAAAAAATTGATTTAAAGAGTAGTAATAAAAACTAATTATTTTAAACCAAATTGTACTTACTCATCTGCTAGTCTTAAAAATAAAAATAAAATTCAGACTTCGGTTTAACTTTGTTACTTTTCAATTGATGGAATTATGATTTTTGTCACATTTTAAAAAGTAATTGTTTCGTCATGTATTACAAACGTGAATTTAAAAACTCTATATCAAACTTCCGAGACTTTAAACTTTAAAGCAATGTTTCTAGACAAGTATAAAATCTTAAAACCAACAACATATCTTTAAAGTTCTAAGTAGCTATATTTTGATATTACCATAGTCATCCAGTTACTTCTTTTATGTGGCTAAAATTTTCTTGTGAATTAATTGTTGCATAATTTTAATTTATGTTTTAATAGAAGATATGTTGATACTTTTTACGAAAATTGGTAAATAATAATATTTAAAATTGTCATCGTAAAAGAATGATATCTATCTTAATATACTACTTACTATCGTGTGAATGGTTTATTATAAAAATTTAGTTATAATTATTTGCAACACGAAAAATTAGATTTGGTTAAAACAAATTTAAGTGACAATATATTGTAGGACATCGTAGTTATAAAACATAAATACAGTCAAAAATAATAATATTCTGTTACCTCTAGATCACAATCCGTTGCCGTAGGTGTTGAAGACAACCAGGAAAACTGTCGGCCGCCGGGTTTTGATAATGCACCATGCATAATCAAAGCCAACGCCAGGAACAGTAAATATTTCCAGATCTATAACAGAAAAAACAAAACTGTTTTTAAAATACCCTCAACAAATGTCATGCCGGAGAAACTGTTTTGTATAACAAACTTAACAATTAATTTGTGTATATTTGAATACATTCCAATCGATTTTGGTACTACATAAATTATGTACATTTATTTTATTAGTTAATTGCCTTCATAATTAAACACTTAACCAACACTTTTTCATAAACATGGATTCTTTCTGCTAAACTGGTTTCTGCTTGACAAGTATAAATTACCAACATGACGTTTAACTATTATTATTAATAAAGACTAAAATTTTTCCACTTTCCCTCATGTTTAATTACCAATAACGTGTCTTCTGTGTAATATATTGTGTTTAGGAGTATACTTTTCTAATAATCTATATTATTAGACTAGGTTGTTTCGAACCATTAAAAGAAAAAGGGTTCTTCAAATGGAATTGTTTACTATTATTATTTGATATTAAGTCTACATCAAAAATTAATAAGGATAAAATAAGCACTAAGCTACAGTTTCAAATGTATTTATTAACTTATTTAGCTACAATTGTTTCGCCTTGCGGCATTAAACCTACATAAACCTACTTTTAATTTAAATGATCAAATTTTATTAAACACTTCACCACTTCTTAAACCAATAGTGTAACATGTTAACCATTCCCCTTCCTACCTGCTTGGGTTTTCCATCTATCCCTTCCATTGTGTTACTTCCGGACCTGTCTCTGTACTGTTAACTTTGTTTAGGATGCCGCAAGGCGAAACAATTGTAGCTAAATAAGTTAATAAATACATTTGAAACTGTAGCTTAGTGCTTATTTTATCCTTATTATGGAGTTTCAACAAGTAGTTGCTGCTGTTACAGTTAAATTCAAAAATTAATTATCGCCGTTTCTATATTTCCAATTTTTGACATTGATTTCAGTCTCATTTGAAAAACTTACAGTAGAAATTTATTATAGCTGTTCCAGATTCATTAAATAAGCAATAGTGACAAAATTGGTTTTCGTTTTTATGAAATAAAAAATTGAAAACTCATTACCACTATAAGACAGTATTATTTTAGCTTGAAAAAATATTAGGACTTTTTTTATTTCAAAACAAAGATCTAAAAATGTTTTAAAATATTGAATTACCATAAATCCAAAATGAAAATAGAACAGTTTTTATTTAAATTCCTTTAGATATTTCTTGGTAAACTTTAAAGAACAAAAATGCTAATTACACTTAAAAAGAATTTACCATAAATTTAAAATACATTAAGATTTATGAACTACAACTAAAGAATTGAAATGTTTAATGAATGATTGAATGATTGTTTTTATTTTATATTCAAAAATCAGATGTAATAGAAGTCATTTTTAATATTTAGATTCTTAAACAAATAGTAATAGGAAAGGTGTAAGCTTTGCTTGCAAAAAGTATGGTAAAATTCATGGTTTTTTTAACTATATGAAATTTATTTTCGCCTCCATTTTGTAAAATAAATTATCAGCAGGAAGGGTAATTTAATTATGAAAAAAATTAGAAGAAGAGATACCAATTCCGAGGACACAATCTCATGACACGACCCAATGAATGCTAACTTGTTTTCATTGTTGTAATGTGTAGGTTAAAAAAATATTTTATCAAAGATCTATTTATTTATAAATGATTTATCAAGTGACCCCGACGAGTTTACAAACTCCACACAAAACAAAAGATGGTTTTCTATTCAAGAACTACTAAGGGGGTTTATTTTTAAATATAATTAATACAATCGAGGTACTAGACTGAAATATTGTTTCCGGAAGTTATAGTGAAATAATTATACGATTAGAAAAATAAAAACAAAAAATTTTAAATGTTGTTCGTTATTGAGATTTTGGATTCGGTCATATAATTTCTGAGAGCGATTTGAGTACTGTAGGGCTTCTTTTTTCGTAATTTAACGGCACTTAAATCCCTTGAGAACTGTAGATATTTGAAAGCCATCAATCATAACCATCATCTATTTGTTGATGTACATTTCAACTAACGTAGATCTAAAACTAAAAGTTATCTAGTTTGTTTTTTTCATATTGTAAATATCATCTATAAACTATGAAAAATTTACAATACAATTTTGCTATGGCATCTGAAAATAATTAAAACTATTATATTGAAAAAATCTATTTAAAAATTGTATATTAAATTGATGTTTATTAAAAGAAATAATAAAAACTGCTTCATTTGCTAAAACTTTATATATGATTTTTTTTAGAACAATTTAAACGACCTAAAAGTGGAAATGGAGAAATATGTTGTATTAGAATAATATAATTGGCAACAAATATTGAGGATTGCTGATTTCAATAAATGAAACATCAATGAAATTACTGAAGAGCTGCCACACCGCCAAATCTAAGATACAAAAATGAATTTGCTGTGTAAAAATACCCAAAAATAGATTCAGTTGAAATTATTGAAATACCAAAATGAACCCTGATGTACATAAACAGATTATTTGGATCAACCATGCATAAACGTAATGTTTTTTTATATACGTTTGAAGGTAAGATAGAAGTAATGAACCCTCGCTCAAGGTGCTTCTGTATAGCGAGTACAGTCTGGCAATTCCGAGGGGTCGTACTTGGATTTACACATTTTATCATTTACCCTTGAGATATCTTTCTTATCACATCTCTATTGAGCAACTTTTATTCTTTTCCGACACTACCGATATTACAGGTTCTACAGTGCTATGAAACTTTACTTTTTATTCTATTCTTTTATGATGACCGAAAGGTTTTTTCCCGTTAAGCAACAGGAAGATGCATGGATTAAGATGCAATGCCATGTTAGATAATATCGTTATAAAGAATAGCACGATTTTAAAATTCTTTTCTATCGTTGACTTATTGTATTGATAAATTTCAAACAGTCGTCTGAAAACCAAATCAACAAAACATAGGTAATTAAGGACTCAAATTTCCACAAGAAGCAATCAAAGTAAAAGCTAAAATACAGAGACTAAGTCGTCATTTGTAGCTATTTATCCGTACACAAATCTCATGCGACACCTTGAAAGATACAACTGGAGACGATGACGTAATCAATGAAACGTCTTTTCGTTGGTGTGTTTTCTTGTGAAAATTGAGTAATTCATTAACTGTTGATTTTCGCAAATGTTTTGCTCAATACGTTCAAATGTTAATACAATTTATTACATTGCACAGACCAAGTATCTATTGGTCTCTTAAAGGGAGGTTTCTCATATCATTCCGTATAATTGATCGGGCAATAAAGTTGGCCCAACTGTAAGACAAAAACCTCGTGAAATACCTATAAATAGAAACTGCGAAATAACCCAGCAAAACCTATCATCACGATAGATCCAATGGTCAAGGACACAAAATATATTGCCAGACATCGTATATTAATCAAGGTCGTACATTATGTTCCTGTTTACATTGGTTTTTAATTGCGTACAAAACTATTTGCTGTGTTTATTTAAACACATTTATTTTATATGACGATAGTCACAATACATATTGTAGAAATAATAAAACTTTCATGTAAGGAAGTAACGACTTACAAGGATATTCTTTCCATCAAGATGGCTATCGTTCTGTAATTGTATTCTTATGCCAAATTCACAAATAAACAAGGTGAGGACATCGAGGATGCACTGGTGGCTAAATTACAACTTTTAGAGGATAGGACCTTTCCATCATTTTCTGAGAGCTTCGTAGAGAAAGGAGCTCAGATTCTTTTCTGCCTCGACGAAGCAACTGAGCGTTTGAGAAAATCATACCTGAAGAAATTGCATTTAGGGGTCCTGAGTCAGCCTGTGGCATATCAAAATCTTTTGAATACAATCCTAATGTTCAGACAGGCATTGTAAACTCTGGCGGAATTACTCTCGGAAAAAAACTTATCAGAAGAACTGCTCAGCTACTAACCAACTCGTTACTGAGACTCAATTATAAACCGTCTAAAACAAGTTTTGGCGATATTACTGGATACGGCCACTTTAGGAAATATTTGTAAACACTCGGAAACACGAATAATAATATCGCTTGAAGGCTATGTAAATGTTCTGATGAGACTGCTAGTCATATCATACTGGAATGCGAGAGGCTTGAAGTTAAAAGAAGAGCTATCTTTGGACCTCTCCAACTAAGTAATGACTTAGATGCTAGAATAGAACGGAAACTCCTGAGCCTTGAGGGTACAGGTATCGGCTTGCCTTTCTATTAGGTCCTTGGGGTGCACATAAGCTTAGGTTGTAGTACAAGGGTCTTGAGTCCTTATACCACTTTAATCAACCTAACCTGTCTTCCCATTTGAAGCACTCGTATCCATCCTATGGAATATTGCGAGATTATTTTAAATGAGTGATATTTAAAACATATAAAATACAATTGAAAACCTTCATTCTGTCTAGTTTCAAAGAATTTTATTCCAAAATGTCATAACAACACACGCTTTAAAGCTTTAAATCATTAACTACGTATCAAACAACATTCTGACCATATGTCCATTTGTCGATTTAAGAAAAAACTCATTAAAAATAACGCAGTTTAAAAAATGTTAGGTATTAGGTTTACCTATTATGTAAGGAAACTATTATGTAATTTTTGTACCAAGTCTATGTCCTTCGATCGTCACCCTGTATAAATGTAAAACCACTAGACCGGTCTGTTTAATGTTGACAATTTACAGAGGCAGTTTTAATTCATTCGAAACGAATAACAATCGAACGAATCCAATCATATTTTTATCGATAAAACAAAAATAGAGATTATTGGATTCACATTTTAAAATTGTTGTAGGCCTAGGTCTTAATTAAGAAATTATTTTTCACAAGTTTTAAAACTGACGTAATATCGAAACCAAACTATCAATTTTTTTTATAATTTAATTTATCAAATCAATCTTTGGCTCTTAGTCATTTAATATATTAAAAATAAAAATGCAAACCTTTACCTCCTTAATCGCCAAATAACCTTCACTAATACTTTTTTTAATTTGTGAAAACTATAAAAGTGTTTATCTGTTTTATCCAATTATCTGTTTAAAAAAATTTCAAATAATTAACAAAACCAAGTTCAATCAAATTTATAAAATATTGATTGAGTTGGAGTATTTATTAACATATATTTATTTTATACTCTCTTGTATTTTTTCCCTTGATGTTTAAAGGTGAAAATTCTCACGGTCATCATTTCCTTTAAAAAAAGAAAGAAAAGACATCAAATAAAGAATAGGCCTAACCTATAATATATTCATTGAATACACAATCTAGAAGGCTACGTTAACATTATGTTTAAATCAAATAAATCAAAATTTTGCATAAGGATGATCTCGTAAGTTAGTAATTCCTAAAACCTATGCTAACCGACATACAAGTAAAGGAACTCAATTTCGTAAAATACACTTTATAAATAATTATTAAATTTTGTTTGCAATTCTACAACTAACCTTTTACAGTTACTTTGATACTTTAAACAATATAATTCATTGATATTATACACTAGGTTATATTTCACCTTGGAAAGAAAAAATATATTCCGAAGCAAACAAACCTAGATACAAAGTTGAATATTAATGTATTCGTATTAAACTAGACTAGACCTAAGTCTATAGTTCAAGTATTATGTTCCGCGTTGCATTGCAAAATACCAATCAATTGTTGAAAACACTTAATCATACTGTATTACATAATTTCATCAAATTAATCAATGATAATAGTTTATAAAAATACCGAATGATATTTTATCTTACTGTAAGATATCACAGCGGTACAACAGTCGATTCACACATGTAGTCTGTTCGTGTTTTTCGATCGGAAATTAAAATGTCTGGAAATTAATTACTGCACTGAGCCCTGAGATAACACGACCTTTGAAGCCTTTGCAGAGCAATATTAAATTGTTTTGTGATTATAAATTTTAAGATAGTAATTTACTGAACAAAATATAAAGTAACTTGGATTATTTAAAGTTGTGTTTAAATGGAATGAATTATTCTTTTTCAATATAACAACAATTCAAAGATTATTAACGTTCAAAACATGTTTTGCAACACAATTGACAGTTACAAGACTTTTAAGTGGGCTACTACGTTACATAATACTTTCAATTTTTGGCAACTCTCTGGGATTTGAGTATTTTTATTAATGGTAACAAGGTTCTGTGACACGTGCTCAAACATTGTATTTTAACTCTAAGTGGAACAATAGTTTTTTTATTTAATAATGTACCTATCAAAAAATATCATCTAATCTTTTTTTAATACTCTGAATTTAATATATATATATATATAATTGTTAACACATGGTAGTGCATAAGGCTTCAATGTTTATCTTAATAATAAGATCTGATTGTTTCCCTTATCCACATCAATTTATTTACGCACTCAAGTTAATAACTATTAAATGAATCATATTATATCTTAAAATCTAAAAACTGAAACAATTAGAAGGTAGTAGCTTTTATAAGGAAAATCAGGGCTTTAAAACCTCAAATTCTACATTGCTTTCCGTGTGTAGCTGGTGGTAGAAGGCAAATACAAAAGGAAAAGAAAAGAGGATTAAGAAAGACTTTTATCGATTGTATTTTTACATACAATCATTTTTCTAGATTATAGTTATTTTTAATTTGATAAGTTTGGATTAAAGTAAAGAAATTGTTTAAACAAGAGAGGAGACGGTTTGATAAAAGAAACTACCCTTCTAAGTTTAATAGATTGTAGTCTGATGACACTCGCCTCTAATAGTGGAACTAGTCGGCCAATAAAAATAGAAAAAAATGAATCTATTATCTATCACATTATTATTGCTTCCTAGGTTTTATATATTATAGAGCTACGTTCCTACAGTTCAGGATGTCTATATTTCGTAAATAGTATAACCTACTCAACAAATACAGACATGCATGTTTTCTGGAACATCCGAATTACAGCTGTGTAAAGACTATTCTTTGAATATGTCCATGGATTTGGAATTAAAAAGTTTCTATAGCTTTACGGTACTTCTCTTAACATATAAGTGTCACGTGCAATATCCCATTTCTCTATTGATTATCAAATTGATTTATAAATGGTCTTCTCTACCATTTACATACAAAACATATTTCAACGTATAACTTGAATAATAATCTGTTTGTGAATTATATATTTACAAAACAACCCTTGGTGTAAATCGCTTCAGTTTCCAAACAAAAAGCAAAGTTTTAGATTAACATTATTTCAATAATATTAAAATTTATAATATTTATTGCATAGTTATGTTTTTTTGGTAAATGTGTACTCTATTGAGCCCACACTACAATGAAACAAAATCAATGTATTACAGCGAAACATAAGTTCCACACTTGGGCCGACACATTGTTCTACAATCAATTCTGATCGGGAAAGCATATAATGAGCTTTAATGAGATCTACTAGTGTTTTCGTGTGTTAAAAATTTTAAAACTATGCTTTTTATAGCCTAAGGTTCCTTGAGTCTGGCTTTTTAATAGTTCATAGAGTATTAAATGCAAACGGCATTGAAACGATTAGAAACAATTAGAAACACACTTGTTGTAAGGGTGACCGAATACATTAAATCTTCGAAACTGTTACCAGACGTGATTAAAATGGATTTTAGATTGAAGAAAGTCCCAAAAAAATTCTATTAACTTGTTCTTGTTGTACATGATGGTTCCAATACTACATGCATGTTTCATGATACATTTTTATTATAAGTGTGCTAATTAAATATAAAACTACGTGGGTGGGACGAGAATAGACGACGAAAGTAATATCACGGTTATCAGTGACCCAATTTTAGTTCTTGATACGTTTTGAGGTCAAACATTTTTATGACAAAAGAATTTTAGAAGCTAACGAAGTAGACAATGTAATAACCTAGATGACCAGTAATTAATATAATATTTTATACACCAATTCGTATTCAAATATCTATTGAGTGCGGAAATTTGATTATTTTTTCTGGAAATTTTGTTTACTACATTTTTGTACAAAAATACCCAAATTAATTTTTCTTGTGTTTTTCATCCGACAATTACTGACTAGCTAGATTTTCAAAATTAAAATAATAAATGACAACCCAGTTTGCTTATTGTGTACCATTTTTATGAAACATAACTCTCCATTTCTGAAAGGTGAACAATATTTGTTCATTAATTAATATTTAAATATAAGGCAAGGTGTTAAAGTAACTCTTTTCGTCTTCTTCTACATTTACATTTTAAAATTTCATGAGATTATTTTGTCTAAATAAAATGTAAAATAGATTATTTTTTTACGTTTTTAATTTAAAAGACGACTGAAAATAAATTGTTCAGATAATGCTAAATGTTACGATCTTTCTCCTTCCACCTAATATCACTCTTATGTTTCCATCCTACACTTGAAAACAAAAAACCTTAGCAGCTTCGTCAGTCTTCTTTCATTCGCCTATTTTATCTCAGAAGTTAAATACACATAAACTAAAGTTCATTGTCCTTGAGAAAATGTCTCAGTATCTTTTTATAACCTTGTGGGTGCAGTAGCACATCCCACAAATCTAAATACTATTTGAATATCAAAGAAGCATGGTTTAAACAAGTTAATACCAGTTTTGTTAACATTCATTTTTTGTGTTTGGCCTCCTGAAAGAATCTCATAATTTAAAGTCAAATCAAAGATTTATTTTCTCCGGAAAGATTTTAATGCCTTGAATTTATTAATAATTTTTATTTCGATTATAAAATTTGCTCTTTCATTATGTTATTTGTGAACAAATTATGAATAAAAAAACATTAATATAAAATTTTTATGTAAAATAAAATGTCGTCTTAAAAGATCATATGAACGAACGAAGAAAAGATAAATAAAGTTTTTCAATATTTCATATTTATATGATTTGACTAAGACATAATTTTTTAAAATAATGAAATAAAATTAATTCCCCCCATTTAGACGCAACTAAAAGTAGCAAATCAATTAGTAATATCCAGCTTCAGCTTACATCACATTTTCTTAAGATTTATCTATTATACATTTTTTATTAGACTTCTATTTTTAATGTATGTATGTATATATATATATATATATATATATATATATATAATCATTATATATATATATATATATATATAATCATTATTATTATTTTTATTAAGAAAACTACAAAGTTACAGTAATGTTCAAAAATATCATACTAAACTATTTCATATAATTCACGATTAATGAAATATATATATATATATATATATATATATATATATATATATATATATATTTATATTATATAAAATCAACAATCTTCAGATAAAAATTAATTTTCAAATTTTATCTTAAAAACTAGTTTAAGATTATTTTAAACTATCTATATACCAATTAAAATAAAACTTAGTTAAACAAATTTTCCGCAAGAAAAAGAAAACGGAAATAAATCATGAACTGTTATCTTGATCAATTTATTGAAAACATTATTTTATAAAATTGGTGAAAAGCAAACAAAATTCGTAAACTATTATAAAAAGGATACAAATAAATGTGTGTTGAAAATAAAATATCAATTAAAATTATAAACTTCAAAGAAAACAAATTTCAATATTTCAATCGAAAAATATTTTAATTAGTCCTTTTCAATATGATTATATTTAAACTTTTTTCAGATATTTGTTTAGTTTAAATATATATATTTTATAATTGAATATTTTCTTTCCTATGTAAGTAATTAGTAAATAACATTAGACAACCCAATATTCTGAAATGCAATTTTAGAAGCCATTATTTATCTATACAAACGGTATTGTTTTAAATAAGTATTATAAGGGCACCCCAAAAAAATGATCAAACGAGCCTGATCAGTCATATTTCGCGTACCTAGATCTCAACACAACATCGTATGTACAGACATATTTCCCGTATGATAATAAAACTATTATTCTACAATAATATCACACCCACACAATATATAAATAGTAAATAGTACTTACCAGAGACATGTCGGGAAAGTCCGACTTTGCTCGATAAAACTTGAACTCCGCACAAAACACAGTTCACCCACTTCAGATCACAAAATACACTTAGCTCCTCGAAAGTAGCCGTAATGTTATATACTGGCTCTATGTCCACTCTGGTAACACGTGTACAACTGCCCATTACGCAACTTTGAACTCTTAACACAAAATGTTTCTCATGTCCACGACGGGAATCCTCTCGGATATAAAAATACGAAATTCCTTAGCATACATGATCATGAGTCATGCAAAATATTACACTTATTAGATTAATTAGCCCCGGAATAACTGAAAACACACGAGTTAAAGTAATTGTCGACCAATGATCAACTTCTTTTGTCTTAACATTAAGTGTTATTTTTACAATTTAATGTACGTGCTATGTTTATATTAAATACAGCTACACAATAGCGCGTTTACAGTCATCAACAATTGCACCATTTGCACGTGAACATTTCCAATGACTTTACTTTCTCAGACATACATAGTATAGAGATAGAAATGTGTTTGTGAAAAATAAATGTCCGCGTATATAGATATATCCGTTTTAAAGTTCCCTAAATTCAAAAAAGTTGTTTTTTGAACAATGACTGTTTGTCGTGTTCTCCTGTCACCTGTAACCTGCCGTCTGTCCTCTATAGCCTGTCACCTGTCACTTGTTTTGTGCAGTGATATACACCCTAACCTAACCTAACCTAACCTAACCTGTCACTTGTTTGTGCAGTGATATACACCCTAACCTAACCTAACCTGTCACCTGTCACTTGTGTGTGCAGTGATATACACCCTAACCTAACCTAGCCTAACCTAACCTGTCACCTGTCACTTGTGTGTGCAGTGATATACACCCTAACCTAACCTAACCTAACCTAACCTGTCACCTGTCACCTGTCACTTGTTTGTGCAGTGATATACACCCTAACCTAACCTAACCTGTCACCTGTCACTTGTTTGTGCAGTGATATAAACCCTAACCTAACCTAACCTAACCTGTCACCTGTCACTTGTGTGTGCAGTGATATACACCCTAACCTAACCTAACCTGTCACCTGTCACTTGTTTGTGCAGTGATATAAACCCTAACCTAACCTAACCTAACCTGTCACCTGTCACTTGTGTGAGCAGTGATATACACCCTAACCTAACCTAACCTGTCACCTGTCACTTGTTTGTGCAGTGATATACACCCTAACTTAACTTAACCTAACCTAACCTAACCTAACCTGTCTTCTGTCACTTGTTTGTGCAGTGATATACACCCTAACCTAACCTAACCTAACCTAACCTGTCACCTGTCACTTGTTTGTGCAGTGATATTCACCGTAACCTAACCTAACCTAACCTAACCTAACCTAACCTGTCACCTGTCACTTGTTTGTGCAGTGATATACACTCAAACCTAACCTACTCTGTCACCTGTCACTTGTTTGTGCAGTGATATACACCCTAACTTAACCTAACCTAACCTAACCTAACCAGTCTTCTGTCACTTGTTTGTGCAGTGATATACACCCTAACCTAACCTAACCTAACCTAACCTGTCACCTGTTACTTGTTTGTGCAGTGACATACACCCTAAAAGCTTGGAACAATTTTAAACGAATATTATACGTAGGCATATTTTGGTCATACCTCGGTAAGCTTTTTTTTCATTTTCGATAACTAATAATGTGTAAAAATAAACAGTAAGTAAAATCACTGTTTTCTCATAATCAGCTCTAACTATTTATTGAAATTTTTCTCAAGTGTAACCTCTAAGGAACCAAACAAAACATTCGTCGTCTTCTCCAAACAAGCATGGGCTTGTAATAAAATCTATTTGGTTCAAATTTTAGTGAAATTAATGACTCAAACACGAGTGAACGTTTGCAAGTAAAAAAATAAATTATTACTGTTCGGGAATAGATGGCAAAAACAAAAATGAACATTGACTGTTGTCAATAAAAGCTAAATTTTAATTAAATACGAAATACGTTAAAGACAATTTAAATATATAAATATTTGGTCAAATTCTTTTTGACCAACTACTGCTGCCCTGACAATTTTGGGACGATTGGTTTTTGTTGGGTTATGGGTGAGTGAGTAAAATTGTGAAATGTTTCTTCACCTTTTATTTAGTAACGGTTTGTCGTACATTTGGATACAAAACTATTTAGGCAATCTGACATCATAAAAACAGATTGAGAGAATACTTAGCAGTTGTTATATAATTTGATAGGACGCGAATTTTGTATCCTCAATTGTCTTTCGAGATATTGGTATTAGAATATGTAGATTGACATTTGAAGATTATGAGCTATTTATAGTCATGTAAGAACAAAATTAACGGTAACTAGTAGAAAAAACCATTATTCAAACTGCCCCCAAATTGAAATTCTGTCGCTCATTATTCAATCTTTTTTAACAACGGAATGTGCCTAAAATCAATCAGAATTCTGACCACAGAGCTATTATTGCAGACTTCTTCACTTTCAGATATCATTTTTAATAATTAATCTCTCGTTTTTAATTTTATAAAAGATAATTCTGAATTAATAAATATTGCATAAAATGAGGATTTCGGGATATTGTAGATTACTAAATAAAAAGTGAAAATTTATTATTGGGGGAAAGGTCCCAATTGAGACAAGTCCATGTCGGTTTTCCCCTTTTCTATAAAAACAAAACAAAATAACTTCTAGTTTTATTTGATACTCCACACATATGTGAAAAAAAAATTTCAGCTCAATAGATTTTGCCCCTTACCTACCTCCAAGGTATTTTTGTTTGTAACCGCTACATTTTTCTATGTGTGAGATAATAAGAAGATTATAAATGCAAAGTTTGAAATATATAGAATTTATCGTCTAGTCTGTGTAAAATTGTTGCAATTTATAGACAGATACGTGCATGAAATTATAAGGGTCCTTAATTTTACATAAGGACCCTAAAAAAGACTGGAGATATTAAGTTGGTTAGATATTTTATCCCACTGATTTTCACATAAGAATTGTGGGTAAATATTCATTTATATTAGTTTTTTTTTTTTTTTTTTTTAATGAAATTTCAAAAAGGGCACTTTTTAGGGGTAGGTGTTTCTTTCACAAAATTAGCAAATAGGAACATAAGAAAAGAAATTCCATACTTTAAAGTTCTATTAGTATGTTTTGATCAATTTTTTTTATGTTTTACTAATTCAAAATTTTACGCTAAACATAAAAACAAAAAAGTTTTATATTTTTCTCCATCATGGCTAAAATGATTATAGTAAAACAAAATAAACAAAATTATAAATGTAAAATACACATAGATTTTCTTCAAAGAATACGTGACAGTTTTACATTAAAATAATAATATTTTTTGAGATAAATAAATTTGTTGAGATTTGTACAAAGAACTAACATGTCAAGTAGATTTTATAACTCATTCATTAATTGTTATAGACATTAATTTTTATAGGATGTAGTGATTTTTAAAAATATACAAAATAAAAAGAGTCGAGTTCAAACTAAGTTATTTAGGTTAGGTTATATAGAGTTATTGTTAACAGGAAGTAATTATTTTGGAAACTCTAAAAAAATTAAAAAATTAGCTTTTGTTATGTTACATTTTCAACCTATTTTATTATAGGTTTTAACATTTTTATTAACAGGATGTCATGATGTGGGAAAAACTACAAAATAAATGAAAATGGGTTTAGTATTGTATGAAGTTTATTACGTTCTTCAATATCTAATAAAAATTAATATTTAGTGATTTTAATCTAAACATACTTTATATTATTTCTTCTTTTTTTCTCTAAATAAAATGGACAAAAGGTTTTCGCGAAGAGAGATCCTAAAACTTGAAATAACTGGGATTAAACTTGCAACATGAATCCCACGTGATCAACTTCTCTATGAAGGTAATGTTAAACAATTCTGATCACGCTGTGTCTGTGTAGACTGGACTGTGTCGTAAAATGTTGTCATATCATGATGACTCACCAAATATTAAAAAGAATAATAATAATATTTAGTTGTGTAAGTACTCAAAGTAGTTGATATTTTAAACACAATAAAATCATTTGAAGCCAATTTTAATATTTGCATCAAATTTGATGATAATAATGCTAAGAAAAATTGCGATAGTTAGGCTGAACACAACCTTAGTTTTGTGATTTTGTTTTTGTTTTTTCTGAATATTTTACGATAACTTCAAACATCTTTTATACGTCATAACAAATGAACAAATAACAAAATACTATTTTACAATTATTGATTATAAATTATTATTAATATTCTTTATAGCATATTTAATTTTATGATTTGTGTGTATCTTCGAAGTTACAGTTAATATATGTATTATCCCAAACTTACCAGGATGAGCAATTATGATTATGTAGAATCAGCGGATAAGATGAAACTCCAGAAAAACAATTTTAAACTACCTCTATTTTGACATATTTCAAAAAAAAATTAACAATCACATTAACCCATATGTCAAACTTTATAATATACCTACTAAAATAAAAACAATTATTACACATTTGTATCTTTAGTTTTACGCCTTTAAGTTGTGTAGCAATATTTTATTCTCTTAATAAAACACATTTGGACGTCTTTGGATGCAAATTTTTATTGGTAACCTATTTGTTTCAGGGCTTGAAAGTGAAGATAACCAACGGAAACTTTTGTGCTAACGACTTGTAAAATGGAGTACAGGCCATAATTTAATAAATTTTGACAAAAAATTACGTATTATTATAGTCACACCCACACATAATTACACATACCCACACCCATACATATACCAAGTGTAAGAGACTAGCCCTGTGAAATGATAACGAATCAGTGTAGATACTTTTTTCCAACTGAAAACCCACTATATTTAACCTAACAAATCTAAGAATATTTTCCTTTTTGTTAACGTAGTTCCCCACAAAGGGAATTATGAGGAATGGGGTGATTTTTTGAAAAAATTTCAAATGTAAATATAGATCATGAGATACTAAATGTTAATGATTTTTTAAAGTAAACATTTTGAAAATAAAAATTTTGACTTACTTTTTTGGTTTCAAGTTGATGGCCTAAAATTTACAAAATTTAGTTTTATAATTTCATTTATAACAATGAACGATTGTATTTTCAGAAACCAAAGTTTACCAAACATTGCTGATAAGCATTCAAAGACTACCCATTCTAAGAATATAAGTACTTTTTTATTAGTTAACCCAAATTTTATTTTATTTTCATTTTTTTTTGAATTTTGGGAAAATTAAAAAACTTATATGTATGATTTCATGACAAACTAACTAACAAACTAACAAAACTAACTCATTGCATGACAAAATTAAACTATTTTTCTATTTAAAGTTTAGCCATATTAACAATCTGCCAATAAACTGAATTTTACATTTAAGTATGACTTTGTTCTGATAATCAATGGTGTAAGAAAACATAAATGAAAATAAAATAATCAATAAATAAAAAACTAAAATTTACACTTTTATGTTTTATAATAGTTTACTCTTAAAATACTGACAAAATAATGTTTTAATCTGTTATGACATCTCAAAAATTGTGTACAATATTTGAAAATTGATTAATGCAAATAAATTTAAATAAAAACTAATTATTACTGTATTAACAACACTTCTAATATTTGGATTAAACATTTTAAAAATTAAATCATAGAGGAAGGCTTAACTTTAAAATGTACAACACTCTGCTACAGTTTACCTTAAAACCCTCAAGTTTATACAGTTTTAAATTTCACTCTCCCCTAAAGCAATATATATATACTGACGTGATTGGGCGCAAATTTCTTTTAATATTTACATCGGATCAATTTGATCACCGTACAACTTTTCAAGCTGTACAAAATGCTCTACAAGTAAGGATAATTTTATGGAGCTCAATTCGTTGATGAAATAATGAAGACAGATTTATGAAGAACATGTAAACTAAAAAAACACGTTTGTCGGATGTGGATCGGCCAATATTTAGTATGTTTACCGTGAAATGGATTGTTTTTCTTGTAAAGAAAATAGTCTGTCCAGTGTGAATTGAGCTACATTTATATTTCGTTTGGAACCAGAATTTATTTTATAAACGAGAATTATTGTGCAACTATTTTCGTAACTTTAATAACACAGTAAAATGTCAATTTTGTATTTGTCAAAACTGTTCATTTATTTCGTATAAATCCCACTTGTTTATTTTAGATACAAATTTAAAACTACATAGATTACGGTGCCTCTACTACTGTGACATGTGGTACAGAAGATTAAACCTTTTTTTTTTAATTTAATTAAACTACCGTCCTTTTTTAATTTAAAAACTGATTTTGTTCTTCATCTTTTCTCCTCCCAATGAACTTCCTCAAGTAATTTTTAAAAGTTTAAGGTTAACCATCATGTTACTTCCCACCTCCGATTTAATACAAATATATCTTCTAAATGTAATACGTTGTTTTCATAGGCTTTTTAAGAATTGTTAAATTTTATTGGTAGAACAAGACATCCTACTCAGTGTACGTAATATAGGGTAAATTTGTTTATAACAGTTGTTACACAGGTTTCTGAATCTCGTAATTATGTGTCACTACTTGCTTGATGTCGCCTAGGCCCTAAAAGATGTTTATATATTAAAAAGCCTCTACTCGCTTCGCCCATATCAGAGATATGAATCTCATACTTTATTTAGAATCAGGTTCCGATATTACATTTTGACAATAACTTCACTATTTGTCATCGTAGAGAGGTGGAGTTGGTGCCGCAGAATTTAAATTTGCAGTTATCGTCATTTTAATATTTACAACTAAATTTTCATTTAATTTAATTAGGATTTTCTATTCACACTATATAGTCTCCTATACTAAATTTCACATTTCTATCTTCTTTTTTTTAACGTGCCTACGACGTAGGTAGAACGGTATAATTTAACCGCCGTTTTATTTCTATTGCAGATATCAGCGTAAACATTTGTTGCTACACTTTTTGATATGTTTCCAATATGTATGACAGAAATCTTACAATTTGGTAGAAACACATGCACTTGGTGGTTGTTTAAAAATGTAAATACCTTCGTGGGACACACTGTATAGTGTATATCACAAAATAGATCCACTTTGGACCGCAGTGGAAAAGGCTATTTTATGTACTACTGCGTTTCTGTATTTGTGTTAACGAAAAAGGTATAGTTTATTTTCAAACACAATATAGGCTTTTTATAATGAAAAGAAAGAAATTTGATATTTCTAGATCAAATAAAAAGTGAACTAGACTAATAAATAAAATAAGTTATCTTGTTAGCTTAGTTATAAACTTCCGCATGAAAACATGCCAGCAAACCATGGCGTATAACCTTGATGTGCAAAAGTCAACGACAATCTGTAAATAGTAAACACAATTAACAATAAATTGTATAGCTTTTTTTTAACTATAATAATTCCAAAATTTATTCAGTGGCTTAAGAAAAACATCAATTCACAGAGGTGGGATATTTATAAAACATTTAATGCATTCCATTACATTTAAAAGATATAATACTACCAGTTCTATTAACAGTATAGACTTCGCTTCTCGATGGAATCTAAACTATACTGTAGTCGTATCATTATTTTTGCTGTTTTGCATATACCACTAAAAGATATATTCAAAGAGTTTTTCATAAAAATTACCTTCTTTTGTTTTGGACTAAGGGTCTCAGAAAATTTATGTGGTATAGCGGACAAGTTAAAAGACACAAAATTAAAGTTCATTTTGTTTTGTAATTTCTTTAAATATTTGTCATGAAGTAGTGAATCCTTCATTCGGTTTCAAGTTGACATTATAAAGTAAATATTCACGATAAAGAATATAGTACAGAGTGTCAAAGGGAAGAGGGCTATGCTTGAAATTCTTCTAATTCTAAGTAGTAAGGTCTTACATTTTCACCCCGTTGAACAAGGTTTTTTAATTTACGTTATCATCGCGTGATCATAGTGAAGTCTTGACCATTGAGGTCTCTTTTTAACACACTTTCTTCATTGCATCAATATAGCGGTAATCTTGCTGTTATCAGGTAACAATATAACTTGTTTGCTAATTAGTATAATAGCTATCCTCTACTTTTAAATAACTTGTTTTTCATAAACTTTGTCTCTCTTAACTATCTTCCACAAGCTGTTCTGAACAAATTGTCTGAGGGTGCGATTTATTTTGTTCACCTCAATGATTTAATGCACTAATAACGCTCCTATATATCTGCTTATAATTTATAAAAAAATGCTTTAAGAATGTGGTACAGTTTTTTAATTCACTATACAATTTAAATTTTTAACTTTAATGTAATAGCAGATATTTCTTGTTGAAACTCCATATTCAAGGATAAAATAAAGCAAAAGCTTAAAGTTTCAAATATTTATTAGTATAAATGAGCTACAATTGTTTCGCCTTGCGGCATCGACGGGCTACTGATAATTTACAGGTATAGACAACTATTCAAAACATAAGTACAGGAAACTGAAATACAATAGAGAAATCGGGAAAGGTAGGGGGTGACCTAGCAGGTAGATAAAGGTTGATGAACTATGGTACGGATGGGTTTTAGAAGAGGTGTGACTCTGAGTACATAGGTCAAACAGGTAGATCTATAAAAGTTAGAATTAAAGAACATGCAAATAGCTGGAAACATGGCTATAGAAACTCTAACTTTGCTAACCACCTTTTGGACTCGGGTCATAGTTTTGATCTTAAATCGAATGTTAAACTCTTACATATAGAAAATAAAAGCAATAGATTAAATAATTTAGAATGTTTAGAAATAAATAGATCTATTTCACTTAGGCCTATTCTCAACTTAAATGACCAAATTGTATTAAATTCGTCACCTCTTCTAAAACCCATCCGTACCATAGTTCATCAACCTTTATCTACCTGCTAGGTCACCCCCTACCTTTCCCGATTTCTCTATTGTATTTCAGTTTCCTGTACTTATGTTTTGAATAGTTGTCTATACCTGTAAATTATCAGTAGCCCGTCGATGCCGCAAGGCGAAACAATTGTAGCTCATTTATACTAATAAATATTTGAAACTTTAAGCTTTTGCTTTATTTTATCCTCATTTAAATTTTTGGCTAAATACCAAAAACCCTTTAGCTATCCACTGACTCTTTAAATATTTTGATGAATAGTTTCAGATTTGAAGGGATGAGTTAAATTGTAATTAAAATTTTTCAATTATTTACATTTATATATAGTTCCACCCAGTCTTTCTGCTGCAATAAACACTTCAACAGGGAAATTTTGGAAACCCCAATAATATCTAGATTTAGTGAAGATAGGAGATTCAATTGTATTATTTTATTTTGTTTTTTTATTATTATTTTTTTTATAGTAGAAAAGTACAATCTTCTTCGCACAGAGGTAATATTTATTACCAAATCATTGATTTCCAACAATTCCATAATCGACGTGACAGAGGAAGGTAATCTACTCAAGTTTGAACTTTACTCATAGAGACGTTTCCTTAGTTACCCACACTGCGAAGGTTTTTTATTAATACTGTTATCTAGAAAGGAAAACTAGAGAGGAGGGGGTAGATAAACTCAAGTTTGATAGAATATTTTATTTCCATCAGGAATACATAATTATACATAGTTTTTAAAAAAGTGGGTTGAATATGAAAAACAATATTTGAATGTAACGGACAAAACAAGCTATATAATATCGTGTAAATAGAAAACATAATATATTAATCATTGGAAATCGATATGAGAGAACAACTAGCAAGTCCAGTTGTTTTTATTACTGTAGTTCGCTTTCAGACAAAATGTAATTGTTTCGGTTTAATTTTAAAAGTTCACAAAGAAACATGAAGTTTAAATATTTCAAGATTGATATTGAATCTTGGTAGGATAATTTGCCGCCATGATTACGTGACAGATGATTGGCTGTTACAAGGTCAATGTGGAGAAGAGGGAGATTTGGAAAAACTGTGTTCTCTTAAGGTAAATCAAACAATTTTAAGAAACTGCAAACATTATTTTAATGAAATATGACTATGTTACATCCATGACTATTAAAAGGATAATTCTTTTCAGAATTCAAAAGCAAAGTTTTACGTTATTAAACAGTGTGTACTAGTACGTTTCCGATTTCCGATTTTTATTATTTTTTTTTTTTAATCAACATCTAAACGTTCACCTATGTAAGTATAAATTAAGTATTTTTTTATATATATATTATTTTATTCTTTAGATTTTGGAAGTTTTTATAGAATATACATGTTTAGAAATGTATGGAAACGTCCTAATGTTTTAAGAACTGTTTTATATAGAAAACTGTTGGATCTCTCATTTTAAAGCTGTCAATGTGAGATATCTACAGAGTGGTTTAGTATGATATTCAGTATTTTCCAATAACTAACAAAACATAATTTGTCTTAACTTTTTTAATGTTAAATAAAGCGATTCCTTTATTATTTTTTACATATTCTAATAGTTCAATTTAAGATATTTCACAGGATGTTTTAATTTGTCTATAATAATAACCGAATTATGACGTTTTAAAATTCACAATTTTGTAAACATAGTAATAAACATTCTCTGCAGTGCGCAGAGCTATAGTTAGGGCAATGAATGCGGTCTGTTCTGATTCACAGTGACTCTACACGGAATTCCTTTTTGTGATGGCTCATTTTGTTTCTTAGAATGTCTAGATCAAAGTTGAAAACAGTTTATTAAAGGGCAACTCAATAATTTGTTTATTAATGACTTATAAACAATTAGAACTCTGGACAATTGAACATAACTTGAAAAAAGGGAATATCTTTATAAATTGATGTCATTTGTGAACTTATATGTTTTTTTGTCACTGATTAAGATTCTAATAAAAAAAGATGCCAATACTAGAGGACCCCAAAGAAAAATCAAACATTAGGTCAAAATAGCAACAAATTACGAAAATGATATCCTTTAAGTTTTCGATGTCGCAGATTTCAACTCCGAGATCAAAATATCCAATGTAGGTCAAAATGTAGTGGACTGTATAATGATGGCGAACGAAGAAGAATGAAGGAAAACTAATTAGCGGGTTCAGACTTTACTCACTATATTTGAGGGATCAGATCATTTCTTTCTACCTATTACTTCTATTTTTCTTATAATAACACATTTCAAGTATTAAATAGCCTTTATTAACATATTTATATTTTAACTGATTATGTTGAAATTCTTAATATTTGCTTATTTTCATGCGTTGAGTTCGAATTTGGTATAGGATTGTATGAAACTACCGACAGTATAATGGTGGTCCCCATATAAAATTATAGAAAATAGGTAGACCTATCTTTAATCTGAAATTTGTTTTGTTATTATTTGTATTACTTTTCTCAGAAACTATAAAAGGTTTAAATTTTATATTTTCACTAAGGCTTTTCCATCGAATATCTTTTAACTTTGTTGTGAGATTTGATCAATACTTTTCAATAATATAATCTTATAAACTAAAAGATATGGGTAAAAAAGTATACATACAAAAAAATCTTTATAAAGACCATACAAAATTTATGAAATTTTAAAGAGCTGATCAGACATCCCTTTGTACGTATGGAAACCTTACTTTCAAAGAACCTTTGGGGGGGGGAACGTAAAAATTGCTAATTTAAAATTCGTTTATAAGTCTGTCGAGACCCCCTTAAAATGTATCCCCATACTGAGTCCTCAAATTCATCCACAATTTGTAAATACTGTACAATCATTTAGAAAAGTCCTGCTTAAATTGGGCTTAATTGAAGAAAACTCTCATTTCATACTTAATTTCCACACCCTTACTATCTTCACTGAAACGTATGACGTAATATTAGTTACTTTTCTTCATTAAAACTACAGTAGTCTGTCTACAAAGTTAGTGAACAACACTGATCGCTAATACCTTGAACTTAATGCCTTTTAATAGTCCATTATATCATTATATTGCAAACAATTGCATAATTCTGCATAGACATTGCATGGTAAAGTAATCTCTCAATAATTCAGTTTATTTACAATCAGACATAGTGAATTATTAGGAACTATTGTGATAAATCGCGTAGTAGACGAGCCTCGGTTTATTCATTTAAACAAAATCATCAAACAGTTGATTCAGGCGTATAAATGAATGTAATAATTACATAATAATTCCTATTCTTGTAATTTTCACAGTAACTTTTAAAGTTTTTGCAACTCTCCTTTTCACAATTTTGAATCAAAACTACCGACTATACCAACAATCAGACATACAAAGCTTTTCATAGTATGAAATACAGTTTCACAATCTTGACACGAAAATAAAGTCAATTTAAAATTAATTATTGTTTTCTTAATTATTATACACCTAATTAACAGCACAAAGCGAGAATCTTTTGAAGCGTGACCATTTGTTTGTGTGTTTGTTGCTGGCAAACTAGTGTACTTATCGTTATGCAACCAGCTCTATATATTTAGGCCGAACGAAGAATGCACAATTAGTTAATTTTATCTTTCTGTTTAAAGTGGGGACCACTCCAAAGAATTACTACACGGTTCAAAGGGATGAATTGAGAACTCCGTTTAAATGAGGCATAACGTATAAACTTCATAAGGATAATTAAATTTGAAGTGTTTTCTACAAAAATCCCAAGGGAAGTTTTTACCTAACCAAAAAGTATAACAACTTCCTCAGTCACTACTTTTTTATCTTTATTTACATAAATTAAAACCGTGTCTAGTTTCATAGTGTTAAAAACATATAAAATCATTAATTACGTAACAGATAAATGTGTAACTTTAGAGTAATGTGGATTATAGTAAAAATAAAAACAGTAGTCCAACCATTTACTTTCATAACGAATTAGGCTACCGGCCACCGATGTCAATTATTTATAGGGGTAAAAAAAATTTCAGTCAGCATTCCATAGTTTATATTCATTGAGGGGTACAGAATAAAGATTGGTTATAATCACTGTGATCCCAATAGATAATAAATCAAGACCACAATGAAAAGATCAAGCCATGTTTAAAGTATTTAACTTTTCTTTTTTCTCTCTTTATAGTAGCCGATTATTCTGAGTCTGAATATTGGCAAGACATACTTTGAACGCAACATATATTTATATTTAAGCAATCATGGGCTCCAATAAAACAACACAGCAATTTTTTTGTAAAAACATGTAAATGACTGTCCCTTAGAGCGAAAACTAAATTATACATAAAGTTCAAAGTTATATAAAAATAAATTATTACATAAATTTCAAACAAAATATTTAATAATTCTACAAAACGAAATTTATTCATCTCTTTTTTCTACGGCAGAAATATTTTCTAATTAGTTTTCAGAAATACTTCACATTTAATGTAGATACATTAGTAAATAATTAAGATAATCGATAAGGTATTTTTTGACTAAGATAACTTTCTCGTTTACGTTATGGTTTTTTGCTTGAACGTTTGTTATCATTGCGAAATATTTAGTTTACAATATACACATATATTTACATAATAATACCTAATATTTGTTTTATCATATATGCTCCAGAGTTAAAATAATTACGGTGCCAAAACTTGCACAATCTTTCTCGTACATCCTTACACAAAACTTCACAAAATCAGCCAAAAAATATAATGAAAGTTCCTATCAACTTTTTAAAAATACTAGTTTGGGAGAAAGTGTCATGGGTGTTGTCTTAAAATGTCAAATATTTCAAAATTATCCAAATGATTTCTATTAAACTTCTATTAAAAGTAAAAGTTTAAGATGGAGGTCAAAGAGGTACTTAGTACAGTATGTGACTTCGAGGTCACAGTTCTTGGTGACGGTGGTGTGATATAAAACCTAGATAATTTCCATTTGTACCTACGAAATCCGAGTCTTCCATGTCCACGACTCCTGGTCTTACGATTAAATCAAGTAAAGGTAATAAACCGAGTTACCAATAATTTCAAATTGATATCTACTAAAGGAGATTGCCACGACAGAAAACATTGGTACTCCATCATTGCTGACTGTTTTAGTAAGGAAAACTCATGAAATCTGTTAAAACAGAAGTTGAATGGATTAATTGGCGATGGACTGCCAAATTATTTAAGAATTAAAAGATTATATTATGCAATATATTATCCCTTTAACAATCAATTGCATACAACTTATTATTTAAAAAATAGATTTATTAAGGAAAGAGACGTAGAAAATAAATATTACTGTCACGAGAAAAAAATATATTTATAGCAAGCTTTATTGTAAATTAGAAAATAAAATACCTTATGGATTTCACAACAAAATCATCTAGAATTCGTACGCAGAGTTAGTTTGGCCACATTTCTTTGACCATAGTGTTCAGTGTATACATGCTCCCTCTGAGAAGAAACGAGGAGATGAAAAATACAAATTTTATGAAGACCTAAAAAGCCTTATTGGTGATTGAACAAAGAGTGTTTTAAATAACTAATAAAATTTTAAGCAATATGAGTACTTAGTTAGTAGAATGGGTGTAAGTCAACAATTGTAAAATAAAGTCCACATGAGTTCAATTATGACCGATTATTTTGACTTTCTTCGAACCATGGTAATTTGATAATTGATAGCAGAACGTTTGAAAACGAAAACAGATCAACTTAAAATGACCGGAAAGTGATTCCATTCAAACGAACTCACTATATTTTAATTGATGCAAAATTTTATCTAATTCAACAGACGACGAAACACAAAAAGTGACAACGTTGATTCTAATTACTCTCTTATCATTTCAAGAATCATAATTAGAATTCCTAATGTATGAAAAATAATCGGAGAACATGTCAAGAAAATTAATTTTAATAGAATTCAAAATATAGAGATTAAATCTAATTACAATAATAAACTTAAATACTTTAGTGAAGTTTATTAAATACTTTAATAAACTTAAATGCTTTTAGTGAGAGTGGAAGGCACACAAGTAGATCATTACACAAATACTACAATTAATCTTTAAAAAGGCGAACAAAATTATTAAGTTTGAAGATTGGCTTGTAACAGAATGTAAAAAACTGTTACAGACGAATGGAACCAAGAAACTACACCAATAATCCTGTAGAGGAATATTCAACTGCTAGAAGGAAAGGAAAAATAACCAGCAATCAAATAAAAGGAATATAATCACAACTAGATGATGTGAAAAATTCAGAAATATACAGCAGAGCTTTCCATCAAGAGCTAAACAGAAGTGGTAAACTTTTAAACCGAAAATAACACTGAAGATGAAAAAAGTGTAAATCATATCCCAGATAACTTTCTTCTTATAAAGCCCAAAAATAATATTAACGTTCATAAAACTCGTCTATATGAAAACAACAATAGGTAAAATTCGATAAAGAAACCAACTCTCGAACTATAAATAATAGTTTTAAAAACTCTCAAAGTGGTTCAAGACCGAAGGAAATGTCACAGCCTATGTAACCAATATTTAAAAACATGAAATTAGATTTGAAAAATTATAATAATTTCTATGTAGCTTATTATTTCTCCAAGCAGTATTTCTGCCCGGATTTACTAAATAATATTAAGATGGGGTACGACTCTCACCCTATAATTTAATTTTACAGCGATTCTTCTTCCTCTTCTACTACTACTTATTCTCTTCTTCTTCTTCTTCTTCTTCTTCTTCTTCTTCTTCTTCTTCTTCTTCTTCTTCTTCTTCTTCTTCTTCTTCTTCTTCTTCTTCTTCTTCTTCTTCTTCTTCTTCTTCTTCTTCTTCTTCTTCTTCTTCTTCTTCTTCTTCTTCTTCTTCTACTTCTTTTCTTCTTCTTCTCTCTTCTTCTTCTTCACTGACAAAAAGGCGCGTGTAGCTGCCCTTGTCCTTATCCATTATCACCGCCCATCTGTCACGGTCTTGAGCGTGTCAAATTAAGCTTCAGCTTTCTGATTTCACCACTGATGCCATCCCTCCATTGTCCCCTGGGTCTTTCTCTAGACCACTTTTCTCTTGCTGTTCTACTATTATTCATTCATATCATGCCTAAACTATTTGCAAAGAACGCTAATGGTTTTGGAGGATTTATTAATTATTATGGTGGGCATTGTTGAGGCCGTGGATCTTAATGATGCGATCCCGGTGGTTGGGCCACTCTCCCGTATAACCTAACACTGGGATATATCTCAGTCAACTAGCCATTTTGATGAGCCATTCAAAATATTATGTAATTAATCTAGCTAACTAGATCTAACAATTAGGTAAAAGAATCAATCACTAAATTGCACAATCACATGACTAATAGGATGTGCCAAATACGGCCATATATCCGTTATCTAAATATTATGTTGCTGAAAACACGCGATGCGCTATATTTAAAACCATGGACCTTTCATGACCCTATTCCTGGAATTTTAGCAGCACATATTAATAATTTAACACAATTCACAAATTCAACTGTTGAGTCGTTGGCCTTGAGGAATCTTTCACGACAGAAGGACACACACTGAGCTCGTTTCACCGTGGGCACTACCAAGAAAGGAATGGGGGAACGATAAGGCATAGTCTAATAATAATACCATAAAGACGATGTTTTAATAATTTCGTTTTTACTTAATTAAACAACTAATATAACAAATAAATTTTGATTTAGTAAAAAATTAACCAAAACGATATGAATTTAAGGGACTGGTGATCAGTAAATCACCGCAGATTTGTATCTTAATGTACGAGGTAAAACTTAAAACTTCGTATTCCAGTATACAATCCGCTATTATTTTTTTCGATGCCACATTTCTCAGTATTCTACACTCAAATCTTTTCAATAGATTTGTTGCCATTTCACTCCCGTACGTCACCAATGAATAAGAGTTTTTAAATTTTAAACTTAGTTGTACAGCTAATTAACCAACTTTGAGCGACGCAAAAATATGATTTTTCCAGCAGATATTCTTCTCTTTTCTTTAATTATTTCATGCAGGTTTTAACTAATTTTAGAACTGAGATAATAACAGGTAGTAACTGATCCAAAATAAAAATCTCTAAAATTATAGTGCTACTGGTGATGTGTTTGTAAACCTACCTACTGTCATCATTACTTTAGTCTTCTCTTCATTTACATGCAATCTTACTATACATACCTCCATGTCTAATTTTAAAATGCTACTTTTATACTTGATACTTCTACCAATTATAACACTATAATATTACAACGATTTCACACAATTATACAGAATCGTTAAAAGAAAAAAAACTTACTACACATTTAGTAATTTTTTCAAATGTATCAAAACATTCATTTAAATTACAATTCAAAACTTCACTAATGTATCCTAAAAGTGTTTATTCTGTATAGATTAAGTTATATCATAGTAAAATTTTTTAGCACGTTTTCATTTAAAACAACACCTCAGGAGCTTTTTATGTCGCTTCCAAATTTTCACTATCATAAATTTTTATCTGAGTATGTTTCTCAAATTACAAAAATTAAGCTTACTATTAATTTAATAAATGGCAATTGAAGTTTATTGCATCATGCAGTAATAAAGCTGACATGACAAAGTGAATTTTTTGTGTTATTTTTTTACGTTGGTTTGTATAGACTTTGATCTCGGTACACACATCACTAAACTCCACAAAATTATCAATTATACGTGTGAGGCCTAGATAAATATAAACCACCGAAACGATCGTCTTTTCACTTTTGTCTTAGAAAAATTCATTTCAACGACTAGTAGAAGTTAAGTCCCAAATTTTACTAAAGTTTGACTACTAGAGATTTATTGTTGATTTTTTTAAAAATATAAATGTATTATTACACCCGGATAAATAAATTGTGCCTCGTTGATTGCATATTTAAAATCTAAACAATATAACATCACCTATTGTGAGATCTGCATTTCTTATTTGTAGGATCAGTTTGCATTATAATCAGTTTATAACATTTGAAAATGTGCCTTCATTTTGAAATTCTCATTCGGTTTTTCTCCTAAACAATAAAAATATTCGTAAAACTATTTAATTTCTCCAAAACAATTCATACAACCAAGCCAAAATACCACATTAAAGTCATATTGGATGATAATTAAAATCTCTAGAGCATAAAAATACACATATTGTTATGTATTACAGTCTAATTGGTGCAAATTACTCCTTTATATAAAAAGAATTGCCGACATTTAATATTCTCGGGTATTGGTGTTTCCACGGGTAATATCACAGTCGTATATATTAGAAATTTAATTATGTTCTTAATAGTTAAGTGTGTTTTGTACCTAATTTTTCACGTGTTCAGACTCTATGTCTATATTTCCTCACTTTCAAAATGAATGATATTTATAAAACGCTGACCTTAGTAGAGTAGTGTCCCTTTAGTTGTGCGAATGGAAGAGTAAAATTAACAACGCCTCGGAGTGTCCAGAAGAATCAAAAACATCAACTTCGCACAGAAATATAGACGTGTAACTTCATTCATTCTTTCCTTCTAAAATTAAGTTGGAAGTAATTTAATATTTCCAAAATATTACAAAAATAAATAATTACGTATCATAAAGATAATCAGTATTGCCTGCTTATAATTGACATACATGTAAAGGAATCCTATATTTTTAGAATGGGTAAGGTTTTGGCCAGTTAGAATGAAACTTTTCTAAAATATAAAGAAGATAAAATCGCATTACACACACAGGTAAAGCAGATCTACTAAGTTATATTAGTAACATTATTACTCAAGTTCTGTCACCATTCCTCAGGGCCCACGAAGATATCTCCTAGCCTAACTTTATGTAAGAGTGGAAGCAGAGTTAAAGGTGTGAAATTACTCTTGTACATAAGTGATTCATCCTGCCATCTGCAACCTTAGCACTTTTTATTGAAATTGGTGTAATTCGTGGCAATTTGTTTATAAACATCCAAATTTTCACTTTAATTGGTGAGGAAAACTTTTCAATAATTCCCAATAAACAAATGATACAAACACCCTAATTTCCGTAACAAGCAAACTGACTAATAATAAGACGTTTCCATAAATAAGTCATCATCTTCAGTTGTTATATCCATACAAATTTTGTCTCACAGAGCTTTTTTTCTGTTACAATGACCTAACATTTTGTATTCGTTTATCAACCGAAGATGAATGAAACGTTATTACTTACCTGGTATGGGTAAGTTTGGTAATCTACAATAATTCGACCTTTGTCTCTGTACTGATCTTCACTGTTCACGGCTTCGGGAAATCGGAAAAGTGATTTCAGACAAACCATCAGTCCGTCATCGATATCATCTGTAAGAACTATAGCGGACACAAAAATTATGAATGGAAGCTGAAATTTTGAAATTCATATTTAAATTCAAAAAACTAATTAAAAATGTCATAATATTTAAGTCATTTTAAACATGTTTTTGTTCATTTCTCGTTATATTCAACTTGTATAATAAATTGTACAAAACTTTTCAGACTTCAATTCTGCATGTAATGGTATCAATACGACCTCTCTACGATGACAAATAACGAAATTATTGTCACAAACGTAATTTCAATTCCCTAACTCTCAAAAATGTTGAATTCGTTAGTTACGAGACCAAGTAGAGTCGGGTCACAGACAGGAGTGTAGCAAGTGGAAGCTCTTTCTTCCGTTGAATCTTACAAGTCCGCTATGTCTTTCAGGCAACGTATTTCCTTGTCGAGTATATCTGTTGTATCCCTGTCCAAAAAGTGGTTCGGCGAATGATGTCTTCTTGTCCCCAGTGGTTTATCGTTTGTGCAGTGCTCTAAAGACCACACAATGGAACAATATGGATCTAATTTGGTATTTAAGCATCTGTTATCCATATTTTCAAAGTATAAAGTTATCTTTCATAAAACCAAAACTCATAATTCCGATTTTTCTTTAAATCTATAACAAGAAATAATTTTGTTACAGTCTAGTCTCTATGAACCCGAACGTAATGGTCGTCATTTCAGTTTGGGAGTTATCTAGGAAACACAAAAATATCTTTCATGAATTTACTTTAAAAAGGCCTAATTTCTAAAAAAAAAAATGTTCCTCAGAATAATAATAGAACGCACACAGAATAATAATGTAAATAAGTATACAAAAAAACAAGTATACTCTTTAACGAAAAAATACGATTCATATTATTTTCTTTAAACTAAAACTAACGTTGACAGCCTATTATAACGTTATTATAAATGATTATAACGAATTAACGTTAAAAAAGTCGATTTCAATCAAGGACGATGTATAAACACCAGTTAGTTTCACCAGTCAATCAATCTTAATGTTTATTTAAATACTTTATGTGAATATTTTGTAAATTTTCTTACGTATAAATTAAAAACTATATATATAATTTACCATAATAAGACTAGATTTTAAATGGAAAATAATTGCTTTTTGAATGTGTCAAAGCAATTACTGGAAGTTGTTTTCCTTTTAGAGAAATTGATGAGTCCTAACTTCATTTTTTTAACGTAAATTTTGCGAAAATATTTTGTGTAAATTTAACAGTAAATATCATAACATTTCCTACAATTTGCTTTTTTACTAGTTTCTGTGGAACTAAAATTGACAAAGTTATGGTCGTTTAAATACAGCGCTGAAACTACCCCCATTTAGTACAAATGACCAGTTTCATCCTGGTAAGAAGTACAGGAAATCAGAATTTGATTTCCTATTGAATAGAATATTTCTCTAAAAACTCATCATATAAAAGTAGAAAAAAAAATTAATTGTTACCACTTAATTGGTTTCTACTAAGTGGACAATGAAAATAAACTGTTGACACTAAAGTAAAATTTAAAAACTTTTCCCCTCCAACACTGACTTGTTTGTAAAACTATCTTTATAAAACTACCTTCAGTAAATGTGTACTAGGATTTACTTTACTTTTTATACAAATGAGTTCAAAATTATAGCTCCGGAAGTTGGTTTTGTCTATTAACATAGTGTAGGATTAAATTCCTCTCTTTTATCTTCCTTATCAGGTCTCTCTTGACCAACTCTTATTCTATTCCGACCCTGAAGCTCTTGGAGTATTCGAGGGTGGGATCTTTAATTCACGCTCTTTCAATTTTCATTTTTTGTATAAGACGATGAAAACCAAGAGATTTTTGCTTTTAAACAAACAAAAGAGATTCATAATTTTGCTTATTTTCAATACATCTTTTTAAATCGATTTAATTAAAACTTGGATTCAAGGAGGAAAACAGACAAATAAGACGTACGCGAGAACTCCGATTACTTTATCAGCAATATTCATCAATAGGATATTACTTTAATAATACCAAACATTCTTCGAAATCTGCCTCGTGTAGCCTACTTTTAAACTGTTATTTATTCAAAGATCTTCAAGTTCCTCTACACTAACGAATTGCAACATTTTCATTACGAATTAGAAACAATTAAATTATTCAATAATTTTTACACTTGTGGAATTATTTCGACAATTTAACTTGTTGTTTGATTTCCTCAAATATTATATTTTGATTAAATACTTGTGGAACTGTGGGGATAACTAATTAGAGTTACAACCGGATTAAGAGCAGAAAATCTCTGAGGTTTCCAACTAAAACATTGTTGTTGTTGGACCATTTATTTTTAAGTAATTCTTTATGAAGCAGTCTAACTTGTTTTTCCTTTTAAATGTGTGATTTTTTAATTTTATTTCATTCTTTTTACGTTGTTATTATTTATATTTTGCTGAATTCTATATTCATATAAATTAGATTATTAGTTACCTTGTTTAACATAATTGTTTGTTTATGTTACATTTTGAGTTTTTGTCCTGTTTTAGAGCATTATGTGTTAAAATACACAGTATATTTAAATATAAACAAACAGTACAAATACATTGTAATAACCATCTCACACGCCCATTTACAAAACCAAGAATTTCTAAGAGTGTAACCGGTACGTTCTAGCAAAATTTAATCAATAAAAATAATAATTTTAATTTTTTGTCTTATGTCAACTACTCACAAATTTAGAGTTATTTAAGAAAATGAAATCTCTATAATAGCCAAAATTTTACCAGAGTTGATAAAAAAATCTACGTAGTGAGGAAAGGAATTAATAACCACAAATTATTACTGATGTATGGAACTTTTGGACAAAATACAGTGTGTCCGTAAAATTATGGTACAGTTTAAACTTACAATATTTGTTAAAACAAAAATGAAATGCATAAAACATTAATGCATTGAACAATAGTTCAAATTGGTTTTTCAATGGGTTTAGCAAAGTTCAATCTGGACTTCATATAGTATGTCGCTAGCTCTGCATACATCTAACGGAAATAAATTTCCGGTAATTCACAACTAATAAACATCGATAAAGACGTATTCAAATGGGTTTTTTTTATCTCTATTTGAAATGTTGAATATTAACATTTGGTTCAGTGGACATTTTTTACTTTGTTACCAGGGGACTTAAATTTAAGAAAGGCGGAACCAAAATGGTAACAATGTTTAGAAATTAAAAAAAAAATTAAAAAGACAAAAACAAATTTAGTGATTAACAAGGCTCAAGTTTATTTAAACAGAAAAGAAATTTCAACGTTTCAGATTTTATCATTTACAATTGAGAAAGACATCCTGAGACAAAATTATCATAAACAGCTTATGATTAAAAAAAGATATTATAATTAATAATAGTTATACGCCCTTAATACAAAATATCATAATTTAAACAAAAAAATTAATCAATAGATTCTGAAAATTTATCCCCCCTTTTTTAGTTTATATATGTTATAGTTACAAAGTTTAACAAAAGACAATGAGCACAGCTTAACAATTAACAGGATTATCATTAATCCAAAAAAAAAGATTATACGCCCTTAAATGTAAAAATTACAAAATAAAAAAAAAGATGAAAAGATACTGATATTTATTCCCCCCCCTTTTTTTGTAACTTTATGAAATGATAAGTTTTTAAAACCAGTTACATAATATTACTTATTTTATAAATTACTTAAATGTTATATTGGCCAATAAATATATGTATGTTTTAGATAAAAGAATTTATTATGAAAAGAGTAGTTTATTTTAAAAGAAAAGAAAAGAAAATTTTGAATATTAAATTTTTAAATTGACGTCAATTATATTAATTTAGAAAATAACCTCTTGGAGGTTGTTAGGACCGAAAGTTTGCATGCAGGCTCCACCCAATAATTTTTTATATATTTTATAATTAATTACACAAGTCTACATCTAAAAGAATTTTTTTTTTAAGAAAAACATATTCGCTGAAATAAATTTTAGGCACATATACAATATGAGTTTAATTAAAGTTCTATAAAGTTAGTTTTTCCTTTTTTTTTTTTTTACATCACTTTTGTGCACATGAAACTGAAGCTATGTTGGATAAAACGTGTTTTGATAACAGGACGAAACATGTCTAGATCTTTCGCTGTGTTTCTTCTACCAGCATATTAGCTATGAGCAAAAAACATGTTTTTTAGCGTCTGTACAAAATCAGACATGTTGTAGCATTAAAGTTCATTATTAAAGTAAATATCTGGTTATTTGTCAAAATTAAAGAAAATTGATGGTATAACAGAAATTCGTTAAGATGGTACTTAAAAGCTTCTTAGATTATTATAAATCTATTTATGTATATTTTAATTTTGTTTGAAACAAAGCTTGTATAAGACTTGCAAGGTCTGCAAAGTCTGTAAAACGAAATTTTCTGATTTAGAACAGATTTCTCCAATTGTTTTATATTTGACATTTTCAATAAGATATTTTAATAATTTAAAGTTCAACATTAGTTTACACTTATTTCACATAATTGTTCAAAACTCAAAATGTGCCTTTACAAGGTTTTGTAAAGTATGTTTTTTTAAAAGTAAATTTTTATAATCACTCAGTTTCAAAAGAACATTGAATATTAAATAAAACATGAAATACATATTTTAAAGAAAACATGATAATTAACAAATTATTTTTAAAGCATTAACAAAAATTTAAAGTATGATAAAATCTGTAAGATTCAGTACCTGGAAAATCCTGTCGCAGATCACGTGAGCTTGTGCCGTGAAAAATAATAATTTAACCAACATTATAGACTAAAACGCACAGAAACTGTAGATTAAGCATCGTTGAAGATTGAAGCAGAATTTTTGAGAATCAAGACAATTTATTATATCTAACGTAACGATGAAAAGAGTCAGGCATTGTGAGTGACTACCGGTAGACTAGATAAAGAAGTTTTAGAACAGGTGGGCTAGCCAGGGAATGGACTTTGCGCTTAGATAGAGAGAAGATAAGAGAGACGGCGAGTGGACTGTCGATAACAAAAATGCAGATTTAATTTTGAATATGAATGCTACAACTTCACAAGAAATAAAAGTCAATAAGGATAAGTCCAGAAAGTGTGCAGAACATGGCGCTTCTCTCAATTTAATGTTGTATAAATGTATCATCAAGGACGGTCCTTGTGCATGTATACCATCATTTAGAAAGATAATAATATTGTCATTGATATGGGTTAAAGCAAACAACTAACTACCAATTGTGCTATGCGTTTTGAATAGTATAACTGACCTATCTTTAGACAGAGCACGGGACGTATTAACTTTCAAACTATCAAGGTCATGTTCAATGACGAAATAAGGACATTGATCAGTTCAATATCTAAACATTGTGTCTATAAAGATAAGCAAACCAAAGCTCTGTCTCTTGATAAAATGTGTGCACATTTTGATTCAGGTTGAGTGCTGCTATATTCGATGTTGCTCTTTACTGGCCGATTGGTTGACTGTGTTCGCAGTTGAAAAATGGCCCATACCACAGATCGGTTTGGGTCTCACAAAGAGGTACTTACTTCTTATTTGGCAAGGATTTCAGCCTTCTCATCTCCCTCGATCTGATCTCCTTGCATCCTACTTATCTGTACTGTGTTGAGACACAGAAGTGTTGTTAGGAATAGGAACTTCCACACCAGTCTGCAGTTAAATTCAACTGAATCAAATGATCTCAGGGCACTCCGACTGTCTGACAGGATCATAATTCCCCTACCCTGGTAGTCTCTCTCCTGCCCCATGTTACCTCAAGCTCATTAGCCAGTATTACAGCATGGAATATAGTACAGTACCTCCCAAGGCCAGTCCCAATTCCGATATCACATGAGACACTATAGATAATATACCCAGGAAGGGACCAGGAGTCCATGAGGGATGTACCATACCAGATCACCTGTGATATATCCCGGGATATTTAGATTTGTTTAATCATTCCACAAGCTGAGGATTGTCAAAAAGGGTTTGTTGAATACATACTCTGTCACCATGACATCTTATGTCATGTCCAGAATAAAGGTCATCAGGAAGGTGTCAACTACAGACGTGTGACCATTTGTCCACAACCTGTGAATAGACTTTAGTACCACTGCTTTAAGAACTTGGGTTTGAAATATATTCATTCAAAACTATTTTTAAATTGAGTTAAACATTTTTACAACTTTGATCTTTTTAAAACTCTGAAACTTCTAGGAATAAATTTTAACACAAATTTAAGATTTGTGTCAAATGGAAACTGAATTTCATTCAAATCTATTGAGGAAAATTGTAAACGTTTACATCATCATTTTGTAATTTTAACGTGGATGATAATTTAAGGTACTTTTTTATTCATTACTTTTCAATAAAGTATATTAAAACTTCCAAAAATTGTTAACATATTATGTGATATGGTTGTACTCTCTAAAATATCACAATTGGGGCTTTAAATAAATATCAATCGAATAACCCCTATCTTGAACCAGATAAAAAATAATTAGTATTAACGAATGCATAAAAACCACCGATTAGAGAAATATGTCTGTAAAGTTTTGTTGAGACAGGTCTAACAGTATTATAAAAAATCAACCACACACAACTAATGAACAAACAATCTTAATATTTTCTTTCATTCTAGAAGCTGAGATCGAACCATAACTAAAATTTAATCTTAAAGATAAAAATATATTATTTTTTTTAGTAATAAGAAACCAAAGGAATTTATCTACAAAAAAAAGATGTAAAAAAAATTAAATCTGAGTAGTACAAAACAGACAAACAAAATCACACACAAAACATGAGATAGGCTGACCTGTTCGATTAATGAGTAGGCGTATGATCTGATAAGTTGGTAATAATTCTTCCAAGAAACTGATAAACCTTGACACATTATAAAAATAACACTAATTAACACCCAAATCAAAGTGCGAATTTATAAATCTTTGCGTCGTATTGTTTAAAGAGCAATATTTCCACACTGTTTTATGTTTCATAAATCCAAAAATGTGAGGGGGGAAAGTGTAAGTTTTTCCCATCCACTGAAAATCTTACAGAAAAATATGTTGTTATAAACAAGCCTTCGCTACTTTTTGTGATTTGTTTGAAGACCATTGATACATTCCAATAGAGTAAAGTATTCTTCTTCGATCCAATAATAAATTTGTCTAAACGTAAACTTGATTGAAATCGTGTTTTTAAAGACTGCCGACAAAAGCCATTCCTGTTTTGTTTTTTTGCCAATTTTTCAAAAAAAACATAATTTTTAGTTTTGGTCTTATGAAAGAAACAGTGAGCTTCATGGTCTTAAAGAAGAGTCAGTTCTCAAATTTTAAATGAGTGAACAACTTTTGTTTAAAGTCTCGCGATATGGCCTAAATAAACCCACATACCTAATTTTATTAAACTAAAAACTGTCACTCTTTTATTTAACTACACATGATACTTTTTTGGACCTAAGAAGTCTCAAAACAGATATATCCCTAAAACTAAATGCCAGATTTTTTGATCGATATATAACTTTCTCTATACGTGTTAGAAAGTAATTCATCATCTTCGACTTTTTAAAACAAACTGTATCTTGGAGAACCAAGTTTAATTCTAGACTAGTCTTGTCCACACAATTGCCACCGGTCTCATTTAATACGTGATGAAATATACATGATGAGGCAATCTCATTCCACACAATGTCAGACCTCGCCTTTATTTTTGGTTATTATATTTCTGCTGCATTAGCTTGATTTTTTTTAAATTCAAACCTAAACCTAATTCAGTCTCATTTAATTTCATTATTTTAGTTATTTCCAATATAATAAAAATTGAAAAACAGTTTTATTAAACTTGGTTAGAAATTATAATAAATTAAAATTTACTGCAATTTTAATATTTTACTTTTTGAACATACTAGAAAACAAATTATTGACGAAGTCCAGTTTAGTATTAACAAAGGCACGCAAAAATAAAATTAACATTTTTACTTCCGTAATTAATAATCTCAGTTTATAATGTTACTAAATACGATAATATTACTTTACAAAAGTAACTACAGTATTATAAATGTTCGAGGAAGAGGGAAGGGCTTGTTTAACAATAGCATATCAATTATTTGTACTGAACATTTAACAGCAACATTCATCAAACAGCTGGTACGCTTACACGTTAGAACGTACATTTTTTTCCTTGTTTTTTTTTTTTTTTTTTTTTTTTTTTTAATATCTGTTCGAGTTTATTATTAATATACAGTTTATAAATTACCAGTTGTATAAAAATGAGCTGTTACAGGGTTTACATTAGAAGGAAAGTACAATAACTATTTTTTGTAACTCACGAAATTTTGTGACTTTTTAATATCTGTTCGAGTTTATTATTAATATACAGTTTATAAATTACAAGTTGTTTAAAAATGAACTGTTACAGAGTTTACATAAGAAGGAAGGTGCAATTACTATTTGTAACTCAAGAAATTTTGTGACTGTTTTTAATATTTGTTCGAGTTTATTATTAATATACAGTATATAAATTACCAGTTGTATAAAAATAAGCTGTTACAGGGTTTACATAAGAAGGAAGGTGCAATTACTATTTGTAACTCACGAAATTTTGTAACTTTTTTTATCCAATAATAAGGGTAAAAAAATTACATTTGGCGAAAATTTAACTTAATTCCACCCACTGTCAGTTTTTTAATTGATTTAATTTTATGTTTTTAATACTTCTGTTTTTAATGTTATTTCCCTCTTTTATTTTGATAGTAGAATACACGTTTATGTATCTATTAATGCTGCATAAAAAGAGTTATTGTGTGAAGTTGTACGACGTGCGTTTGAAAAATTATCTTCATAGATCATTTTTATGAATTTTGAATACTTACCTTATTTCTTACTTCTTGCTACGGACGTCCAGGTTCGTGACTCTGATAGTCCATGATACGTCGCCGCTGCCAGAGTACAAAAGCATCTATTTTTTTAGGCTATCCTCCAACTTGTGTGGATTTCCCAGTGCTGGCACAAGGGTTCATCTTGAGAAGCTTGTTGTAGAGCACCTCAACAGGATATGTTCCAGAATGCCCTTTTCTATTCTACAACGTAGGTAGAAGAGAGACTCGCTCATGTTAAACCACCAGCATTACGCTGTACGTACAGGGTAAGTCCAGGTTTCAATTCATAAACAATTGTAATTTTTGCATCCATTTGATACATTCTGTCTTAGATATAAAATACATTCTCCCCTATCAATGTTGAAGACGTACCAGATTTGATAGTGTCATAAGCAGAAAACCAGTTTCCCAAAATGTCTAAATAAACTGCCGCACTGGGTTACGATGTGACACCTTGGTCTCCAAAATCTGCGGCTGGAATCGTTGTTAAACATCTTGTGGGTATTCTCCAATAGATCAAAACACATGTTGGAACGTACATAACATTATTATCACAACAGGTTTTTCTTACTTCACTAACCATGTGATCAGAGGACATGTGTTTTGTAACATATTTATTAATTAAAAACACAAGTTTCTTTTGTAAATATAATTAAATGCTTATATAAATTCATGAAAACACTTATTGTATAACTTTAAAATACATTTGTTTTAAAATACCATTTTTATTTTTATATTTACTCGTCAAAATCTAAATATTTTGCGAATACTTTATCTCTACTAGGAAGTTGATAAGTTACACCGGCTTTTAGCATGATATGCACGTGATTCTCATCTTCCGGTTTTCATTCCTGAGACTCCAATACATATTTTTCCAACGTCTAAGTATATTTAGACTACTTTACTTTTGACCGTTTTCTTCAATTTACTTAAATCGCGACGGGTTCAATGGCATTTAAGATATTCATTTGTAGGTAAGGTGTATTGTTCGCTCACTCTATATACAGCTTACTTAACAACAGTTCATGGAGAACGACCTTCTTTTTTGGATTTTTTTTATGATCAAATTAAGGAGTTTTCTCTGTTCAAAAATATAGATATTTAAGAATCAGTAAACAACATTTCCGTGAATAATCGATATGACCTACACATTTTAATAGATGGAGTTCGAAAGTTGGAGGAAAGTTCTAACTAACTGGATATTTGTACGGATTCGTTTATTAAAAATATAATCTACGTCCACGTGATTTTTTCCCGAAACTTAGCCAAATACTTTGAAACTCGTAAAAAGTTTATAAAATCTGTGTTTTTAGATATCTCGGAAGCTTTACGACAAAAATATACATAATAAATATCAAAAATTATTAAAATGGTGAAAAAAAGTTATGTATTGTTAGTTTCCGCCCCAAAGTCAAATTCGAGTATTAAAGTTGCTTTTTTAATTTTGCCTAATCCACAGTTTAATTTGTTTTTCGGAGTTCAAATTCTATATAAATATATTCAGAGTGATCCATGAAAATCTTTACAATTTTAATTTAAAATTAAACATTAATTAAGAACATGAATTACACAAAACAGCAATAAATCTATAGAAAAACTCTGTAAGATTCAAAACAGCTGACAGTATAAATTGTTGTTGCGGTTGCTATGGTGATGTTCTTTCAAAGCAGCTTTCCATTAAGTACATCTTTTTTTTTAAAACTACACTATTTCTTAATTTTGAAAGGAACTAAAGGATCGGTGCACAAATCGCCCCAAAACAATCATCGTGGTGGAAAGGGGCAACTATAAAACAACACTCTGTTTATCCCAGAAGAGTAACACAAGTTTAAAGATTAATACAAGTACTAAGTATTTTAAATGAATGACGACTCATCTACACTTTGAACATCTCGTGTAAAGATACTAATTACTTATTTTCAAAAAAAAATCAAATAATTCTACAAATGCATTGTTTTTAATACAACCTAAACTAGAAAAACAACCTGCAAATTAACAAAGAATAACAGTAATACAATTTCATAATATAGCTACAGAATATTGTCAACACCATTAAAAAAACAATCTAACAAAATAAAACCAAGCACAACTGTCAATCAATTGGCAATGTAATCGTCTCATGTTTATAAAATAACTTGCAACAGTTAACCGAAAATGTATATAGGCCAAACTAGAAAATCTTTTTACAAACATCTTCCTCACGAAAACAGATATATCATAAACCCACCTAACATTACAACATATCTAATAAACGAGAACTACACTTATGAAACAGTAAAAAAGAGCATGAACACAATAGCTGTAAAGACCTCTAACTTTACAAGAAGAGTTGCAAATAAGTATTCAATTTAAAACTGACATCTCAATAATCTTAAATGAAAAATGTGACTTCACTTTTGACAGTATATTCTATACTGAAATTAGAAATGTCTGACTAAATAAGATATTAAAAAACAAACCTTAACAGAATCAGACAGATTAGAAAATCACATTTAATTATTATAATAACAGACTGCTCTCTGTATAAGTCTGACTAATAACTGTGTAGGACTAATGAACTAATAAATGCTGTTAATATATAAGTAATTTATGTTGAGGTGTCTGTTAAAAAATTGAATCACCTACCGTTTAATAAATAAATTGTTTATTTTATTCTCTCTTCTAATTAAAAGTTTTCTATAAAAAAGGAATACACGTTAAGTTGTTATACAGGGTGAGTTTTAAGTCCCTTCCCTCTCCTTTTTTTAAATGGTTTAAGATAGAAAATTGAAATTCCGCATATTCATATTGGACCTAAATACCTAGGTTGTGATGCGCTCACTGACTAACTTCAATGGGGGATGGCCCACAGGAAGTCGGAAGAAAATCTTAAATGAGAGAATAAGTCGATATGTACATCAAGTTAGGTGTTTGTTAGTAAAGCACAGTGCAGCAAACCGAATCTCTAAAGGTTTATTCTATCGAAAATAATGGTGTTTTAAACTTTACAAAAGAGTACTTGCAGAGGTCGGACAAACAAGACGTTGTTACCTCCGCAGATGATTATTCACAATTAAAATTAAATACAATCTGTATTTATAAGTAAATTGTAACAATGGGTTTAGTTTATTTACCTACATTTATTGTTGAAAAATATTGTTTCTATTCTTGTATGTACAAAAACTAAAATTTTAAAAATAACACTTTAATTGTTCTGCGGTACTGTGGAATTTTTGAATTTAATTTTTCAATATCGCCGGATTAATTACAGTATATCAGTAATAGAACAACATATTAAGTGGTAATTCTGTAGTAGATAAATATAATGCAATCAAGAAAATGACATGGAATTATTTTAATCGGTTAGTTTTGTTACGAAGTCATTCGAGATAATTAAAACAGATATTTGGGATCAACTTGGTTAAAATCGGTCGAAAATTCGGTCAATTTCAAAGCTAAGAGTACATTTTATACACATAAAATTATATACTTTTCCTCCAAAGTTTTTTTTTGCTCTATAATGCCTAATTTTTCGTTTTTTATTTTCATGCCTGAAAACCTTAGAACAATACACAAAACCAGCGGTACGGAGGACACGTCATAACCAATTTTCTTCCAAGAGAAATATTTTTAAAACCAAGCAACAAAATAATATCTGTTATGCTATTTATTACAATCATGTTCTGTTTTTGGAACGACTTCCAAAAGTGATTTATTGCTGGTTCTCTAATGTACACTTAGTTGTAAATAGCTACCTAAGAGGAAACTTCAAGCGGCTTGTGGAGTTAATCTTGTTTTTCTTTCCATGAACTTACGGCTTTTGATATTAGTGATCACAAACAGCTTACCCACTTCTGCTCAGTTACTGTTTTATTTCTTTTTTTAAGAGTGATTTTTCCCGACTTTCTAATACTGTTACGAAAATATATTTATGTCAAAGGAGCAAGTTTATTCACCTTTTACTAACACTGTATCTACCCATAACCTACACTTCATTCAATATTTTATAAAAGTTCTAAAAGTAACCTTTTTATATTAATAGATCATGGTAAAATAAATATTGTTTTTAAAATAAATGTTTTTTAAATATTTGTACTGAAATATAAACACATATTTACTCATTATATGGGTATAACTTTGACCACGTCTACTTATTAAATACCGTCAGTTCTAAAGTGTCATTGAAGTAATTTAATCAGGTCTTTGTTGTTAACATAGTCTCTCCACAGTAATGTAATTAATACTTGTCGTTGACTGTGCATGTAGTTGTTGGTCCTCTTTGCTATTCCAATCAATTTAATGCGCTGCAGTGTTTATTATATTTATTGTTCAAAAATATTAACCATTCAAAATTGTACGACTTTTGTTTCGAACGTTCTTCCTTTTGGAAATAAATACACAGATTCGATGAAATGTTTTCTAATAACGTCGTGTTATGCCGTAAGACTACTAACGGGCTTCCTTACAAAGCATGGTACACTCAGAGGACATCTCGGGACGCTTGTCTAAATGGATAACATGACCTGTAGGTACTGTAGGAGGGTGAGGTAACTCCTCTTCATCTACTATAGACTGCGAGGCCATAACTATTAAAAGAGAAAAAAAAACCTTGTGAAAATACCCATAAAAAGTGGAAGATCCCTCTTTAAATCCCCTTCATATCGTGCAGTTTATGGTGGCTATGGGGTTCGAAAGGATTATATAACTGAGAATCTCAGAAATAGTGACAGTGATGGGGTTACAATAGATTTATGAAGGTCGTAGTGCAGTTGGCACCCTTATATACAATACAATGTGCAGAACTTTGGTAATATGAAATTCAAAAAACAAAATTGATTAAATCAGCCAGACAATTTATTAAAATATATCAGTATTAATCAAAATTAAGATTTACAAATTATTTTTCCATGAACAAGGATTTACCCTTTTATTTGACGAATTAAAACCTTTAATTTTTATATCAAGAGTTTACACATTATTATTATGTTTTTTAAGAAAGTGAAAATAATTTAAAATCATGAAATATTTAATAGTTTTGAAAGAGCCTTTGAAGGACTGAGAGCCGAAAGATTGCAAGGATCACCACCCTTTCATTTATGATTTGTTTTATACTTTTTTTTTTTTAAAAAAATAAGGTAAACTGTAGCTGACATGCTATAACATTAGAAAATTATGTAAATTAAATCAAAGTCCAACATGCACTAATGGTTGACATATAGATTAATTAATTAAGCTTTACACTTTAAACTTTTGTTTAAGGAACATTTTTTGTTATTTCAAAATCGGTTGATCGGTGCTTGAAATGTTTCACAGGCTGTAGGTTGAAAAGTTAGAGTATCCCAATTCTGTGATCAGTATAGTTAAACACTTCAAAAGAAATATTAATTTCTCATTTTAAATTTTTATTTCAAAATGTTGCTGAAATAATAGTAACACAATTTGTTATTTAGACGCAGTTAAATGGAAAGACTTGAAATTTTAGCTAACAATTAATTATGTTTTAATTAAGTAGAATATGAATTTTCATTTAATTTGAATTTTCAAAATCTAAAATAGCTAAAATTGATCCGTACAGATTTTCCAGAAACTATTATACTCGCATGTCTTATTTACAATTACTTTAAAAGACCAATGAGAATTGTGAATTTATAAAATAAACGACAATGTTCTTTCAGAGTTTTTTGTTACAAGCTCTATTATACATGTTTGTAGGTAAAGTAAATGTTCTTAATTAAGTTAAATTATATTAGTTTTTAGTAAGAAAATTACGTTACTTAATTGATTTTTTAAACTAAAGAAAACTCATTTCAAACCGTTGATTTTCTTTATAAAATACTACAGATGGTGATATATTTCTTTATCTGGATTAATTGCTTTTAACGTGTAAAGTCAGCCATATTAAGAGCCAGAATTATTTGTAAATTACGTATTAGAAACAACATTTGCACGGTTGTCAAAATTTATTTTTAATTCAAAATTTAAAATTATTTTTTAAAGAGTATTTAAATAGAATAATTTCGTATTGTTATTAATTAGTACATAAAAGTGACACATGTAACTGAGTAGAGACTGATTTGTTTCAATCTCGCTACACAAAGTAACGTCTGGGTACTGGTCTCGTATAGACAATGTCTCAGTAATATGAAAAGCTATTCGTTTGGCATTAATTAATGTTTTAGTTATGTTAAGTGGGTAATCGTAATGAAATAATCGCTTATATTTTTTAATTTAATTTTTGCTCTTTATTATAAACATGTTTACTAATATAATTGTATCAATATTATTATTGCTATAGTGTTTGACCTATATTTGAGACACAGCTATTTTGTAAACAGATTGGAGATAGGATTTTTAAATTCGGTAATTATTTTAGAATTATTTAATATTTGGTAGACCTTCTCCTCAGTCTTATTAACTCTGTATATAGATCATGTTTACTTTTCGACTGAGAATGTTTTGTGAAACATCCACAAATAAATACGATCTATACATACACTTGTAGATGTCAGTACGTGCGTTCGTTAGAATTTTTAGTAGTGAGTGATTTAAATAAATCATTCCTACAAAATATTTATCATACAATCATTGCAAGACTTATTTTTCTATAAGTGCAAAAAAAATTAAAATAAATTGTTATAAAAAATGTTGTATATTCAAAAGATGCAACGCCAGGTTATGGTTAAGGAGACCAACAACAATATTAAGAAATATTTAACAAATTTTTCATCAAATTAAAATATTTCATACGTTTTTATGTAACTTTTATTTAAAAATATTATATAAACAGATCATTAAATGAAAAAAGGTAACCAAACCTTTTAATGACCTTTTAAATATAATAGTATATTTTTTATTAATATTGACAAAAAATAAAGATGACACAGTTAAATGTATATACAAATATCTTTACCGGTTTCTCAGTAAATATTTACCAGAAAATGGCAAATTTAATATAGGTCGCACCTGGTCCCCTTAATATGTAAAACACATTGTCCCATACATAAATAATAATCCAGTGTAATAGTAATTGTAAAATTAGTTAAATGAATATGGAAACTGGTAAAAAATACCGTTGTCAATTATTATTATATTATATTTATTAATTAATTATATATATATATTATATATAATATATATATATATTTATATTAATTCATATGAATTAATTATCGGTGGTTAAGTACTCAACAATATTCAGATTTATTATTATATTAGTTATTAATGTATTTTAGTTGTACTATATTTTTTCCCACTTCTTACGCGTTTCCAAATACATAAGTCGACTGTGATCGTCAAATATCAAATATATATCGTCTATATTTTTAATCACCATATTTAAAACTATCTCATAAACCTCTACTTATGAATAAGATGAAAATCTTATTATTGAACAGGAAGTTTAGCTGTGCTTACTGTCATTGTCTGTGAAAGGTGTAGACTCCTGTAGGAAACCAAGGTTGATTATGCATTAATAAAATAAACTCTACAAAACAAACAAAACATTTACATCAATATTTTCTTTAAAATTCTGATTAGGGAGCTTCCGTCAAAAATTTAAAATTAACAATGGACACCATATTTAAATGTCCACTATTCCAAAATCACCGTACATTATTTCAATTTAATCTCTGATAAATTTACAAATTTACTACACAAAGCAATGTTCTAAAATAGACATAAACAAAATTACAGCTTGCAAAATAAATTTTTACCACCGTTAGTTACATTTCGATTTTTTTTCCAAATTACTCGGGATTCGGAATTTTCTTTACGTACAGTTTGCAATGACGGTTTAGGTGTAATAAAATGAAACATTTCACTAAAGTTTGACCGAATTCGTTTAGACCGATTATGAAATATTCGATCTTCTGAAACGTCATTGAATTTTCACATTTTGAGGAAAAATTATCGAACAAACATATTTGGGGATATGGAGCTACATTTTAGCAAATTTTATCAACGCTGATATACCAGATTTTTATTAATTTGTGATTTTCTTATTAATGATACTTCTAAATGTATATTAATTAAATACTTTATTAAATTTCTCCAAATCGGATATTTTGTTTTTAAAACCCCAAAACATATCTTTGAGGTCAACTAAGGTGACATTTGTATTAACATAATAGTGCGAAGATGAGTAATTAAATTATCACAGAGATTAAACTAATGTGCACGCTATTGTAGAATTGTTGTCAATGAGCTTTAGATTTAGATTACATTGGGGGAGTTGGATTCGAAGCCCCTGCACTTCCACCAAAGTTTATAATGCTCCACTGTAATCCTAACAGGTCAGGCAGCCTTTGAGCCTACAACGAGGCTTACCAGATTTTGTCACATGCAAGAATCAATAACCTCCCCTCGTTGAGAGGCTCCAAATAGGCATCTTCTTTAGCCTAAAATCTCTCACGGTCTAGAAGGATGCATTTGATAGTATCAAAAAATAGGGCATCTTTCGTAATAACTAATAACAATTTGCTCAAGACGTGCTGGGCTCAAACTCACTAGACAGCGAGGGATTGGAACGCTTGAAACTCTAACAACTCTTTTGGCTTGTGTTTGTCCAAGAAAGTTCTGCCATCGACAACAGTGTTCTTCTCTGGGCCATTTTGTAGTTGATATGCTAATGTCCAGGCAGGATCTGGTCCCGTAAACGGTAGCAATGTACCTACCCCCAATGTCCAGCTAGTCGCTTCTCATTACCTTCGACGCCTCTATGTCTGGCACACATCCAAGATGTGCGATATAAAGACAAGCAAGTGTGTAAAGACTTTAAAAATTTTCTCACACAAGACTGGAGGTTATCTAGATTGATTCAACAGCCTTGATAGTGGTCTAACTGTTACTTGTATACATTTATCCAAGTATTTCTTAGCTAAAATCCTAGGTTTGCGCAAACCAAGATCCCCGAGATTTCTTATTGTAAAACAGTACAGTGACTTCCAAAAGTTACACTAATAATTGCTGTCCTATATGCCTTGGCATTAGTAAGCCATCTTGGCATCTGATTCTTAGGAATAAATACTACCATGCTTTAACGATAAGCCTCTGAAGAGTTCGCACATTAACTTATAGACCAACTTCAAATACCCCATTTTAAAAACCCACTATAAGATAGTCCATTTAATAATATGTAAAATATATCGCATTAATTGATAGAAATATCTTTGCCAATTTTTGACCTCGGCCTTAATCGGAAATAATGCAGAGAATGATGTATGACAATAGGCATACAAAGTCAACCAGGTGGGCAGAGATTGAAAAGAAGACTTAGGAAGAGATGGATGAACGATGATTGGAATTGTTCTGAGGAGAGTGGCACTGATAGAGAGCTGCTGACAGGAGAGAGGAGTGATTTTTTTTGTTGCAGAGTACAAGGTTAACCTTAAGGTAAAGGCAGGGAAAGTAAAATCCTATTACCTTAATGGATTTTTACTTGTGTTTTATTAAATATGACCTATCATCTTGTATATGGGATTGGAGAGATGGGTTATTTTCCGTACACCCTTTTCTTTCTACCCCAATGGGTAAATTCGAGTATGTCTTGACAGTCGAAAATGTGAACGTTTTGCTAGCCAGTATGAGTTCCTAAAACACCGACATCAGACTTTCTTTACCCAGATATTTTTCATTCCCTTTTAACGTCGATTACAATAACATCCATTATTACTCAGGCAATTACACATTACACATTACACATTCACATATTTACATATTACACATTCGAAACACAGATGATACACTATTCTCAAATTGTAATAGTGAAATGTACATATTATGTTAATATCTAATTTAATATTTTCAAATTCACAAAAGCTATCTGAATCAGTCACGACCTTCACATTCTGATTAAGATAACTTCAATGTGTTGTTCTATAATATCATAGAAGGAAAACAATATCTTAATCATTCAAAATGACAATTCATTAATTAAAATGTAGTATATAAAAACATTGTAAAAACTTTCTAAAGAATCCATACACAAAATCAAATACAAATAAAGCTCAAAGCTTAATATGGTGCGGCTGTACCATAAGACTAGAAATACATATTTATTTAAGGTGTCTCTAACGATTTTAATATAATTTCGCTAAAAATCAGGTCTAGAAAAAACGTAATCGTTTGGGAGTTATTGGTTGAAAAAGCGAAATGTACAATGAGCGCTATTGTAAAGTTACTACATCTAAAAATCGACAAAAACCATTGTGCCAAACCACACGTAAGTAATTAGAACAGCTGTCAAAGTTTATTTCGTTGTTTAAAATATTATTTCAAGATATGTCTACAAACATAATTTAGTACAAATCGGTTCGTTAGTCAGGATGAAGAACATTGAACTGCACTAAAGAATCAAATGTTTTGGTCAATTGTTTGAAGTTTGGTTTATTTAATTTTTTTTTATGAAACTAATTTCTTATTCAAAAAACTCTCCAAACTGTTTTTCTTTATAAGACCTTTTTAAAGTAATGTTATTACTTGATTTATGATTATGTTTGAAATCTTCGAGAAACAGACTCATACTCCCTAAAAAGTTCCACACCAAATTATGGAAAGGAAAACTATACATATATTTCTACAAAATTTTTCATGTATGAGGTATTTAGAAGTATCATTTAAATTAACTTTATATACCCACTCGTTGCTCCACAATACTTTTAAAAGAGTCCTCTGAACCATCTTTTATATAAAAAACGTATAGTTGTTACCTAAAGTAACATATACGTATATTTCAATTCCTGAAAAAATATACTTTATTATATTTAAAGTATGAATTGTATATCTAATTATTTTGTAATAAATATATAAGATGTTACCATTATATTCAATAATAGAAGTTTTCTAAAAACGTATAACTATGTGGAAAAAATAACATCCATAAACTAATTTCCAATACATCCCTTCTACCGAGATACAAAGAATGACAGTACTTGTTTAAATCAATTGTAATAAATATAAGAACTATAGCCAATTGCAATTTTGGGAACAATATAATTTTAAGTTTTGTGAAATTTAAATATAATGTCAAATAACTAACAGATAAAAAAATATATTGAGTGTTCATTTATCTTGTACTCCTCAATTTTCACTGGGAAAAAAAAATTATAAAAAGAAAAATTTGAATAATAAAATAATAAATTGTATATTTGTGATATTCACAATTTAATTTGTGAAATTGTACAAAATATCTACAAAGAAAATTTACAATAAAGTTTAAATTTATGTTATAAACTAAAAACGCAACGGAATTATTTGAATAAATTTCAAAAAATATAATGTAGAGATATATTATAGTTTGCGAAAAGCCTCTATAAAAAAATATTTAAAAAATTTAAATAAAAAAAAAGTCTGCAATAAGGATAACCGAATGGATTTGAAAAGGTGTAAAAGAACATAAGTATTAATAGGAAATTGGAGGTAACCGAACAGAGGCGGGTCTAAAATACAATGGATAAATGTAAAGATAAAAATTTCAAAAACAATAAGACTGGGAAGAGCATGTATTTAGGATAATTATAAAGAAGTGAAAAGAAAATACGAAACATAAATAAGACATAAGATAAAAGGAAGAAATACAGAACAAAATTAAAGAAAAAGATATGAATGGGGTAAATATAGAAAACAATAAAAATAGCCGGAAGAAGTACAAACAAAATGGACAAAAAAATTAATAAGTATTTTTATGAGATATGCCATCTCTTAGAAACAGGCAAGATAGAAATATTTAGAAGATTCCAATGAGAAATTATGGAAAATAACAAATAAAACGCTATGTCAGTGAAACGTTTAGCTACAATAAAGAAGTTATAGCAGACAGAAAAATATATCAACCGTATGAGCCAATAAACCAAACAGCAGTATGAGCTCATTAGGAATATGGAAGTTGAAAGTAAAAGACAGTTCTTACGTCTAAAGAAGATTTTGAACAAAGTAGAGATATCAAAGTAACATAGAGAGAACTAATGTTACGGAAGATAAACATTTACAAAAAACATGAAATATATCTAATTACACATGGTCAGTTAAGTATTTTGGCCACACTCTCATTCTATCATAAAGGTTTTTAACCAACAAGACCACATCCTTATTGTAGTTCCACAGTACTAGTTTACTAACTTGCCCAACCTCTTTGTTTAATAATTATCAATTCTAAAATAATACTGATGATTGAGTTTTAGAATTTTAATTATAATGGAGGATCAGTTAATTAGCCATAATTAACAACTTGATTTAATAATGTGGAATACATGAACATCAACATTTGTGTCTTAGAGCTAATAAGTGTCTTTTGTTAACTTGTAAAGTTGACTCTAGTGATGCATGGTTGTTTGGTACGAACCGAATTTTGTTCTATCTAGAACACTCACAGTCACCATTCATATTCAAACCCAAATTAATAACCACATATTCACACACATTATAGAATACTTCCACCTTTAACATTAAGCTACCGTGAGACCGGCGAGTGAGCAATCATGTAATCATTTTTTCGGCTTGGTTTAGTCTAATACCGCAGTTATAGTTAACTGCCTTGACCAAACTCTTATTATAATACCACACAGCTTGTTAACTAACTTCTCATAATCTCATTCTAATACCACAGGTTTAGTTAGTATTTAACCCAACACTCTTGTCACACACCATAACTAACTTATTACTAACGTTCCCCAAGCTTATTTCAATATCGCAGGGATAGTTAAATGACTTACTCACACTCTTATTCTAATACCGCAGGGCTAGGTAACTGAGTTGCACACTCTCTAAAATAAAATGTTTAGAGAGGTATTAGGTTTTAAACTAATATTAGGATTAGGTTAAATGGTTAAGTTAAACATTTATAACCAACAACAGTTACCAGTTTATAAACAATAAGTGCTACAAGATGCAGAAAGTTGGATAATTGCTGAGTTACAATTACCAAATGTATTATGGAAATATCAAAGTATATAAACTAGAGATTGGAAAAGATCTAGGTCAGACTTAAGAGGGAGCTACAGGCGGTCAGTTGTTGGAGGTTAGACTTGTCACGCAGTTGCAGGATGGTCAGGCATTGTTAGAGAGACATCAACGAAAAGACGACGACAGGTAATTGTCGGTCAATTGATTACTCAATTCCTCCAGCAAGTCCTACCAATTGTACATCACGAAACCTGTCACGTTGGACCTTCAGGAATAGAAGTGAGTAACCAATGTGAATACCCTGTTCTTGTATTAATTTCTTATATATGAAGAAAACCTAAATTAACTTTGTTTCTTGGCACAACATTGCTTTCACTCTGGATTATAAATACAGCAATATGAACCATTGTATTAGTATAGATAATAACCCTACTAATAAGGTATAATTATTTGTAATAATGATAACAAGGTTATATTAAAATAGCAAACTGTATCATTGATTGTTATTAAGTGTAAACCGAACAGATATTCGGTTTTATAACAGAGGTTGAAGAATAGTGGATTATTAAGGTTGGGAAACATTGTTTCTTAGCTTTATATATTAAATTGAGTATTAAATAGTCCTGTTATCAATTATTATACAGAGTTGTCCAAAATGATGTTACCAATTGTATGGGATTGACTTTTATTTTAATAACATAGTAGCATACACTATGTTGCCCTTGTGGTTTAACAAACATTGCATCTCCTTGATTTTGAACGATAGACTTCCACGGTCACAAACATCATTGTCATCTTGTTCTTCGGGGTTCGACCGCGTCAATATTGTCTGCACGTTGAGTACAGCCGACGTTTCGGACTCTTTACAGATGTCCATTCTCAAGGCTTAACAAATAACAAGTCAAGTGTCAAGTGACTTGACATTTGTTAAGCCTTAAGAATGGACATCTGTAAAGTGCCCGAAACGTCGGCTGTACTCAACGTGCAGACAATATTGGCGCGGTCGAACCCCGAAGAACAAGATCATAATGATTACATCTCCTTGTTTAAGGCGATAGCAGATAGGGAAAATAGTTGGATTCTGTGTGTTCTACCCACTTATTCCCATTCGGTATCTTTAAGGGTGGTCCTTGGTGTTAATTTAAAATAAATAATTTGGGGGAAAGTTCAGCTAACCAACCTGGAGATCATAATCCTGGTTTTACACCGACACTGACCTTTCCTTCCCTTGCGTCTTTCATTCAAGTCTGATCCGGGTCGACTGCAAAGAGTCACACATATCCCAACTTATGATAATAAATATACATTTTTAAATACCAAACACAACTAATTTATTATTTTCAAAATTCACAAGAGCTATCTGAATCAGTCATGACCTTCACATTCTGATAACTTCAATGATTTGTTTTCTGACCCATTTACTATTTTTAAATAATGCAATCAAAGATCTTTGGTGTGATCAATAAATCAATGACAACAGGTTATCATCATACATAAAAAAAATACAAAAGTATAATTCCATTGTTGAACTTATAGGTGAGTTGATAGCAGTTTAGTAATTTAAGAAATTAGGTCTTATTATTTCCTTTTAAAAGTTTAAGTAAGCCATTCTTATTCTAAGGCTTATTGATTCATTATTTCAAAACATATGAAACAATCCTTGTAATAGCCCTTGACTTCTTGTTAGTCTATATCAGCTTTGCACAAACTAGTGGCTTGTATCCCACATACAGCCCTTGACCTTACATTATGCAAATCACGTGAGGGTTTAGAAAATTTAATTTACATAAAAAAGTAGACATAATTAATTTAAATTGTGTCTTCAACTTTAATTTTTATATTCTTAGATATAATATAGAGAACGTTATGTGGTTGGATAACATATTGATAATCAGTTTTTTTTCTGGCATAACTGTTTCGAAGTCCCTTGAGTACAAAATAAATTGTTTCTGAAATGATGGATGTCTTTCATCTGTTATAAATATGTGTTCTACAACCCAAAAACGAGAACCGATTTCTATCAAATTTCGTATGTGGACATATCTAAGGACTGTTTTATCGCTTTTTCGTTGACTTAAAATTTTGAAGCAGCTAAAATAATAAAAAACACAAAATTATATTTTTCTCAAAATTTGCTCCAACGATTTTATCAGATTTTGTTCAAGTGAAACCCCTAACGAACCAAATAAAATGTATTGGCCGCCATCTCTCTAAAATGTGGGTTCAGGGTTATTGGTCAAAACTAAAATTAATGATTGTTAAAATTTGTAGATTAATGATCCCACCCAGTGTGCAAAATTGCAAGTAAAAAAATATAGATATAACTTTTCAGGAATAATTTCAAAAAACAAAAATGTAAATTAACTGCCGCACCGTCATTAAAAACTCGATTAATCAAATACTTACGCAGATGATGCTTTTATAATACAAACAAACCAAACTTAAACCCTATTTAAATATGTATGTGTGTATATATATATATATATATATATATATATATATGTATATTTCTTTTGAGACCGAACTAACATTTTTGGTTACTATTAGTTTTGGTTTTAGATATGAGTTAGTGAGAAAGTTTATGCAATTTTTTTGCACTGTTTATTTGGTTTTGTATCTCTTGTTTATTTGTTTTGAATTTCTTTTTTTTTCTTTCTTTTTTTTATGATTTATTTTACACGAGTTTCTTGGCTGTGCTGAAAAAATGCTGAAACGAGTGAACGATTAATACTTTACGCGGCGACATTCTTGTCTTCCTTTTCGCCTGTACTGTTAAACATTTTTCTTTTCTTTTTTTGCCTTTCAAAACCTGAATACGCTTAATGGCCCAGATATTTCAGCTTTCTACTCTATATTTTTCAGATTACACCAGGATCCTGAGTTTCTATTTATTGTAATACTCTCTCTTTGTTTGTTTCGGGAACCTTAACCTGAAAATAAAAATTCAATTAATAATTCAGTTAAATATCTATTCTATCTTTTTTGTTGATAAAAGGTAGGAACCAAAATATACTAACGAAGTATACAACCGAAATATACTTACGTTTGTTTTCTTTTACTTATTTATACTTTTATAAAATTATGAAACGGTTTGACAATTTCAAAGAATTTACTAGATAGTATATGATTTCATTTCAACTTGGAAGAGAAGAATTATGAAAATGTATTTCATTATGTCAACATGAAAGTTTAAATTTAAATAAACTGACAGTACTTTCCTGATTATCGACCTTATGATAAAGACACCTATTGTATAAATTAATTATATAATAAATTAATGAACTAACAATTATAAAAATATTATAATGATTATAATTCTTGTTTAATTTCAATTAAATGTCAATAAATACCAGGTTTGTAAAATTCAAATGAGTTTCATTTATGTTAGTAATATTTACTTAAACTCACATATCAATAATAATACTTTTTTAATGTTAACTTAAGTATTCAAAAACAGAATAATTGGAATATCCAGAATGTCCAATAAAAACATCACTATTTTAAATAGTAATCCTGATCGTAAATGAAACTCGACAAAAATTAAACTATATAGTTACGCTTCCAGAGATCTAATTTATAAAACACAAATTTTATATTTTCTACTTTTATAGAAACAAAATGTCAAAATTTTTCATTAAACACATTGAGTTTTAGAGTTAAAGGCTTTCATAAGCCAGTGATGCAATGGTTTTGAACAGTAAATTTAAAGATTTATAAGTCATTTTAAACAAATCGTGATAATTTCAAAATAATATTTTATTTAAATCAACCAAAGTAAAGTTTTATACTTATTATATTTCTTATGATATCCAAGTTGTGATCCTCCGTCAAAAAAATATAATCATAAATGAAAACTTCTGTTTCACGAAACTGTAACTTTTAACAACAAATTTACAGTTTAGTTATTGTACCTCGTGCAACCTCGTAAAAACGCGTGTGGTAAATAAACATACTTTTCTCTTAAGTATACCATCTCACAAGACAAGCTGAATATTCATTTATTTCATTTATCTAAACAATAAGTATTTTATTTAAAAGTCTCATTAACGCGGTATTCTTGGTACCAGAATTTTATTTAAATGTTACGATACTGTTTTGATAAGAACTAAAAATCTGAATACGTGTAACATAATTCTGTTCTATGGGAATATAACTACGAAATTTCACCTTTATTCAGTTTATTTACGTCCAGAAAACCTATTTAAAAATAATGATCTCTCCGTGGAGTATCCTTTTTAACGAAATTATATTTAAAATTTTTGGCTTACAGTGTCTATATTTGATATTGTGAATATATAATGAAATCAAAAAATTAACATTTTGGTTTTTTAGAAATTATATTTGTATCATTTAAAAAATAACAAATAGTATATATTATTATAGTCAATAAGAAAACCAGCTCAGGAAACCGATGTTAGCGTCGGGACGGCTCACACAGCTGTAAAGAAAAATTAGAACTTTTCCCATACAAAGTGTAAAACCTACTGGTCATAGCAAGAGAATGCAGTATTGTGAATGGTTCAATAACTACATTAAAGAAAATGGAATCGATGTTCTTAATGAAACGTTTTTTCACCGATGTGGCGTGGTTCCATTTATCCGGGTACATGAATTCCCAAAATTCTCGTCTGTGGAGTACTGATAATCTATTGTGTCATAAGAAACTACTTCATACAGTGATGGGAGTTTGGATTGCAATTCCTAGACGTCGGTTTGTGGGTCCGATATTTTCCAATGAAACAATAAACACACAACGATACTGCACTGAAATTGTTTATCCATTCATAGGTGAACTTGAGTTTAGTAAAATACTGAACAGTTATTTTCAACAAGATGGTGCAACGGCGCATACAGTTCCCGTTTCGATGACCATGCTTGCAGATGTTTTTGGTGATCGCATAATTTTACAGGGACTCTAGCCTCCATGATCGCCTGACCTATCACCTGACTTTTTCTTCTGGGGTGGAGCGAAAGCAACTCTCTATAAAAACCGTTCAAAATCCATAAATCCATCGATGAATTGAAAACTGCAATATCCACTTTCACTACTGTTGTTACAGAGGAAACATGATTAGACGAATTAAATTGTGTATTCAACAACAGGGAGGGCACTTTCAACATTTAATGTAAAGGTCGTTTATATTAAAAGGAAAAATTTATTAAATTAATAACTTATATTTCATTGAGGGGCGACTTTTTGAACACACTGTATAATATAAATTTAAAATACATTGAGCAGTTTTACAAAGAAATCTATAATGGAGGGGTAAAATTATTATAACTTTTGAAAAACTAGTATACACTATGTCAGCAAAAACTAACCTCAAATAGGAAAGAAATAATATTTAGGAAGACGTGGCAACAATCAAAAGTTGACACAGCTGATCGAGAAGGCAGCTACAACTGATTCAGTTGTATTCAGTTTTAGTACCGGTACTGTTTATCTTGGCGCATACTATAAAAACAATGAGAAGGGAATTATTTATAAACTTAATGAAAGGATAGTTTTTAATATAATATATAAGAGTATATTGTTTCTAATTTATGAAACTGAAAGTGACACAATTGATTATAGTAAGTTAAAAGTAATCAAGAAGAAACAGGAGGATAATACATAGAGTAGAGAGGATAAGAGTGAGGATATCAGGCTGAACAAACCAGAAGATAAATTAGAACAATTATTTAACATAATTATTGAAAATTAAAAAAGATATAACATCACATAAGGAAGGACCTGAAATTAACGAAGAACAGGTAGAGCCTTGAAAACAGGAGAAAATGGAGAAGAAGAATTTCGGATAAGAAAGGAAGAGAAATAAACAGGATAATTCATGTGAGTTTCTATCGAAAATTGAAAAGATATACTTGCACTTAAGAAGATACAATTTGTTTTTTAGTATGGCATCCAGGCATTAAGTAGTATTAACAATTGGATGTCTCCTATAGTAGTGACTAGATGTCTTGTCTATTTGAGACTGGACTTCGGGGCACTTCTTGCCACGCTAAGGAATATAATGTCTTAACGAATATACTCAAGTGTCTCGTCGACAGCTTTGCATACTTCACAAAGTGAGATATCCACAAGTTTATCTACGGAGATAACCCCAGTGGCTGTGTCCAGTCTTAACCATAGCTGTGAAGGTTGCAATTTACAACGCACTTGACAGTACATCCTAGAATCAACTGGATGCGTCTGAATGTTGTAGAAGACAGAAATTGATGTGAGAACATACAGAGAAAGTTAGAGGAAACGATTGATATGTTGGTCAAAAAACGTACATAATCAGGAAATAATAAATACGCAACAAAGGGAATTAAAGTTGATAGAAAATTGTGTGAACCATCTGAACCAACACACAGAAATGTAGAATAAGTTTATTAGAAATATGGAAAGTGAACAAGACTGTACTTACAACTAAAGAATAATATTAACACACAGTCTAAATAATAGTGACACAAATAACTTCTGGATAAAACAGATGTTAGAGAAGAGGTGTCATGGCTTCAAATAGAAAGTTTAAAAATAAGGACGAATTCAAGTTCAAGTAATTAATTAAGGTTGGGCCTATCACGCAACCATATTTTCAAGTTTTAAACTATAACTAAAACAAGTGTTTGATGTGGTTTAGTTTTAACAGAAACTTTAATGGTTATATTTAGATTTGATATATATTATTAGTTTAAAGCTACTAAATTCCAGGTTTAAAAGTCGAAATACATTTTATAAGATGGTGAACTTCAATATTTTTGGCAAACAGAATGTATTTGCTATCAGACCAAACTGAAATTTATAAGATAGCCAGTTTGATTTTAATTAAAAAATACAAATTATTTATATATACAAAATCGGGATATCCTATTCTAATATATTAATCCTCCCCAAAAAAAACAGATAAATTGTGAAATTATATTCTAAAAAGGAAGCACAATCCATGGGTTTTTATTTGTTTGTTTTTGATTTCTTCGTTATGTTTATATATAAAAATAATAAATGAAATTAAAAATATATATAACAAAAATAAATCGATAATTAACCTAACGGTAGCGTATCCCGAGTATTATACACAATTTATATTTAAATTCCTTAAATTCTCTTAAAGTTAAATTTTAAACTATAGTACTTACTGTATGTTTTCTGGATAAACAAATTATTTTAATTTATTTTTTATTAAATTCCGAATAATAAATATTTGATGTTACAGAATATTAAAATTTGATATTAGAGAGAGCTAAGTGTATATAAAAATAATATGTCAGTAGATTTTTAAGTCGGTATTCTTGTAGCAAATTAATTGTACAAAGAAAATACAATTTGTCACATTAACTTATGTCATATTTTATTGAACTTGCAAGTTTCACAGTCAGATTATTAATGATTTTTATATTTTTATGACTCAAAGCCAAAATTTCATTTGTTATTTAACCTGTTAGATGTTAAATAAATCTTTTAATATGTAAGAGAGTTTGAAAACTCTATGTGTTTCTAATAATTCTATGTTAGTTAAGCAAAATCCACAAACTCAGTCATAATAAATCAATTTAGTTTCTTCGAGTCTGGTATAATACAGATATTATGATTTAAGTTATTTACAAAGATTTTTAAAGTATTTATTCAAATATTCTAACTTAAATTGCTTTACTCAAACATGATTTTTGTCATAGATTTTGCTATAAATTTTACAAGATTAACATTTTGTTACATAACTTTATTCAAAGTCCATTCGTTTCTGATATAACTTGTTAAATTTAACTGTACGTGACAGATTTTTTTACAAAATGTATGAAAGCTGTTTCACTTCAACAATACTGCTTTAACAGGGCGTTGCATTCTGTAAGTTTATATTTTTAATAATATTCTTAAATTGTGAGTTATTACAATTCTAGTTAATTTCAAAAACATAAAAGGAACATGGTAAATTACTATGTAACTGAAAATTGGTTAAAGTTTTAATTTTTCTGAATCATGATTTAAAAATTCAGACAAAATTATTTCTTAAAAATAGCTAAATATAATTTTACAATTAGATCTTAAAAATACCAGGTATTATTTAGAGAGTAGACATAAGTCCGTCCGTGTCTAGATTTGCGGAGGGAATAGTTCTGGTTTGTCAGATAATTGAATGATCACCAAGACATTAGATCACAATAGGACCTATTGGTTGAGAGTTGGAATCCCGTTGGTTCCCAGCTAAACTGACAAACATTGCGTTTTTTGTAAAGTTTTTTACAGAAGTTAAAAAAATTCAGACTACAAAATTAAAACTGGAAAATAGTTTAAAATCTAGAGATGAGAAGATGGTGGACAAAGTAGGCTACACGAAACGGCAATCTACCACAACTCACAACTGTGTGAGAAAAACTAAATGCTTAGGAATAAAAACATCGAAATTTCCTAATAAATTATTAAACCTGTTGGAATTTTGGTTTAAAAGTTATTTGATAATGATGGATTTTTCATATTATTGATATAGCTTGATCGGACATTTGTTATCATTTTTGTAAATAAAATTGAATACACAACGTTTCGAGAGTATATATCATCTACCGTTATCAAGTGTTAAACATAAAATATGAAAAAACTTAACATCGCCAGTAACCCAGGGTTATATCAACCCAAGAATGGGACCCAGCCCTGAGTATTCAAATAACAAAGGGAAAGTAAAAAAGATCCTTTCTTTCTTAGGTGACTACACTTTGTACGGCTGAGTTTCAACTCCCAACCTTGAAAGTGAAAGTATGAGGGCATTTCAACTCCCAACCCCTAAATATTGCAGTACGCATCTAACCTAACCTAGCCTAACCTAAACCTCGTAAACCATTTAGCTACGGAACAGTGGTACAGAACAAACTTAAATATTAAGTACTTACCTTAATTGAAACACCTAGCTTCGCAGCCGTGATTGCGTCGACGTTCACAAAAACCCTAATCTTACCGCACTTGAATACCTTATGTCTTACAAATTTAACTCCGTCCACCACCATCAACCCGAACTGCCCTCTCTGTATTAACACACTTTCGACCTTCATCTTTCGCTAATCTTCAACCAACTAACGCTACCTGAGACTTTGGTTAAACAGCCTGCAATTCTCTCTCTCTCTCTCTCTCTCTCTCTCTCTCTCTCTCTCTCTCTCTCTCTCTCTCTCTCTCTCTCTCTCTCTCTCTCTCTCTCTCTCTCTCTCTCTCTCTCTCTCTCTCTCTCTCTCTCTCTCTCTCTCTCTCTCTCTCTCTCTCTCTCTCTCTCTCTCTCTCTCTCTCTCTCTCTCTCTCTGGGTTGGGAGTTGAAATGCCCTCATACTTTCCCTTTCAAGGTTGGAAGTTGGAATCCACCCTAGCTATGACTTCTGAAGGATTAAAAGACCCTTGTCACCCCAAATGCTCTCAAATATGCACTCACAGCTCTCTGAGTCATCTACTGGGTATTTCTAATGTACAGAGTAATTAGTTTTCTATTTCTTGTTCTTTTCAAATAAATTCAATAAATATATAACCTCCTTAGAAAAAAATTAAATTTGATTAAAATAGGTCGACACATTTCCACATATCCTACGACATACGAAAGACAGACATGATTTTAAAAATCTCTAAAAAGATATATCTGCAAAAACTCAACGTACATTTATTAATATCTGAGGGAAAACGTCACCATCAAAAATTATCTCCGATTTTCAAAATTGTTAAAGTTTAGAATATCAGACACATTGATCGATGAATTTCCAATGTAAACATAGGTCCTGAGTGTAAGCAAAGTAGGGCACCAGGCAAAGAATGGAGTAGCGCCGAAGTAGCTCACCACAGCATCAAACTATATAGACCAAGAAGTGGCATAAATAATGTCAGTAAAGACAAGATGACATAGATAAGATAAATAATGTGCATAGTTTAAAGTAAAAAATACAACATAAAACATAAGTCAAATGTATTAAGTATAATAATAACTCATTCATAACTAAGTGATAAAAGGATGCCAACTTCATGTCTGGTATGGAGACTCCTCTATTGGGTCAGTGATTCATGCATGGTAATGATCTCGTGCACTATTGGCTCAAAACGCCATTCCCAAAATAGTGCATCGACAGAAAAGTTCAAATCAAACATGCGAATGAGGTTACCTGTATTCTGTTACCTATATAAAATAGGCTCTAGTAGCAAGTTTCCTGTAATATATTCTTTTAGTCATTTTGAAAATTAAAATAATTGTCAGTAGTAAAAAAACAGAATAATTTAACCGTAAAAGAAAATTACAACATTTGAAAGATGATGAAAAGCAATCAAAAGCTTTGCAGAGGTTTTTTCCTTAATGAAATTGGACGATAATTTCTTCTTTTTTTTTTAGATTTCGTACGTATCACAGATTCTAAAGGTGAAGGTGTCACAGAAATGTCACTTAATGAGCTATCTACACAGAACATCCTTTTAAAGAACATGAGAGACTTGGGATATGTTAATGGTTGTAACATGAGTTTTAACTTCTTCTCAAGTTCAACTCACCGATGGAGTATTTTGGTGAAACACTCACCTCAAACAGTGAAACCTCACAGCAATACTTAAAAATGTTTACAAGCAATTCTAAGCAAAAATATCATAGTAAAGTTTCAAAATCGTCAGTCATACACAATTTTTGTTAGATTGAACTAGTTTGCGTTTAAAACAACGTTCAAAATAGATTTTAATCTCAAAAAAATTGCTTTGGAAAAAAAATAAAGCCCACTTGCCAATTATAAAATTAGGAAGCCAGGTTATTTAATTTAAATTTTCATAAAAAGCCAAAGAGAAAAATGGTTTTGAGATGGTGTCAATATTCTAATTTTTATACATACAGTAAGAGAATTTGTATGTAATGCAAATGCAAGTTTTTGACATTTTTAAACAAATATCATGATTTTTTAATAAAAATAGTTTGTATAAGATTACTGATAACGCCAACATACAAGACAAAATATACTTTAAATTCTATATCTAAAACTCCAGTCCCCCCCCCGCCCTTCAATAGAAGGGGCTCCTTAAATATTGTTCGCTTACACCAGAAAAATGTCTAGGGCCAGGAATATAAATGAGTTCCTGCTCGTTTTATTCCAATCGCTATCAATGAATTCATAAAAAACTCTTTGAAATCATTGAATGACCGTGATGATTCGAAAAATTACATTTCGTTCAACTGGTCTTAACTTATATTAATTTATTTCGAGAATGCTAAAAATCTAAAGTGCAAAAAGTAAAGTACAGTACATAAATAAAAGCATTCACTACTTCGTGCTACAACTCTCCTAAAGAATAACTGACACGCACTTCAATGAACAAGTGTAATTTCACACTCAACCTGACAAGTGTGTCGAAGTCAATAGCTATATTTTTGAGCATTAGAAAGAAATAAGACCCTACTTTAACTATTTTCCTACACTAGCCAAGATCTTTGTTAAATTTTGTTGTTATAAATTTTATTTTGAATTAGACCTATTATAATATCCTTAATAAAATGTTTTATACTGTATGTATGATTCCCTAATAATCCTTTAAAAATCCTTTATTTTAAAAATTATTCCTTTTTAATAATATTTCCTTATAAAAAATAATAATTTATTCCTTTAAATTATTTTTTATTTCAGCTGAATTTTTTATGACTTTTACTCTTATATAATTTTAGATGTTTACATATTCTTCAGGCAAATAACACAAGTAGATACGCACTTTATGTGAAAATAGTTGTCTCGTGATTTTAAAAAATCACACAAAATGTTTATTGTAGACCTTTTCTATAAAATATTTTCATTGAAATGTGACAAAAAAGTTTCCTTTCATCAAAAATGTAAATAATTTGTTTAAATCCTACATAATTTTAGATCGATTATTTGTTTGCTTTACCCTACACTGTGCGAAATGTGTTGCATATTCTAAACAATTACCAATCATTAGTTCTATAGTTATCTTTTGAGATGAAACAACACATTATCACGTTCAGCATTAAAAGTGGAATTAATTTTGTCTGTTGTATATTGTTTGTAAAACAAGCTGTTTTCAATTTATTTGGTAACACAAGAATTTTTCCTTCTTATGCATGTTAACAAATACGATTCAAAACTATATAGATAATTTTGCAATTTTTTTATATTTAAAAATCTGGTCAACAGAAATTTTATTTTTAAGAAGATATTAACAGACAATCAGACATATATATATTATATTACCTGTAAACATGATTATATTAATATAATTGTTCAATATAATGATGGCTGATTGTACATCAAACATAAATGATATAGAATAATTTTAGGCATGATGCAATTTGTTTACCAATCACTGATCAAATCACTGACTACTACAATGTCACACTATGAAAAGTGTTAATTTATTAATTATTTTGACAAGAAAATATGGTAGAAAATCTTTAATTTTCTTCAAAGTGTACACTGTTAGGAATTAGGATAGTTTTAGTTAGGAATATAGTCTAAGTTCTTTTTAAGGAGACAGCATGACAACAATTATTGTGACAGACCTGGAAAAATGAAGAAATTGCTTACCTTGCAAGCAAAGCAGATAGCATTGATGATACAATGATATATAAACCCTTGAGTGGCAGAAAACTTGGTCAGTGGGTCAAGATTGATCTAGGGAATTTGCTGCAGGACTTCTTGAAGATAACCTGATGGACTTGGCGAATAAGAGCTTCCTGTGAGAATAATTCTTGAAGATAGCAAGATGGACTTGGCGAGTAAGATCTTCCTAGGAGAATTGAGACTTCAGATGAGCATCCATACGAGTGGCAAGTAGGGTGAGCACACTTTGTGTAAAAACCTTGTAATTAATTCGAGACAAGACATTATAAACTATAACGTAGAATCAGATCTGCGAGTCACAACAATTAGAGTCTTTCTGGATTAATAGTAGTAATAAAGATATTGTAGTATTGTAATAAGATAGGAGGTAGTCATTCTTAATAATAATAATTGTTAATAAAGCCACTGATTTGATTTATTGAAAAAAAAGGCACCCTAGCAGTTTAAATAAACCAATTCTTAACAACACTCTTACAAACTATTTTGTTATAATTCAAGTTGGTTTATTATTATTTGTAATTTCCAAATTTTTATCACTTGTATAGTATTTCAAATCTTTGTTCTCAAGATTTAGTGTCACTTTCACTGCTTTGTAGTGGTCTTTGGTCCCAAAGTGGTAATGTTCAATAGTGGTAGGTCTGCAGAAAATCTCTAATGTATAACTATTTGATTCTATGCACACTCATTATCACCTGGTATAAGGACCAACATTTATATAAAGACAAAATTTAGTTCATTGAATCATCATCATCATCCTCATTCTGAGAAATTTTATCAATAAGTTCACCACTGTCATCTGATTGTATTATATCTCCATTATTAAATGTTGAAATATCAATCTTTTTAAATAAACCATTTTGAATTATTTTTCACTTCCACAGATTACAACAAACACAGCTTTAAAAAACTCATGCACTCCTAAGATAAGAAAAATGTCAAGAGCAGTGAACAAACAATGAAAATAAGGCCCACAGTAACTGCCAACAATTATCACTATGTTAAAGACACCTATCTCAAAAGCTGACTTCAAACTAAATAAATCAATTGAGCACATAGAAACTGTATCACTCACCTGCAACTCTGCTGTTATTACTCATTTTTGAGTAGTTTGCATTGAAAGTATTAACCGGGAGTAACCTACAATGATTGGTTGGATTTTAAATTAGTTTTTCTTTAAACCGAGCCTCTCCACCCATGAATAAATATTTTTGTTGTCCCAATTCATATGTTCTTTTAAATTTTACTGTGTGTAAAGTACATGTAAATTTGTAAATCATTAGCATGCAAGTGACGAGTACAATATTTTACTGCATTATATATTATGTCATCAATATAAACACTAAAAAGTAAAAGGATCTAATATCAATCCTTGCAGAACTCCATTGGTAACCACCTCCCAACAGGACTAACTAATGGGTAACCTCCCAGACAGGTAACCACCTGCCTCACTTTCACAAACACTCGGGTGTCTCCCAGACATAAACCCAAAAGCCCAATTCTTTATAATTTGATTACTGGCATTTAATGATTCACTCAATCAAATGCATTACAAAAATTAAATAAAGTTAATATATAGTCCATTGCTAACCTCACATAATTTTGTATGCATAAATGAGCTGTTGCGATGCTTATTCAACAAATTTGAATAAAATGGACTAAGTTTATATTTTAAGCCTTTGTACTAATGATCTGGTAATTCTACTACTGTATACACAATTGACTGATAGGCTTTAGCCAAGATTCCAAGAAATAGATGAAGATTTATATCTCAAAAAATTTGATTAAATTCGTCAATATGACCCCTTAGTTACTGAACATTGACATGAGAAATTTAGAGAAAATTTGGAAATTGAGCTAATTGTCATTTAATGTTCTGGTGAGTATCAATTACTACCAGCCTAATTGTACACACTATCACCTATTACTGAAACAAATTAACATTCAATTGCCCAAGATGTTTAGAGGATGCTTACCGGTACATATCATTTTATCAATGACACATACAAAATATCGAAATTATAAAATAAAAAGACATACATTTCAATAACAAACACAATTAAAGTTTATATTTTATTATTTGCAATAATGTTATAGAAAAATGTAATTATTTACGAATCAACACAAGATAACCTAACAAATAATTCTTTTAAAATTGTATTTAATTTTTTTACAACCAATTGACTTGTATCTGCAACTACATGTGACAGAAGAAGTCTTGACTTTATTTTCAAGTATTTTTAAAACATTTCAGACAAAACATATAATTTTTCATCTTTTACCACACCCCCAGATATCATTTTTTACCTGATAATCATATTTAAGGAATTTGTATCAAAAACTAATAGCTATATGTCACGTTAAGTTTTGAGTTTATAGTAATCAACTAAAAGTAAAGGCTGTACATAAATCTATATCCATTAAGTAAATGTTGAACATTATAACAATGTCACTAATTAAATTAATACTTAGGAGACTAGCAAACAATTATTAAGCTGATTTAGTGATCTACCTACAGCAATAAAAAAAAAGTTTATTTAGACAGAATATCAGCTTTGTCCATTTTTGCCACATTACAAAAGTTATTAAACAATTACAAATATTTACAGTTATACTATTAACACTTACAAAGCTCAACTGAGAACAATAACTATGTTAGAATAATAATAGTTAATTAATATTAATATAAACCCTTTAATTAACTGTTATCCTTCTAACTTGTGTTTCAATAACATAGTTAATTAATGTTAGAGTAAACCAACGCATCCACATTTCATTTGAATAGAAATGAAAATTAAACAAAGAAGGTTTTGATGTAGAATATGTTTCCTCTGGGCAATATACTCAGGAAACACTTCCAACAATAATTGTAAATTCTACTTAAATTGAACATCAAAATTATTAACACCACATAGAGGTATTATGGAGGTTTAAAAATATCTAAAAACAGCCTAATATCTTAGAATTCATTGAGGAAGAGAAAAAAGTGAAAAATAGCATTGTCTATGTACAGAATGAGACAAATTTTTATGGTATATAGTATTTGTAACTGTCTAGTTACCATGTCAAAACAGTCTTTTTATGGTTCTGTGTCCTGAATTAACTGTGCTGAGGAGTACAATGATAACAGGATTTTATCCCTGTGTAATTCGTTAACACCCTGAGTAGAAGTTACTCTGATACTTGTAGTTTAAAAAGACATCACTTAGAGCACAGGTTGTGGTTTCTTAGTTTTTGATATACAAAATAATATACTCAATATGAATGAATGGAGGATAATTAAAAGAATTCAACAACGGGCAATAGCTGAAGAAACGTTATCTGTTGACCATGCATTTAAAGAGAAAATTATAAATATATGGAATTTTGCAGTAGCTTTAAAATTGACAATGTTTCAGTTAAAATATAAAGTTTCTCTTACTAACAAGGCAGGACTTACTGCAGACTAAGTCTGCTAACTGGACACTGCCTGCTGAGTTAGCACATATAAATTTTATATGGTGTTAGTAGAACAAGATATCTATCAGTTTTATTTTACAGAAGGTAGATGAAATAAAACACTACAATAGTTCTGTATGATTGTAAAGTTTTTTTTTTTTTTTTTTTTTTTCAGTGAAGATTAAATTTACATCGAGGCCCCTTTACAGGGCCTAGAATGTCTATAGGGGTGCTGAAAGTTCTCATGGAGCTTCATAAAAATAATAAAATACTATTAGTATCACTTCTTTTGTACAATTTGGCAGTGTTGTAGTCAAAAGTAGTAGCTGTTTAAATCATTTTCAGGCATATCTAGTGTAATTCACACTCTTTCTTCCAACATGATTTGCTATTTCATTGGCATTATAGGTTTTTATTTAGTCAGAAAGCTAAAAGATTGTTGTATCTCATAGCTAGCTACCGCGAACTCCAGTCCATTGTGATTCTGACATCCCAGTAGGCTATACAGTTGACCATAGTTGATTGAGGCTTTGATTTTGCCACCCAGATTTTGACAGTGGAGTTAATGTTGTCACTCACTTAACACTGACCAGGGGGTATGTACAGGGGGAATGCTATGAACATAGTCCCCCAATAATGTTTTACAGTATTGTCCAGTAGTGATGTCTTCTATATAAGATGTAAAGAAAACTTTGCACTTTGAAAAATTAACTTTTATTAGATATATTAATGAGACTTACCGTCACAATAGTCTATATTTGTAGGTAGTTATATCACTATGGCCGTTTCGGCAATTCAGCCATTTTCAAGTGTTATGCTGGGTTTTCCCGTTGTCTTAGTTTAAAATCACAAATTACGAACACACGACACATAACAAATACACAAGTTCTTTAAACATTTAATACATGATGCAGTAGGCCTACTGTCACAACGCGTACTATGGCTGAAACGGCCGTAGTAATATAACTATCTAAAAATATAGACTATTGTGACGGTAAGTCTCATTAATATATCTAATTATTAATCAGTAGTCGGAATGGCGAAAACAAATATGTATGATAACTTTTATTACTAAGGAAATAATAATATTTTTTGTAAATATTAAGTTGAGAAACAATAGCTGTTAAAGAGTATCAATGCTAATGTTTAATAAGAGCAAGGTGTGATGTGTAATAAAACATTTCAACTGTCAATGAATCACAGAGTAGCAAGTATGCCAGTGCAAAATATGCTCGTAGTGTTTGTTTACAAGTACAGTAATGGGATTTACTAATATATGATATATTATATAAAGAATAATAAGATTTCCTAAAATGCAAGTATTGCAAAAGAGAGTTGTAATTGTCATTGCTAATTAATATCAAATAAAACACACACAAATTCTTTTGTAAAACTCTACATTTATTAGGTCTAGCCAACCATGGTTTCATCAGTTACAGCATTGATGAGGCTTATACAAAGACTAAATAACCTAAGAAGAATTACACACTTTGAAACCAAACCAACAAGTCCTGTTAGAAGACAATGGAACCTGTAGCTGGGAAACCCAGTAGGTCGTAAACTATGTTATAAACATCCTTTAACAAAGGTTGAAGTAGTGGAGAAAAGGACAAAAATTCTGTTTGATAGCTTAAAACTAAATTAACATTATTACAAGAAATAATATCTCTTAATATCTCATATTTCTAAAATGTTTAATTTTTTACCCTTGACGTTAACTTGAAGAATTTCAAATTTAAAATCAGAATAAAAATCAATAATGGTATGATTTTTTAAATGACTGCAGTCCAAAGCCATGTCAATTTGAATTCGTAGAATTAAAGTGTGTTATCAAATGTCTCTTCAACATGTTGAAACATACTTAGTGCCACTGCCTTATATTCAGTTCTGCTCCATTACCAAGTTGAAATTAGGACATGTAACCTATTTTGACTATTTGTACTATTATGTTGTGGTTTTTGGCTGTCGATATTGGATGTTGTATATTGCATACACCTGGTAATCAAGAGGTGAAGCAATTTTGTTGATGTGATCCATTACTATGAATGACTGAACTATTTTACAAAGTGATTCTTCTATCTGATTGAAACTTGAATCAATCAAAATAAAATTTATCTAGAAATACTAATTTGAACATTATTCATATTAATATAGAAATAATTATAGTATCATTGGTAAATCTAATGATTATGCTAAAGTAGTTCTATTTTGTGTCAAGGCATTTTGAGTACCAGTTTTGAATTGTAACAAGTAATCATTACATCCCCTTTCTTTTGTATGTTTATTATATTTTCTTTCTCGACATGTCAATGTGGAATCACTTTTTAAAAATCTTGGTATCAATTATTTCAATAAATCATGAAATTAGGCAGATCAATCTACAGGTTTCTAGGAAATCTTTATATTTTTTAGGTTTTAAGGATTATAATGACTGAAATAACGTTTTCATGTTTCTGTAAATTTATTATCATTCCAAATTTTGTTCAAAAAATCAATGACAAAACTATCCAGTATCTGTTATTTTAGTTTTGAACATTTTTATGAATTATTGTACTCTTGCAATGAAATATTACAAGATAGGGTACCTAACTCCATCAAATTCTTGGAGTGGATGTTTATGTAGGGGAGGGGGATGGGTTAAAGGCAAAAAAAGTTGCTGTTGGATACATATAAGGGCCTCTGGTATCAAATGTGAACTATTTAAAGAAGTCAGGCAAACAAATAACAGGAATTTGAATGATTGCTTCCTTGAGAGACTTCTGCTGATTTTCATCTCATTGAAACTTATAACCATGGATCTATAGGTAGCCTAGTTATGGGGAGCTGCCAAATGAACATGATTAGTACTGAGTATGACCCCTATAAAGATACACTGTTAAAGTTTTAAAAATGGTCCTGCAATCTGCTTACTTTTTGCATAGTGTTAAACAAAACTCTTAGCATAGTTAAACAATTCAACAAATTTATTTTGATAAGTTTTAAACTTATTTTCAATCTTTAATGGTCAGTCATAAAAATTTTCTTAAATTAATAACAATGTCAAAACACTTTTTGCAGTCAAGTTACCTAAACTGTCTCTTATGAATGGCTCTGGCACCAGTTACATGTTAGCAGCCTCTATAGGTCAAAACTGCTCAACTAAATGGGTTGTTGTCAAACCAATTATAAACTTCAATATAATTTTATTAACTGTAAGGCTATTTTTTCAAGTGTATATGAGTAATGCAAAAAACTATCACTCATTACTCGTCCTACCTCCTCCAAGCACTAACACTTGGTGACAGGCTTTTTGTATTCTTTTATGTTACTGTATTGTCATAAAGGAATGGATTTGTAGTATATTCTGTTTTTAAGTGGTAGTTACATCAATTAAATTTTGTAAATATTTATTTTACAATGTTTATTATTTTTATGAGTAGTAAGTGTTACCTCAGTCAACCATAGTAAACAAACTTTGCAATGTTTCTGTAATGTAAAATGTATGATTCTTTCTTTGTGATTAGGCAAACATCTTCCTGTAGGGCACTGCATCCAATAATGGAAAATATATAAATAAATATTGAGCTTGACTTGTGAGATAATATTAGATAGACTAAAACTCGAACACAAGATCTCACAAAAATTATGTTTACTTAATCAAACTCGTTTCAACAACAGAGTCGCCATCCTCAGTGATACATGAAACTACAATAACTCATGTATATAGTTATTGTTTAGTTATTGTAGCTCATGTACCACTGAGGATGGCGACTTAATCGTTGAAACATGTTAAATTAAGTAAACTTATTTTTGTAAGATCTTGTGTTCGAGTTTTAGTCTATCTAATGGAAAATATGTTTTAAGGAAGAGGTGCAAAAAGGAATCTGGTATACAAGGTCCTGTTTATATCAACTGCTGTTAGCTTCAAAAAGGAAGTAGATATTTATTAAACACATTAATGTTGAAGTTAATATAAAGCTAAACAAGCATTACAGTTTTAATTTTCTTATTTTTGCTGATTGGACTTTAATATTTATTTAAATAATAAATTGATGGTAATGTAGAGTTCTACCTGAAAAATATATAAAACCAATTGAATGTTTTTTAATGTATCTTTAAAATAGTACTATAGTACGGTACTCTACTACAAATGTTAAATCATGAGTGTTATTTTATTATATACTCTTACGTATTTAAAAAAATATTACCAAACATTTAACCCCTTAAGTGTTTATGTCGGTTTAAGCCGACGTCAAATATCGATAAAAAGGGCCGCTGTCGGCTAAAGCCGACGCTCTTAACTTGCCCTATTCTATTTCGTTCTCTGTCGTAATATTACGTTGTAGTTGCTAGTATTGCCGCTAGATAGTGTTGGCATGCTCTCTAGAGCATAACTTATAAAACTACCGCTTTATTTTTGTTCTCTTTGGATCCGCCGTGAACATTATATTTACAAGGAGTCGCGATCTGTCCGCAAGGAGTCGCGATACCAGTGCAGTGAATGTGATGTTGGGCTGTGTGCTGCCCCATGTTTTAAAATATATCACACCCAAAAAAATTACTAAACATTAGTAAGAAACTGTAAACAATCTTTATTGTGTGTACTTTTATTTTTAACAATGGTTTTATTACATTTTACTTTTTTTTAATTGTTAGGTAAATGTGTTTTTAATGTATTTGCAGAAAATTTTTAAATTATATTAAACATGACATTTATACTTTTGATGTTGCTTATATTTTCTTTTAATGCCTATTTTTTAACTTCCAAATTAACAAACATTAAAATAATCAAATAAAAAAAATAGGCATTTTTGGGTTGATTTAGGCAAAAAAAATAAAACACTTAAGGAGTTAACATTGTTCTAATCAACGTAATGTGCTTCCAGCAGTCCCATCAACCAATTACATACTTATGTTTTATTGTAGATGATTTTCATTTATATTTATGACTCTGCAACTCCAGTGCTGATGTTGACATTTAATGTCAATTTAAAAAGGTTAGACATCATTATGGATAGTTTTCTTTCTTTCTCTTTTTATAATTAATTTATAAATTTCATTAAAAATTATGATTCAGTTTTTAACTTATACGTTACAGTACAATGAAAGGATGATTGTGCAAGAAATGGTCCCAAATGCTCAAGTGACTCTTCACGGATTATGTTTTCATAGTGAGTAATAAGATTGTGGCCGCTTGCACAGACTACTGACAACTGACTCTGTATCAGACCATTCCATTTTCTATTATTTCCATGCCCGAAAGATTAACAGAAACAATAGAGATACAAATAAATGAATAGACACTCACAGTGTAATTGTGATATTTGAGGTAGAGCAACTCCCAAATTATTTTAAACTCAACTAAGTTATTATACCAGTCAGGCTATAAATATATCCTGTGAAGCTCGCTGTTTCACAGGTTGTTTTAGATATGGCTGTACTAAGGTTGGCTGTAAAGGAAAACTAGAAGCAGGTTAAGTGGTCAAGATACGAATATAGACATGGTTTGCACTGTGCTGAACAATTCTATATGTTGTCATTCAAAAGGAATGCAAAGCACACAGTCACAAATGCCTCAAAAATCTTAGTAAAAAATAAATAAAGAAAGAATATCATAACTTAAAGATTCATTTCAAGATGCAAACAAGGCATGCCCTAAAAATAAATATGCACTGAAACAAAAGTTAGGATAACTACTGACAATTATGAATCCTATGCGGCTATTATAGTCCTCGACAGCAATATGGGAAAATAAGATTATTAACCCAATACAAACCCATTCAACCCATTCAACTACATACAGACCTACAAAACAGGTAATCGATACCAATCACTGTCGTCTAATGAAGATACAGATTAAATAATTATGAAGGCTAATGACTGGTCGGGAAATGCCACACAAGAGAACTCCCAGATACCTATCTTTGGGACCCTCAGACAATGGAAATCAAAACAGGAGAAATAGAGGTGGTGGCATATATAAAGAACAAACTCACAAATTTTCTAGAATCATCCAAACACATTATGAAATTAATAATTCTACAAACGACTTTCAACAAGTTAGAAATAACTTGTGAACCCAACCTCCTTTAAATAAATAAACGATTAATAATAAAAACATAGAAAGCAGGTGGGCAGTCCTCTTTAGTACCCATGTTGATAAATATTTGCTACCCATATTATGGTCTGTACAAACTCTCCATCCAATCACATACTGGAATAAGGGAGTAGAGAGGAATGTGAGATAAATCCCTGATAAGGTCCATGCGAGTGATAGGATAGTAGTTGTGTTGCCATTGTTTAAAATCATAGATGACCAGAGGTTCTTATCTTTGTAGGATCGTTCCTACGTTAAGGAATTTTTCAAAAATAAACATTTCAAAACTAAATACCTAAACTGGTCAAATAGCCTAATGGAAGAAGGTATGACTAATGAAAATGGCATATCTATCTGTCAACTTAATGAACCACATGAAAAGGTTTTGTAAAATAATTACAGATGTAATGATAAAACTGGATATCTGTAAATGAATCTCAAAATTATTAATATTATGCAATAGTACTGTCCGCCCATCATTGACAAATGGGCTGAATTAACCAATAATTTATTAAAGAATAAAATGCATATTCTTAACCAGAACTTGGTTAAGAAACACATGAACTTAAAAATTATGAGATTTTAATGGAAGACAGAGATGATGGTTATAGTGGACTAACCACAATCATACATGAATCAATTCATTTGAATCAACATTTTTCTAATCGAGATCATACATACATTGAGAATTGTGTGCATCAAAACTACTAATTATTAAAAACCTGTATAAATATGCTTGCTATGCCAACCAGCTATGAATTAACCAATCCACTTGATTAAAAATATTTAATGAAATGCCTGAACATAATAATGACATTTTAATCTGTGGAGATTTCAATGTCATGACCCCAAATGGATAGAATAAAATAAGCACAAGAGGTAGAACACTTCATGATGTTGTGACTTCATTAAACTATTTGATTTTAAAACAATGGTAACACTTGCATGGGCCTTCTCAGGCATTGATCTCATATTCGTCTCTCCTTCCTTATTCATGTGATTGGATGAAGAGTTTGTACAGACTCTATGGGTAGCAACTATTTATCAACAAGGGGGTAAATTTGATGTTTTTTTTCATCTCTTTAAGGTCATATTAGTATACAAGAATACTCACATAATATCCCAAACCTCAGCTCTGGACAAAACCCATGTTTTATAAGAGCAAATTGGCAGTTCTTTGAAAAATTAGTTTTTCAGGCACTAAATGGATTAGAGAGTAAAGGGAAAGAAATTAATCATAGACGCCTATTAAAAACAATATAGACAGAAACGGATTTAGCCATAGCCAGAGACAACAAAAATATCATAGATAAGCATAAATTTACCCCCAAAAATGGTGAACCTTCCAATGCTCAAAAGCTGTAACCATTAGACAATTTAAGTTATTGTTTTTTTTTTAATTCATCTCAAAAACTTCTAGAGAAGAAGAAAAAAGAAGACCTATTCACTGCCATTCAAGAAATATAGGATATGTTTGTTGCAAGTTGAAAAGATCTCTATGAATCAGGGAGTTATTTGACAATCGAGGAGCAGCTAGTGGCATTCAGAAGACACTGTCTATTTAGGATGTATATGCCGAAAAAGCTCAACAAATATGGCAAAATGATTGTGATGATCTGTGACACACAAACCCAGTATATTATGGTATAATATATACTTATTCCTTATATAAGTACAACAACTTATAATGAACATTTTCCATGGCTCAGTACTTTGTGCTGGCTAATGAACTTTTGAAGCCAGAACACAAATTAACACTAATTGGGACACTTCGGAAAGACTAGCCACAACTTCCAAAAAAAATTGTTGATTTCAAGAGGAGAGAAGTTGGAACACATGTGTTTTGTTTTGATGGAACCAAAACACTAGTCTCCTATCAAACCAAAGTCAGTAAATCTGTTGTCCTTCTTTCAACCTGCCATGAAAGCTCTGTCATTGACAAAGACAGCGAAAAAACCAGAGATAGAGTATCCTCAAGGTAGGAATGTGTCTGGGGTAGAGAGGAAAAGAGGGGCCCCCCACACTTAGTGTGTTGCCTTTACCTTCAGCGGTACAACCCCATTAAAAATATATAGACCTCAAATGCTTCTGTGTAAATGTGAACCCTACTTTCGTTTCTTTTTTGGTGTAAATAAAAATAAAACGTTTATAAAAGTCTGTCACGAAGTTGTAACTTTAGGAATTAAATGTAGCAAAGCAATAATTTGTATACCTAGTTTAATTGGAATGTGTTGTACCGTCAAGTCAGGCTAGAAAACCAAGTAGAAAGGAGGACACGCCTCTTACACCAGACACAATCCTCGTCTGAGGCTACTGTAGTAGAAAGCTACAATGCTACAAAGGGGACTGTTGATGCCTTGGACCAGATGTGCAGCAATACAACCTGCAGCTGGAAGACAAGAAGGTGGATTTTTCCATTTTTTTTTCAACATATTAATATAACTATGGTAAACAACTATGTGTTATATGTTCAGAACTGTCTATAGCAAAAACCAAGCCACTAATTAAAGACAGTTCCTAAAAGAGATTCACAACTACATAATCAAGACACTCTTCCAAAGAAGACTGCAAATAACCAATTTGCCTCGAGAATTACGCTGATCCATAGCTTCCATCCTGAAAGTACAAGTACCTTGTCAAGAACAATAATCACCACAACCACTAGGGAGGAAAATTTGTGCCTTCTACCCCTCAAGACTTCGGCGCATGACCAAGTACTTCTGCAGTCACTGTTCCAAGTCACTGTGTGGATAAAATCAGGCTACTATCTGCTGTGAGTGCCAAGTTGACTAAGTTTATCTCCTTTACTTTCATAATCGGTGTTTGACACTGTAAATTTATTTCTAGATATATAATACCGTAAAATGGGGTGTATAGAAACAGTGGGGTAAATACAAGGTGGGCTAACAGTCTTAAGTGTGGAAGAAGAGAAATTATTAGTGAATATGCTACAAATTTGCGGTGATTTGTATAGATCCCATAGAACCCTATAGATCCCATGACATTAAGGTTGCTAATTAAAGAATTTCTTTACAGGCAAGGCAAAGTTGTAAGAACCTTCAAGAATAATTTACCAGGTTGTGATTTTGTTTATGGATTTCTGAATCGACATAGCAAGAGTCTGTCTGCGAGGATGTGCCAAAACATAAAGCGGGTTAGAGCTGCTGTCAATCCAGACACTGTGAATGCTTATTTTGATGACCTTGAACGTGAACTTAAAGATGTCCCTCCAACACACATTGTGAATTACAATAAGACAAATTTGTGCAACGATCCTGGAAGGCGCCTTGGAAGGGGATGTAAATATCCAGAATGTGTGATGAACTCGACAAAAGCATCTATATCAGTAATGTTTGCTGCAACGAGCGATGGAAAGATTTTACCCCCATATGTGGTATACAAGGCATTGAATGTGTATGACAGCTGGAGGGTATGTGGGCCTAGAAATTGTAGATACAACAGGACTGCTTCAGGGTGGTTTGATTCTTTTCATTTTACTGATTGGGTCGAGACTGTTGCTGTGCCATATCTAAAGAAGTTGAATGGTGTAAAGTATTTAATAGGAGACAACCTGTCTTCCCATTTGTCGATCGAAGCCATAAAGGTTTGCAATGAAAACCAAATTAAGTTCATTTTCCTACCCAGTAACTCTACGCATCTAACACAACCCCTGGATGTGGCTTTTTTCTGCCCCTTAAAAATGACATGGCGATCAATTCTAGAGGAGTGGAAGAAAAGAGGCTTCTTTAACAAAGGACAAGTTTCCTCCTCTCCTAAAACGATTGTTTGAATCTCTCAAGGAAGAGAATGTCATTGATGGATTCAAGAAGTGTGGACTATTTCCCTTAAAACGTCAGAAAGTTCTGGACATGCTTCCTTCTGCCTAGAACAACAAGAGTCTTTGTACCAGTAGTACCCCCGAAGAGAATCAACAGCTGGCACAGGCCTTGGATTCTAGTTTACTTGAACTTTTGAAAACCTTTAGGCAGGGAGATGGTACCAAACAAAGAAAGAAAAGGACAAAGGTCTCTGTAAAACCTGGAAAAAGTGTGGGAGAAGAAGATTTCATTGAAGCACAGTCTGAAGTTTCAGCACCAGTAGTAGGACCATCTGAAGCACCTTCTACGAGTGGACGAGTAAAACCTAAGAAGAAAAAGGCAGCTGCACCTGAACCTGAAGAAGAGTCTTCCCATGATGAATCGGATTACTCAATCCAAGACAGCGACAAAGAATTTCAATTGTCAACCACCTCTGAAGAGGACCCATATGATGTAGATAAACCTTTATCCCCTTATTGCCTCCAAGTTGGAGACTACGCAGTTGTAAGAGTAGAGAGGAAGCAGAAGACATCGTTCCGGCTATATGTAACCAGAGTTATTGAAGTCGAGACTGACGGTTATGTAGGAGTATTTTTCAAGAAAAAGTCCAGTGTAACAAAGTTCAAAGAGACTGATGAGGATGCTTTTTTTAATAAGCAGGACATACTTCGCATCCTATCAAAGCACCTCTGGAAGATTTCAGGGTACTATTTCCTTCCAGGACGATTTGAGTGAAATCACATTGTACTAGTTTAGAAAAACTTTTTTTTTGTCCATTAGGTATATAATTTTGAGTGTGAAGATGTGAGTTTTTCTTAGACCTTAAGCCAATATTTAGTAATTGAAACTGTTTCCAATCACGCTACACAAGTAATAAGGGCAATGACAGGTATTTAAGTCACTGTTTCTATGTGTAGGGTGATTAGAAACAGCAATTTTTTAATTTTAAAAAATTTTTTTAAGAGATTAAAAATTTGTTTTGTGTGTGGAACTTGTTCATGGGGTACAGACCGGAAATTCTGCCAAATTTCAATGTATTTCATTGAAAAATGAGAAAGTTACAGGGTTCATAATTTGAAAATTGTTTCTATTCACCCCATTTTTACGGTACAATTTTTTTACCATTATTTTATATTTTATTATGACTTTACCTGGAGTAGGCTCATAGACTATTCCTAAGTAATAAGGACTGGTGAAATAGCCTTTGTATTCTAGGGTTAAAAAGGGTATATAGAGAGAAAAACTACTTCATATTGAAAGTTATTATGTACTTATTTTTGTAAATCTTGATTGAAATTATTTCCACTATTGGTCTATTGGGAGAAAATATGAATCCTATGCATTAGGTTTATGATACTTTATAATAAATTAAGTACCATTGTTGTTTCTTATCCACACTTTCAGGTTTCAGGTTATGAGTTTAGAAAATAGTTATAGAAGGTTTTTATACATGAGTCGGCTAAACATAAAAATTTAAATATAGAAACGATCCTCCACAAAAAGTAATTATTGACGGAATTACATAATATACTATATTTCAAATAAGTGTTTTACCTGTAGTTGCGACTAGAAATCAAATATTTCTTGAATACGACGTGATTGAGTAATCTTTTTTAGAATAGTTAAGGTCGTAACCACGGTAAACTAAAAATCAAAGAAATAGACGTGCTATATATTAAAATCTTTAGTTTCACCAGAGACACTATATGTCGAAATAAATTACGTTATACGAACGTCAAAGAATTCCCAAATTACAAAACCGCGAAACAAAAACTAAGATTGTTTTAATAATTTAGTTGTATATTATACTACAATAAATATACGTTACATGAAGTCATCATCCTCATAAAGTTTTAGCTAAATTGATCAAAGCTACGTTGAGCTGTATAAAATTGTATTTGATTAAAATAATTCAGTACACAAACACAATTTGATTAAACATTAGATCGCATGTAAATAGTATAAACTCTAGACGGCCTTGAAGTTAGATGACAACTATTAATCTTGAAATAACTGTACTCTATGACTATCTCTATCCTATACAAATTTCAAAATGGCTACTGTATTGTGGCGGTGTTTACTAAAGATTTTTGTACTATTTAGTTTTTATTTATATTTAGTACAAGGCAAATCACAATTAATTATTTTAAATGAAGATAATTGGGATTCAATGCTCACAGGAGAATGGATGGTGGAGTTGTAAGTAGCCTATTTAAAAATATTTCCAAATATTACTAGCCTAGGCCTATGAACCTGCTTAGTAATTGAATCTGAATCCTAGGTGTCAAAGACCGGCCCATAGACTCAGGATTACCATACGCCTTCTTTTTATAAATCATACTACTAAAGAATTCCTATTTTCCTTGTATTGTACCTAATTTATAAATTCTGCTGTCTAATAAGTATATTCCACATTTCAAATAATGTGGAAAATGGTTAGGTTTTAAGCCTATATTTTATAAATTGAGCCTAAATAATTGAAACATAACATCTGTAATATGTGGGTTAACACATTGTTATAATATGGTGGAGTTAATAGCACAATTGGCAAAATAGTACCTTATGATTACATTATTGGTAATTATGCATTGAAGTTTACCCTATTTTTTAGTCACTAAAAACTATGCAAATTTAAACTATTAACATTGTTTGTCATTAATATGATATTTTTTAACAACGTGAAACAATTTTTAAGTCTCAAAGTCCATAATATGAAGAGACAAAATTTTAGACATAAGGAATTTATGGGTTATGATGCGAGTCAATTTTATGACTGCATTACCAGTCTATGTTTATGTTAATGTTGTATCATGGCCTGTAAATTAAAAAATCAAGGCAACTATATATAACTTCCCAAACCTTTGTAAACATAGACTCACAATGCAGTCACAAACTTGACTCATGTTGTCACTGTACACATTCGTCATAACCCAATTACGCCTTATTTTCTTGTGTCAAAAATATTAATATATTTTTACACTTGAAAATTGTTTCGTGTTGTTAAAAAATATCTAATTAATAACAAAGAAAGTAAAATATTTTAAGTGTGCATATGATTTGTGGCGACTAAGAAATAGGGTGAACATCAATGCATAATTACAACATTATTTTATAACTATAGGTTAGCTTACGAATGAAGCGGATTGTTATATACTGTTATATAACAATTGTTTATTGTAGTGTCGCAATTTTTTTCCCCTGTTATTTTTGTACTAGGCTACATATCTGTCTAAGAATAGTACCGGTAGGCCTATCATTTTTCTGAGCAACAATATTTTTCACTAAAAAAAACATAATTTCAGTTTTCTAGGTTAAGGTCCATTAAGTGAATTACACATTAAAATAAGTTTGTACATGAATTATTTTTACAACACTAATCACAATTACAATTTTTCACGTGGTGTTCCCATGCGCTCTCGCATCCAAGTACTGTACTAACACGACTGACCCCACTATGTTGCTTGACTTCAGTGCTTGGATATTGTTTTTACCTTACAAGGTCAAGTAAGGTAGCTATATATATATTCACATATACCACACTGCATGTTGACTGTTCTATAGTTTAAACAACAATCTCTTCATTGATTTTTCAACCCGTCACATGTGATATTTCTCTATTCTACGTATGTGTGAGAGTCAAAAACTTCATTCTATCAAACAAATGCCCTGTATATTCTTATTTTTGTAAATAGTTGTATCTCCATTTCATAGCCTATATCACCTTTTAATTCATATGTTTCTCTTAAGACTCATTTTTTTCTGATAAAATCCCACCTCTTTTTGTAAATTTTAAAGTTAGCCTACTTGTAAATTTAATAACATTAAAAGTCCAGTAACCATTGAAATTAATTTTAGCTTAGCCTATATTGTAAACTCGGCGGTAATTTCTAGCAGGTAGGGTTCAGTCTTTTGGTTTATATAAAAGTCAAGTCTTTAGTTTCCAAAACAACAGACCTCTTTCAAAACCAGATTATTTTCAATTGGATTATCAAATATTTCTTTTTTTTGCAGGAGTATTTAGTTTTCTTTGAAGTACTTTTTCTTTATATTATCTTCTTAATTATTTTTTCGGATATTTTATAATACTTCATAAATTGTCAACATTTCCTAACCTCATTCTTCTTTAAATTATATTATATTTTTTAAATTAAATTAACAAAGTGTAAACTGATTTAATCTAAAGCTCAACATAACCGAAAAAGAAGTAGGGTCACTGTTTTTATGATGGCATAGTTGTACTATGCCCGACTACCATCAATATAGGCTACTTATATCATTCTTTCTACAGCCATAGACACTCATATTTATCCTTGACAATATATTCGCTCTTACTGTAGCAGTAACACTAAAAGTGTACCACTTTTAGACATTTTGAGATTAACTTTTTTTGTAATTTTTGACTTTGTTATAAATCAGGAAGATTTGAGAAATCACATCACATACGCTTCAGGAGTTATAAAAGTTCGCAAGTTTTATTTTATCACTTAAGCAAAAGTTTTTTTTAAATGTATGTGTGAGTAATTGATATGAAATTCATCCCTTTTATGATTGGTCTATGGTATCTATGAATATAAAGTGTAATTTTGTTGTAATGATAATAGGCCCCTATATATTAAGTGATTTCTCATCTGTATATGTTCTAATTTTTTCCATTGTTTTCCCAGATATAATACAGATAAAGGTTAAATGTTTACATTTATTCTTCAAAACATTGACTGCGGTTACACTTCACTTACTGTAAAATTTAATGTGCATGTACTCTAATGTGTATATTTGTTCGAGTAATATTAAGAGACACCTGATTCAAAACAGTTCGATCATTTACTTTGGTAACATTTTGAAAATTCTCCTTTAGTTCATCCAAGTGTAGCCTATAGGAATTTGTTTATAAATTGTACCCTTCAAAAAGCCTTACAAATAAATATTACTGTAAACAAATCCTGGAAACAACCCAAACATTCCTGGGATGTATTTATTTAAAAATATACGAACAAAATAAGATTTAATTGTCACAAGATCCTTCAAAGTAGTCTCCTTCTGAGTTGATACACCTATCCCAGCAAGATTTAAACGCTTTGAAGAACCTGTCACTGATGTGGGTATTTACTGTCTTTCCATGTGATCAAACTGTCAATTGTTACTTAGGTCTTCTCTACCATGTCAAACCTTTGTTCCTTGATCCGCATCTTCAGCCTAGGAAATAAAATTACACAGCGCTAAATCAGGGAAGGAAAGAGGGTGGGGAATGACAGTAAAGTTTGTTGAGGCCAAAATTCACACACAAACAGAGATATATGAGTATGTGTATTATAGTGATATAAGATAAATGACTTGTTAAGTGTTCGGTGAATTCGATTGCTCAGATGCCTTAGAATGTCCTTGTAGAATTCTTTGTTCACTGTCTACCCTTATGGAAGAAATTCCTTCTGCATAACACCCTTCACATCAAAAAATCAAATGAGCATTGACTTAGTGTCACTGCGAATTTGTCAAATATTTTTGCATCTTGAGGAATTTGGTGAATGGTGGAATTTGGTATGATAGTTTCAGGGTCATATCCACAAACAGATGATTTATCACCCGTTAACGATGTTTGAAATGAAATTCACGTGAGCTCTACAACAGGCTTTCAGCTTTATGAACACTTGAACTTGATTTTGTTTTTGGTCTTCTGTAACAAACACAAAACATGTTTGGCAGAAATTCGATGCATCCCCAATTCTCTATCAAAATTTGATAACAAGTTCCAAATGAGACATCGTTTCTTTCTGAAGATGGGTGTCCTGAACATTCGTCATCTTCATCTGACTTTTTGAATTGTCAACCATTTATAATATTGTGTTTTACCCATCATTGTATCTTCTACAGAAACTTGTTTAAAATAAAATTTAATACATAACTCTTTACTTTTTTATCACTCATTTTCACAAAGGGTTAAATACACAAACAAACAGAGTTTAAATGAGCACTGAAACTAATAAAACTCCATCACCACATCTTTACAACTGATACAGTTCAACAGACCAACTAGAGGAGCTATCTAGCTGTGATTCATGTAACTAACTCCTCCCGCCAACAGAGATATCTGGTAACTGATAATTAATTATTCTACTATAAAATCCTTATAAACATGAAACTGTGTGAAACATGTTGCTTCATGACACCAGTAAAAGTAATTAAAACATTTCAGTTTGTCTGCTCCCTTCTGTTATTTCATAGGTGTTACACATTATGGTCTCAAGTTTAATGAAGAATCATGAAGAATAATGAAGTATCTTGGAGCACTATCATACAGATTTTGTCAAACTTGTAGATCTTGTGATAAATATTGTCTTACACCTCTGAAATCTAGCAGAAGGTAGCGTAGCTTATTAGTCCTTAATAAGCTAGCTTATTTTGTTTAACTAAATCTTGAATACTACTCAGAGAAACGTGAATGAACCTAAGCTTCGACTGTTGTGAACTATAACCCTTAAACTACAACACTAATTAGGCATCATTAACCTGCCATACTACAGCTTTAATAACACCCTGTTAGCGCTATAGTCCCAAGATACTACATAATTGTATGTCAGCCAAGCACCTACTTTCCGTAACACTTCAGAAAGCAATGTTTTAATTTTGCTTTCATTTTTTAATATTTGAAAGAATAACGTTCTTCCTAAAACACCAATATAATTTTTTAACACATCACTGTTAAAACTGAAAAATTGATGTTTTGGCTCTTGGCACCAAAATCTTTTGGTTTGGATTATAAATTTCTGATACTGACTTGTGATTTTAAAAACTTTATATATCATTTACTAATTATTAACAGTAAACAAAATTAAATCAATAATTGGCCCATAGCATACATTGGAGTGATTATCTGTTAAAAACTTCAGCAATTTTGCAAACTAGGCCTAATGTTTGTTTATTAAAAATGTATATGTAAGTATACAAAATATTATGCTGAGGTTTTTAAATCTTGAAAAGGGAAACTCATACTTCACATTTAGCCACAGTGGGTTTTAAAGTATTTACTAAATTTAATGGTTTTAGATTGGGATTATTTCTTAATATTAATTGCTACATTCAAATAAATCAACCTTTATAAAAAAAAAAATAATAAAAAAAATATAAAAAAAACTAATTTATCTCACTATGTGTTTCAGTTATGCACCTTGGTGCCCAGCATGTAAAGCATTACAGCCTCTGTGGGAAGATTTTTCAGGTTGGAGTAAAGATCTAGGGATCAGCGTTGGACAGGTCGATGTAACTGCCTCTCCTGGTCTTAGTGGTAGATTCATGGTCACTGCTTTACCTACTATTTTTCAGTAAGAAATTATAAAGTCCTAGTGTCTTATTGTTCAAATATAATAAAATTTATTCCAGATGTATTCAGTTAGTTTTAATTTTGGACTTTTTATAATTCTTTTAAAACTAGAACTACGAGTATGTGTTTTATGACTAAAAATATGTATCTAACCAACAGATCGGGTGAAAAAGTTAGTAAAAAAAAATATTCAAGGTGACTTCCATGATAACTAAAATCTAATGACACTTTTTAATGGAAAGGATAATAATGTGACAACTTGCATCCTATGATTGATCACATGTTAAGTTTTTCAAAACTGGTTTTATTTATAGAAATAGTCCAGAATCAAACATTTTAAATAATGATAAGCAAATACTTAAAGGACAAAAAGTATTATTTGTGTTGAACCTAAGCAACTTTGATAAAACTCAATTTTCCGTTAACAAGGATTTGGCATCATCATTCTTTGTATAATGTAAAAATTAAGGCTGAATTATGTGCATAAATGGAGTTGATCTTTAAAAAAAAATTAGTGATAGTATTTTATAAAGATTGGAATATAACCTACATTACTACATCATTAAGTCAAAGTATGGAAAGTTCAAAAATCTGTATTAACAATTCAGTTTGGTTTTAATTTATATTTGTATTAGTTTAATTAAGTTTGAATTTAAATTTACAATTTAATGAAACAAAAATTTAGTTTGATTAAAAAATTGTTCTCAATTTGTATTTTTTTAACAATATTGTATAAGTTAAAGAGGCGGAATCCTAGACAATTAGGTTTGGTGACCTTGGGCAAATTACTGCTATTCCAGCTAGTGACTAGTAGATCAATATATTTTTATTTAATTAATTTTTCCTACAGTTACCTAACAATGTACTATGTTCTCTCACTGATTTGAGAAAGCAAAGTGGCCAATTCGATCATCAGTGAGACAATGTTAACATTGTCTCACTCTAATTACTTTGTCTCACTCCAGATTTGCAACGTGAAGGCACGAAATAGTGAGCGCGTAACATGCAGACAAGGTCTATGCGCGCGAAATACGTTGGCAGCACTGTCTGTAAATCAGCTGGTTAGCTGTTGTACTGTTGTATTTGTCACAACACTTCCGGTCACGGCAGAAGCCACCATTTCATTGATTTGCCATTTGTAAACATTGAAGGTGGTTTTTGCTGTCGCAAAATGGACGTTAATGACGATTTTAGTAATAATAGTTCACCAGAAGAATCTTGTACTCCAGAAGAATTAAAAAATGTGGCGAGGAATGTGTCTCTAATGATTATTTTTTGTTTTATAATTTTGTTTCTGATTTATTAATGCTACTTTCACATTAAATGTCATATTAAAAGTTCACTTCTGTGTAAAAATATGTTACGTTTCTTTACCAATTTATTTGTTTTATAGTAACTGTAGGAAAAATATAATGTGCAACTCGAGTGCAAAGTGCAATCGCCTCACTCGAGAAACCATTCCTCACTCGCCTCGTGAGTAAGGATTTCTCTCAAGTGAGGCAATTGCTCACTAGTTGCACAAATAACTATTGCATTTATTATTTTAAGTTATTTTAATTGATAACTATATAGCATTAACAACATATTTTAGTATATAATTGTTGTTATATATTTAATTAGAATTTTTAAATGTTATTATTATTAGTATTTATTATTATTTCCTACATTAAAAAAAAAAGCATTTCACTATTTACATAATACAATTAATTGTAGGAGAAAAATAGGGCCCCTAATGCTTTTGTCTGTTAGAGGTTCCATTACAAATATAGTTCCATTATAGTTAAGAAAATTATTATTATTTTTATAGTTAAGAAAAAAACAGAATTAAAATAAATGGTAGTAAAACAAAATAAATTACTGTTTATGTACAATATAAATTAAATTAAATGAAATGTTGGAGCTAAGTTGTCAGATCATTTTCATTTAGAGAATGGTGTCCCTCAGTGTAGTATGCTGAGCATGGCCCTGTTTGCTGTATTACACCTGATTTACAGTACCCTGTCCACTGTTCTCTATTTTTGGATTTTCCTATCTATGCGAGTACTCAAGGTATGGGAATTATTACAGAAAGAGCCCTTCAATTAGTTATAAATAGATTCCAAGCTTAGTCTCAATAGACTGACCTATCAGCCTTTATTATATTCTAATAGAACACAACTACAAATTGATACTACTTCGAAATTCTTAGGCTTATTTACCAACTCTCTTAGATTCCTCATTTATCTGGTCAGAAAACACGATTTAATAAAAACACTTGACTTGTTCTCAGCGGTTATCCATAGAGAACCGATAGGACTTGTATGTTATTTCAATCACGGATTAATTATGGCTCTATAGTCTACTCATAGCTTACTTGCTGAAACTGGTGAACCATCTCTTTGACAGCAACTACAAATGTCATATATGAGTAATCTGCGCTCTAAACCATATCATACGATGATGTTTTTAATAACCCTTTGGATAACATCAGAACTGTACTGCACCATTAGAAACACAAGCCATTACTAAAGCGCCATCATTAGTTTGTGCAGAGTTTTGCGAATTTACTGTACTTTTCGCAAATTTACATAATAGTATTAACAACACAATATAATTTCATCATTGACATGAAGTGTTTTAGATGGAGAGTTCCGTCAATATAAGGGATCAAGAGATAGAGATGCATTTATTTCCTTCATTGAAGAACGCAAATGGAAAAGAATCGAAGCTGTACCCAGTTGGAAATCTCCAGCATCCATTCAAATGTCTATAGTTTCATATTTTTTTAAACTATCTCAAGTACTTAGAGTAAGTATATGTTAAAATATTTGCTACATAATGTAATAAGAAGCTGATAAATCAAAACAAAAGTACATAAATCTTTGTATATTCTCCTAAGCAGTGTGTGACACCATAACAATTAAGTGATAAAACATTGTGTTAAAATATCAGCTGACCTATAAAATAAAATTGTGATTAGTTTATTCACTAATTATTGCTATTTTTAATCAGTCATACTATAAAATTTTTAAATGTAATCATAAATAAATTATGACTCGATTAATCAGTTGAGTTCAGTAAGCATGTAAAACTGATAATTTATGGTAACAGAGTAATCCTGTAGGTTAATAACATTAGGTTGTCATCAAATGACATACTGGAGAAAGTTTTTTTATTACTATATAATGAAACCTCTTTAAGAACTCACTGTTGTTCAAAAACCTCATACTTATTTTTTGTACTTCTATTACTTGTGAGAGTTTTCTTAGGAAATTGTTTACAATAGTTTTTTATCTAGAGGAAAATAAATATTATTCAAAAGAGGAAAACATACCAATAGGCCTATGTGGTTGGTACACAAAAAAATTGAAAAAAGATTACACTAATTCTTGGATCTTGTTAATTAACTTGACTTTGAATTGTTAATTGTAATGAATAAGCTATAATAAAATTTGTAAAATTAGTTGCTATAGTGAATAATGTTGAATTGTTTAAACATGCTAGAAACAAATAACTGATTTGTAAGTTCCTAGAGGCTTAGTGCAATTTTAACATTTTGGTCAATCAGAAATTTTAAATTCACCTTTGTCATGACCAACACATTTTGAACTTTAGTTATGTGCAACAACAACAAATCATCATGGTTGGTCAATTATTTTTTGAAATACAGCATTTGTTACATTTTGGTAGTTATTTTAACACAAGAATTCATTGAGCAAGATTAGTATGTTCTCGATTAGTTGGGTATTATATATTTGTTGGTTCTGCATCACAAAAGTTCAAAAAATTGATGCTTTAAAGTATATGACAATTAAAATTAGTTTAAAGCAAAAATAATTAAATTTTGTTCACAGTAACATCTCCTGAAATAGTAGAGAAAATGCCAGCAATATTTACAGTGTGTTAAGTATAGGTTTTATATCTTGTACCAATGTCACAAATATGTGACGCCTGTATACTAGAAGTTTGCAGTTTTGGGTTCACTGAATAAAACTCACATTCTCACAAACTCAGTATCATTTTATTCTAGTATGGCAAAGTATGAAAAAAATAATTTATTTTATTTTACAAAGTATGAACTGCAAGGGAATAAATTCCCACACTGAAAATAAAAATTCCCTCACTCAGACCAAGCGACACAGATGTGTGTCACATATCCTTACAGATCAAGGTACAACAGTTGTGCCGATAAAATAGACCAAGAGGATAAACCCTCACTGTAACCAAAGTAGTTTTTACATCACACGTATATGATGTTGGTCCGCTGATTCAGCCTGTAGAGAAAACCGGAACGTCACACATAAAGTGACATGGGTCTATTTTTTGTAGTATGTTTTTTCACTTTGTAGCCAACTTGTTAAAATTATTTTTTTCATGAAAAATCCTAAGTAAGGACTTTAAAGTGGGCCGTTCACTTTCTGTTATGTGAAATTCGTTCACATTCCTTACTATACATAGATTGAAATCATCAATGTGCGTTATTATCTTTTTCCTTCTTCTTATTTATTAGGTGAATAAATCTGTAGATCTACTAGCCTGCAAACATTCCTTTTAAATTCGTTTTATGGAACTAGTGCTATCTGTGTTTGCACTTTTGTTAAATTAATAGCTCATCTGTTCTCGGCACCTGGTTTCATAAAGCAATACATATTTGACATGATTTTGCGAGATTGACTATGGAGGACTTTTACTCCCACCAACTTTGTTCCTAGCGTTTTCATCTGCCATCACAACACAACACAACTATCTTCATAGTTGAAAAGCAGATATAACTATGAAAAACATAATACAAAAACTCAGTGCAAGACTAAGGTGAATGTCACTCCCACTACACCAATTGGTCCAGAGATGAATGTATGGTCTCTCATTATAACTAGTTTTAAACGACACTAATAAATTGTTATTGTATTTCAAAAAATTATTGGAACTTAGTTGCCAATCCAATAAGACTAGGGCAATTTCATTGTAGCCACATTCAAATAAAAATAAATAAAATGTACAATGTGTGTATTATCTTATTTTAACAAGTTGTAAAATTAAATGTTAAAAATTACTATCAGTTGAAACCAATCTTATTTTTATACATCATTTAATGTAAAATTAGTGTAACATTCAAAATTGAAGAACAAAATATTTATTAATTTTGTGAAATGAAAATCAGTAATGAAATAAATAATTGAATTGTAAAGGTTAGATTATTAAAGTTGTAATTTATTAGGCTATAGAAATTTTTACAAAAAGATTGAATAATATATACTTATACCCTAGTCAAAAATTTTGAAAAAAAAAATTATTATTTGTAAAAATAAAAAGGTAATTTTTTCCAATTGTTTTGAATAGTAGAATAGTAAGATAAAATGAAAATGAATATTTTACAGGCTGTGCACACCAGACTGATGGAAGACTATGGGCTTCCAACATGGGGTTCATACTTGATTTTTGCTGTGGGTACAATATTTCTGGGAGCATTGTTAGGACTTGTAAGTATTACATAGTAAAATATATCATCTAATAATACCAAATATTTCTAATCAAATATATAAATTATTATAATTCATTGTTTTAAAATTTCTTAAGGCTTTAGTTTTAGACATTCTTTTTTTTCTCGTTGTTGTTTTAAGAAGAAAAATTTCTTAGTCATCAATGCCTTAGTACACAAATAAAAAAATGCTAAAGTTGTGAAATATTTTGTAAACACTGTTCACTTTTTCAGTCAATAAAATAAAACATAAATTGTTGTAGTCTGGTTGCAGAAGATGGATCTGTGTTGAACCCCAGATTAATGAAAAAAAAGGAGAACATAAAATAAAGACCCTTGCCCTTGAATACTTTAAAAGTGCGAGGGTCGGAAAAGAACGCAATTTAGTCAAGAGAGACCTGATAAAAAGATGAAAACCTCATTATTATTATGAAAAGATGGAACCATGTGTTGTCAGTCAAAACACACCATTGTGTCTAACTCACTATCAGTGATTTTATTGAGAAGCCAGTTAGCAGTGACGGTGATTAATAATGTTTTAGTCTGTTTTCTTTAATTGTTGCACATATGTTACATAATATATAATATAATCTCAAATTTAAAGAATGGAGTATCTGGCACAATGTGTGTTTTACACCATTTTGTTGTGATATTTTTTATACAGATGTTTTAGGTTTATCCTTGACTATCTGATGGCTCCAGTTTTACCTGGGGATAGTTGAGATAGTTTTATAAAGAAATATTTTTTTTAGCATAACCCAAATGATGATGCTATGGAAATAAATTATGCCCAAATACAGCAACACACCAATTTTTATCAAAATCGACCCATAAATAACAAAGATATGATACTTGTGTTAGGGTTAAAAAACACCCTTGGAGTGGAACATTTTCAAAATCCTTTTTAGTATGTGTCTACAGATCTATCCTAAACCATGTTTAAAAATTCATAGCTTTAGGCTTCTTGGATCCATAGAATTTGTGACCAGTCAGTGGGTTTTGACTTTTATATATAGATAATGGGAGTTGATTTATGCTTTCATAATATCCTGTGTTAGTTTCTCTATACTAATGATACTAAAAGTCTGTTAAACCATATCAATAAACATGTTTTTTTTCTTACTAACCACTGTTTGTCATGTGCATTTGTTTGAATGTGGATGGCTGAAAAGTCTAAAGTGTATAGATGATTTCAGATTTTAATGTCATTTTAACTATACAAAATGGGTTATGGTAATTAAATTTATTCGTAATTTGACATGAAAAATAGATTTCATATACAAAAATATTAGGTAATATCCATTACAGCATACCATTGAAAATATACGGGTGACTGCTCCATTCATCATAGTACACATTTTTGTACCCTTCATTAAAAAGTTGTATGGTGGTACAGATACCATTAAATCACTCTTTGGTTACTCTCCAAAACAATACAAATTTAATGGTGAATATCAGCCAGTTTAATGTCTTTAATAGCCAGTTTTGAATTCAAGAAACTGTCACAAGTTGCATCATATTAATTTTCTTACGCACTATAACCACACACCAGGTTATGTACATACTGCTCGAATGTGTGAAAATGGCATCAGTCTCTTATCAACGAATCAATTAACTTTCTACATGTGCACAACACAACTATAAAATTTAGATGCAGGACTTACTGTATGGATATCGTTAGTTTATTGATTATTGATCAATACCCTTAAGGAATTTACTCAGAAAAGATGAGTTTTACTATGTATGTAATTTCTAAATGTCTGAAGAAAGAATATGAAAAGTTTTCAGCTTTCTCCTTATTCAGAAATAAGAGAATTAGCAATAAGACAGAGTGGTTAGCGCTCGGTCTCCACCTTCGACAGGAAAATTAAGAAGCTACAATTAGTGGAGAAATCTCGTTGAGAAGGCTAGAACAGCGGCAACAAGAATTTCAATGTGTTAACCACTCACTACACGACTAACAAGCCATCTAGCAGGTCTAGGCTCTTTACAAGCTGTTGCCCCACAGAGTTTAGTTTTAGCAATAAGATGATAAGTAACTTAAGGGTTTTTACTTTAGCCTGCACTGTAATTTAATTATCTTTTAATGTTACATGATAGCTAAACTTGCATAGTTATTTTCTCAGGTGGTCGTGTGTATCATTGATTTCTTCTACCCACCTAAATTCCAACACCAGACGATACCAATTCGAGCTGCAAAGCCATCTTCAGAAAAAGGGGATAGTGGCGGTGAATCGGTATGTAATCATTATTCAGTATTTGATTTTATTTACTTCTTTATTCTTGCATAACTTGGTTAAGGTAGTATTTGATGTTTGATCCCACAACCAGTATGGTCTCAACATGACAGATCTGCACCTTAATGGGCTAATCTGTGATAATAAAAGTTTATCGATTTTTGCAATACATGGTTGTGGAGATTAATAAAGTTTATATAAATATTAGGGATGAGAAGATATTTTCAAATAAAAGTTAGCCAAGTCTGTAGTATATAGTATAGTAATTACAAGAAAGCCATTAAACACTACATATTTTTAATTTATTTGAAGGTTTTGGTTATAGTAAATTGTTTAAGTTGTTAGAAACATGATGTGCAATATAGTAGGAAAATAACAGTATTTAAAAAAAAAAATTTACTCAAGACTTCATATGTATACTAGATTATATTATCATAGGATTAATTTATTGTTAATAAGATGATCTTAAAATTTCATAAAATTGTGTGTTTTATTTTGTCCCTTTTTATATCTAAGTGACATTGAAACATTATCATCAAGTATTTTGTTGTTGAATGTTTTAGATGAACATTTCATTAGAATATTACTCATTTTCTTCAAATTGTAGAATTTATTTTTGGGGTTTCCTGTAACCCTTTTCTAATATATTGTCTCTGTATCCAAGGGATGGTATCCATTTTTGATTAATGCTTTTTACAAAACTAATATGATTCAAAAGTGTGCGAGTTATCAGCTAAAAAAAGCTGTTACATCTAATTTTATTGTATTTGATGGTCAAAATAATCAGAATGTGTTGATTTTCAATACATTTTTAACACTGGCTATTCCCCCCCCCCCCCCCGCTTGTAAAAGTCTGATAAGAGTAAGAGTTAGCACTTCACAAATTATGAATAAAAAGTGAAATTTTTAAATTGTTCTTTTGATAGTAGGTAAACGTAATTGTATTGTCTTAGTACAAAGACCTGCTTAGTATACCTGTTATTTAAATAGATTTTTAGTTTATAAAATGATAACTCACATCATACTATTATGGTTAAACTGTCTATTTTAAATTAGAGATATTGTTCTCTGATCATTAAAATATATTTCTTTATAGGATATCAGTTTGCTAGTGAAAATATTGTCTTCATATTTATATTAGGTCTTCATTAAAAGAATGAGAAATTTTTTTATTGGATATTAGTTTGCTAGTCAAAATATTTTCGTTATATTTATGTCAGATCTTCATTCAAAGAGGGAGAAATTTCTTTATTGGGTATCAGTTTGTTGATCAAAATATTTGTTATATATTTCCAACCTTAGCTTCAGTAGTAATATAATGATTGCAACTTAGACAAAATTGAGTTTATATGCTCATGTAGGTTCTACATAAGAAGTAACTACTGACATATATATCCACATGTTCGAGCTGTAGTGATTGCCATTTATAACAGAAAACCTCAATCTCCGAACAGTGTTTCTTTTAAGTAAAATATTCTAAAGAAGTACTAACAATAATTGTAGATGAATGGTGTTATTATACCTCAAAAATAATTAAAACCCCTTTAACACATAATAGTAATAAATACTTAATGAATTCTTTTTCATTTCTTGTAAATACAATTCTTACAAACAAAAATGTTGTATTTGTACATTAACTATATAGGCACTTTTTTTAACATGCTTTATTAAATAAAGAAAGTAATACTTAATTCTTAAGAACTGCACTAATGCGAGTTATTTGTTACACAGGATGATGATCTAGCTGAAGAAGAAATTGTAGATGAAAGCAGCAGTGGAGAGAGAAGTCCAGTTCGGAAAAGAAAATCACGGAAAGATGACTAATTTTATAATGCAAACTCACCAAAAACCTTGCACTGCATTTGATATAGCTATTGAGCTGTTATCAAACTACTGTAAAATAAACACAAATGTGCACAAGTTTGTGATTTTTTTTTTATAATGGGGACAATAAAAATAAAGTTTTGATGAAAAAGGTTGTGCGAAACTCTTAATTTAGTGAGGCATTATTATTGATAGCCATTGCCTTATAAAATGCATTTAAGAAAAGGTAGTATTGTTTGTAATCAAATGAAAAACTACGTATTTTGTTTTTAATTAATATATTTTGTATTAATCCATTATTAATCCATTTACTACTTTAGAAATTAATTTTATATTGTTTTATAATATAATTTTATTGACGTTAATAGTTTAATAGTTATGTTCACCTAATTTTTTTATACATAGTAATAACTTTTTTGATTTGCATTTACAGTAATGAGTCTGGGGTAATATTTGTATATGATTACATATTTTTGTAAATTGTAAATTTGTTAAATTATATTGCTCTTTGTTTTTCTTATTAAGAAATTAAATAACATGTTGTATACAAGTCCAAATATAATGAATACTTAAAGTTGTATGTTTGTAAAAGTATTCATGTTTGGTATTCAATATTACAGATATAAAGTGTATTGACATTTGTAAATATTGTGAAAATACATTTTTTTTCTTTTTCTTCCGAAATAAAATGAGTTATTTTTCCTTTGCGATGCTTATATGATATTGCTGTTCGTTGCACAGGTAATTGGAATATTTATTCAAGTAAACCAATAATGAAACCACCTTTAAATCCAACTTAAAATGCTTTCTCCTATGAAGATAATCTCATAAAATTCTAAATGAAATTTCATGATTATTGTCTATAGCAATAGGTGTAAATATCTAGATTTACAAAAAGGTTGTTGTAAAAAATATTTATAAATCATATACAGCTTTAAACCGTGAGTTAAAAGTTACTTTGTTACTTGAAAAAAGTTACTGCCATTTGTTTGATTAATAGGTAAAAGTTGAATAGTTAATTGAGTTTTTCTGTAGAATAAATTAACATAATTAATAAATTGTGAGAATATTGGAATATCAACTTCAAAAGACAGGTTTGAATCGTACTGGAGAATATAATTTTTTCCCTTCTATAAATTTTAATTTTATCAATATCTGTGCTATAGAATATGTAATTTATTTTGTTATTATTTTTATTTTTTTCTAAATATACAAGGAATATCCAAATGGATTAAATTAAAATGGAATTCTCATTTTTTTTAAAACTGATGTAATATAAGATTGGAGGCATTGTAGAAATAAAAATAAACTAATACAGTAATAATTGTAAATAAACTTCATAGTTATTGAGAATAAATTGACTAAACTTGATTTATCTTAATGTATCAGATTCTTCAGTATATTGAATACTCTAATTTTCATGTTCAAGATTAGATAACTTTTACCATGTCTGTTAAGTAAAACAACAAATAATTATATCCATGAAAGAGAATGAAAATAACCTTTTATATATTCCAACAACTACTCCATCTGACAGATGAAAATCACTTTTGATTCTCTAATTTGGTTTGTCTAAAATGTAATGAGGCTAATTAATTGTATTGTCAACTTAATTATAAAATAATTTTATCTTCTTCAAACTAGTACCCTTGGGAAGCCACACACTTATGGAGGTGTCCTTACCATTGACTAAAACAGTGCTGGATTTCTTTAATTTTCAACTACTTCACAATCTTTTGGATGTTATCTACACTTTCAAAATGATGGCTTGAATTTTGGGAACGGGAAATAATCACATAAACTAAGATTATGGGAATAAGAGGGCCATGGTAGTACAGAAATGTTATTTTTACCAATATGCCTTGTCAAAAAATGTGATGTCCAGTGATAGCTATATTATAAATCATCCAATGGTCAAGAATCTCTGGCTGGATACGACAAATGACCTTTATTCCAATTCTTTCAAAACCGCTGCAGTAGTAAATTTGTACCATTTTCTGTCCTGGAAATATAAATTCATTATGCAAAATGACTTGAGTATTGAAAGAAATAATGATCTTATTTGTCTTGTGTTTTTTTCACATGATGAGTTTGTTGAATACTACTCTTTACACTGAAGTTTTATTTCCTGATCATAGTAAAAAATTCATGATTTCTCACCTGTTATGACATTTTTATAAAGTATTGTCATTTTCAATATAACTAAGATGAGTATCTTTTCTGTTGTTCCTTAGCTCATTAGAAAGATTCTTTGGAAACATTTCCGTTCAACTTTTCTGGATGCTTGAATCATAATTCAAAATGTTATCAACAGTTTGGTGATTCAATCACTATTATTATCAAGCATCGATCAAAATTGAAAAGATCACTTTTATCAGTTCTTGCTGTCCATAGTCATCAGTAAATGTAACACCTAAACTCGGGACATGGTTTCATCTCCGTAAGCTTGTTTTCACTCTTATTTTCTTGAAGTTTGGTACAATATATGATCAGATAACACTACTTTTAATATTTAGATCCATTTTTATGATGTGATGAAAACATAACATACAAAACAACTAATGTCAGTCTAAGAAGTTAAAAATGTACATGAATGTGTATTAAAAGTTATAACCCAGTTACTACCACAGAGTCCAAGAGATTTTAGAACTCCTGAATCTGTCCACGGACAAGGAGATTTTCTTTCAGTGGGTACCGAGTCATTGTGGACTTCAGAGAAATGAGAAAGCTGATGAAATAGCGAAGGCAGCCACCAATATGCATCCTATACCATCTAAAGAACTACCTCTTGCAGGCTGCATCTCACAGAATCCTGAGACACAGGTGGGTGGAGCAGTGGAGGAATGAACTGACGGGTCGCCATCTTTACGGACTCCTCAAAGAACCAAACAACACTGTCATCTACAAGAACTTGCCCAGGTCCGTGTCAACATTCGCCTCAAGAGCTAGAACAGGACATATTGTAACACAGTCCTATCTTTTTCGTTTCCAACTTGCTGAGTCGCCCCTGTGTCTTGTATGTCAGATAGAAGAAGAAACCCTACAACACATCCTCCTTAATGGTATCATCAGATCGGATATCAGAGATGAGCTGAGGAGACTCCAACCTAATTGCACTCTTGGACGAATTCTGACTGATCCCACCTACTGGAGACTGGCTAGCTATGTGTATGAGAGACACTGTGCGGTTGGCATTACCTGAGGCTGGATGCACGCACCATGAAGATGAAGATGAAAAGTTAGCTCTTGCAATCCTTCCAAGGGTATATAAAAGGTCTCACAATCTTTCCAGATAAAAAAAAAAATCAATATACCATTTAGAGAACCATGTTTATCTTTACAAACTACTTTAAACATAGAATATTTGTAGTACATATAGACAAAGTTTAGTATAGATATGAAAACAAAAATGAGTATATTAACTCTTGAAGTAACAGAAATATTTTACAGGAGCAACTAAACTCTCGTTATGTTATACATTATTTTGTTAACAAAAATCTGGAGAACAATACTAGTACACTAAAAAGTAATAATTTAAGAGAATAAAACTTTTTTTTTTACATTTTAACATGGTTAAGATGTGAAAATTTTTAATTTAAGGAAAAATGAGAATATATTTATAAATTGGATTGTTTTTAAATAGTAATTACGGAAGTATATTGTGTTGGAGTTTTTTTTGATAAATTCAAATATTAAGTTTCACTATGTTACTGAATGAAAATGGACACCCTTCTACAACAAACACTTTATATGCAACAAGACAATGTTTCAGTATTAAAATCATCGGTTCTTTTCAGTTATCCTGCAACTACTCATTTTAGCTCATGCAGTTAACCTCCCACCAAATCTTAAACTCCATTATATGACATAATAGTATAGCTTAGTAAGAAATATGAGATAAAATATTTCATGAAGAGAAGAAAAAAATGAAAACTTTTGATTCTGTAGACTACATGTTAAGCTTTCAATATCCTGAAGTAAAGAATGTCATGTAACATTTGAAAATGATTTCTTAATCAACATCAAATAAATGTCTCCAAATTAATTGTTTCTTGTGAAAAGTTACACGTTTTCCTTCATTGGGTGATTGAAGTTTTCAGAAGTGAATATAACTCTCTTTATATTCAAGAAATTACATTATTGACACATTTTATATTATCTACACAGAAAGGGTAGAAATCAACAAAGTTTTATCCGAGTACAGTATTATAAAATTTTTGTATTTTGTTACCAAGTTACTAAATTTCTACATGTAGTGGTGTCTGAATCAAAGTATACAATTTTGTGATGGTATTTGAATAATATTTTTTTAACCGTTACAGATGGAACTATATGACTTGGTACACTGTTACTGGGCATAAAACTCTATTTTGCCACAATTTCAATGAGCCGCTAGCACTTCGGGGGGACGGCCCACAAGGAGTCGGAACAAAATCTTTAACGAGAGCATAGGTTGAATTGTACATCAAATTAAAGGTCTTTATTAGCAGAGTACAATGCCACAAATCCTACTTCAAACGGACAACCGAGCCGGAAATGGCAGCCATTCAAAGATGGCTTGAATTTGAAATTTTTATAAGTTGATAAGTAGCTATGTGTAATCTAATATAACACATTTATATTTTCCTTCCCATTTGTAACCATTATAAACATAAAATAACCTACCTTGAATGTTATAAGAGGTGTTCAAATTGTTTTCCCTCGGTTTCTTGGCAATATCCCAGCTGATGATAAAACACTGACAAGGCGTTGTTTATTGCATCTACTTCTTGTTGTTTATATGCGCAGCTTCTTCTTCAATACGAAGTCTCAACTCTACCAAATCTTGCAGTTTGGTTCGGTAAACTTGATCTTTAAGATGACCCCAGAAATAATAGTCAAGTGGGGATAAATCAGGAGATCGGGCTGGCCATTCCATCGCGCCTCTTCTACCAATCCATTTGCCTGGGAAACATGGTAAGTGTGGAGGGGCTCCATCTTGTTGAAACCAGAGTGTTTCAAAGTTATCACCAACAATATTTTGTAAGGCTGGAACTATTTGATTTCGAAGCATAGCTAAATATTGAACAGAGTTCAAGTTTCCTTCAATAAAAAATGGTCCTACCACCTGGCTTCCTAAAATACCTGCCCAAACATATAATTTTTGCGGGTGTTGAGTATGTTTCTCAACCATCCAATGAGGGTTTTCGTCACTCCAATACAGGTAGTTGTGTCTGTTGACAGTTCCATTTAACATGAATGTTGCTTCATCAGTAAATACGATTTTTTTTTTTTTGGAAGATTGGGATCTCTATTGATGCTGTCCATCATGAGTTCACAAAACTCCAAACGACGATCCAAATCGTCTTCCCATAATTCGTGAACTAAGTGCATTTTATAACCTTTAAATAAAATGGTATCTTTTTAAAACTTTCCTAACTGAAAAGTGGCTAATTTCTTGTTGTGATGCGACTGACGTAATGGAGGTATGTGGGTCTTCAACAAATGTTTGTAAGATGTTCATCAACTTTTCCTCATTTGTTGTTGTTTGTGGTCTTCCACATTTTGGTCGATCCTTAATACTACCTGTCTCTTCAAAATGCTGTATGGTTTTACAAACAGTAGATTTGGAAACAGGATTTCTTTCTGGAAATGTATCATTAAATAAATTTTGTACTTCTTCTAAAGATCGAGTACGATCACCATAACCACGCATCATTAACAATGTGATTCTTTCTCTCTCGCTTAGTGACATAGTGATAAAAAAAATTTGGCTAAATATTAATGTACAGTTAACTACTACACTCATCAAGACCTCTGAAAGGCATTGCACTGACGACAAATGTATTCCTGACATGGGTAAAACCCTGATGTGTTGTTATTGTTGTACAATGGGCAAAGTTCAACTGATAAGGGAAAACAAACAATCTCTGAGATCTTTCGTTTAAACATTCCAATGTTAAAGTAGGAATATCAACCTGTTGAATTTACAAAAAAATGACTCTTCTAGGTAATAAATTACTAAACCGATTCAAGACTTCAGCACCTCAAAATTTCAAATTCAAGCCATCTTTGAATGGCTGCCATTTCCGGCTCGGTTGTCCGTTTAAAGTCGGATTTGTGGCTTTGTACTTTGCTAATAAAAACCTTTAATTTGATGTACAACTCAACCTATGCTCTCCAGATTTTCTTCCGACTCCTTGTGGGCCGTCCCCCATTAGAGGTTAAGGGTCAAGTAGAACTCTAAAATTATAGCTTTATAGCTCCAATACTGATTTCTGGGCGTTTGTTTTGAAACCTGTACCGAGTAAACATTTTCCAGCTGTCTTTAACACTCAACGCCATAGTAACTTTCATAAACTTTAAAACGCCGCCATTTTGTTTAGGGTGAACTTTTGAAGTCGGATTTGCGGCATTGTATTCTACTAAATTAGACCTTTAATTTGATGTACAACTCAACCCATGCTCTCATTTAAGATTTTCTTTTGACTCCTTGTGGGCCGTACCCCCCGAAGTGGTAACGGCTCATTGAAATTGTGGTAAAATAGTGTTTTATGCCCAGTAACAGTGTACCAAATTATATAGTTTCATCTGTAACGGTTTAAAAAAATATTAACCCGTTCCGGGACTTTTCACCACCCCCGTATATCAAATGTCCAAAAGGGAGGTACAATTTTAGTTAATGTTGAAGCTAATAATCAAAACCAATGTACTAGAGAGAATGCAAATGAAAATTAATTATCGGTTAAAAGTCATTTCACAATATAATTTAAAACAATATAATGACACCTGTTAAAGTTTTATAAAATTTCTCTTAGACATTTTTTAAATAAATGAATGGTAACTATGATTCTCCTTATTTCCAGTTTGATAATTTTACAAGAGTTACTTACTACCGATATGTTTTTGTGGGGTGTGAAAAAGTTTCTGAACCATTTTTGTTGTTGTTTAAGGTATATTATATAAAAATTCTAATGGAAATGGTGAAATAACCAGAAGCTTATGAATTACAATCACCTACTGGGGTATAAAAATATATATTTTGAGGTCACAAGGCAGAAAAACTAAACCATCTCCGTAATATTTTGTGTAGGATAGAAGTTAGTAGGTAAGTAGCAGTACTTAGAGGAATAAATGATTCCATTCAATAACAATTTTTATCTAAAAACTCATTGATATACAGTACCTACTAAGTTTTAGTTTTGCATGGAATTTTAATAAAAATATTTATAAACACTGAAACCAAAGAGGAGGTTGTGGTGATCTCTAATTAGCTTCTATGCTGTCACTGGCTTTTCTTTTGCGTCCCTGGTGAGTTGGTTATCCATGCTGCAGCTTATGAAAACACTCCTTATGTACTCCCAACATTGCACCCTGGGCACCAGTAGGAACTTTATTTGCTAACGCTGCTGAACAGACTCCGCAAACATGCATTCTTTGTCTCGGGTAAATGGTCGAGCCGGTGGTTACTTTTAGCTCTTTCAAGATTGCTTGCAGTTTCTTTGGGGTCATTTTTGCTGAAGGATCTTGCAAGTTCCAAATGAAAGATTTTTTTAGTCATGGCTTTGCAGGTGCAACTTGCTTTTTGTAGATTAAATAAACATTAGAAATACACATGTCAAGAGGTTAAAAAAAATGTGTTTCCAGTAACACGGTTAGCCTGGCACATGTAACGTGATACATGGTTTGATCTTTACAGTCTACTCCACCCATGAGTTTATTGTAGTGTTTAATGAGCTTAGGTTTGATTACCTCATTACCACTTCTACTACATATCACACTGTCTTCAGCATGATATGCAGTACTTAGAAGGAACACTGGTTTTTTGGTGGGCTTCTGCTTATATCCAACAAATAGTACTCATCTTGTCTGTAATATACAGATTCCTGTGCACCCAGTCGAGCTTCTACGCCTGTTTTGGTTAGCCCTTTACGGTGTTTATTTACAGTTCCTGTTATGTAGGTTTTCTCTGCCAATAGTGTTTGCAATAGAGGGATTTTGGTGTAAAAGTTGTCTGTAAAGACCTTGTACCCTTTGTTCAGGAGCCCAGATTTTTATAATAAATCAATTACTACCTTTTGAGTAAATGGTCCTGGAGCAGTTGCCAAGTAATCTGATCCAGAGTACAAGAAAGTATGTATTACATACATACTTTGTGAATCAACAACTTCAAACTTTTTTATCCCCTACCGAGCATGTCTTTTGTTAGGCATATACACAATAAAGGAGTACCTGTTCCTCATCCCAATCATGCTTTCGTCAATGCTGAGATGTTGATTTGGCACAAAGTAACTCTTGAAAGAGTGATTAACAGCATCTAGTAAAGGTCTAACCTTTACCCATGCGTCATAACTAGGTTGCCCTCTGAGGATCAGTGTTCGCGATGAAAGGTGAAGCGTGGTATGAATAGCTTCAAATCTCTTTAGTTATGTGATTTGACCAAACCATGGTATATGAAGTAAGGGGTCAAGTGTCCAGTAGTCTCCAATGCAATTTATACGTGTAATTGCCATCTGAATCATGATTGCCAAGAACTTTTGGATGTCTTCTGTTGTGACGTTAGACCAACTTTGGAGTCTTGATTTTTCCTTAAGTTATCCAGAGTTTCTTTTTGCACTGATTTGAGCCTTAGCATATTGGTTGGTTTCTCTAGCAATAAGTGTAATTATTATATGCCATCAGTAAAAAATAATTTCAATCGGATTATATGATGTTGGGCAGTTTTTGGGTCTTATGTTTCGAACTGTAAACTTTGAACTGATATCAATTGGGGCTTCAGGAGGGTAAACTCTTATCCAGACTCTCTGATCAGGTGTAGATAGTGGAAAATGTCTTGGCTGGGTTGGTGAAGAAGGTGGAGATCACAATTGTGAATGAGGAGGTTGTAAGAGTGTTATCAAAGAGTTGTTGCTATCTACTGTAGCAGACATAGGCCTAGCTAATTGTAGAGTTTTCTGCTCTTGAGTCAACAGAGTCAAATGAATTTTGTGGAGAAAAATAACAATCACTACCTGATGAATAATCTAATAACTCCTCACCCTCATCAGAAAGAGGCAATGGATCACCATGATAAGATATGTCACTATCAGAGTCATTGTCACTGTCTACTGGTCCCTCTAATAACAGGTCTGTGATATCACTTGACCAATCTAAATACTCTCTATCCATTGCAAAACAATGCAAAAATATACTGTTCTATTTGTAAAATGTACACAAAGTATAAAAGCAAGACAAAAATATAATATTCTATATATATAAAATGTACACTAAGTATAATTACTATAGTCTGTATTCAACACTGTTAGATAGCCTACACACTCTTTCTTCTTTGTAAAGTAAATCTTACTAACACTATTTAAAATATAAAATACACTAAAAACACTCTAAATAAAACACAAAATCACTGTACTAAACAATATTACTAATAAAGGTCAATAAACAGTAGTATTTACAACATAAACAAGTGCTATTTACACCACTGACTGAACTGCCCTGATGGCTAAGTTTTAGCAGACAAAATAATGCATGTCTTTTAGAACCAAAATATACCAAGAAGTTATGTTTTCAGTTTTTTGTTGATAAGTCGGTTATCCTTTAACCTACAGAGAAAAAAAATGTAAAAAACATTTGTTTGTTATTTTAAAAAATAACTTTTTTATCTTTTGTGATTTTTGTAAAGTTTTTTGGTTTTTGAGATATTCAACATTATACATTTTCACTGACTTACTACTCTCTCCACATCAACCTAGTAATCTACCTGTTGGGTTCCCGATTCAATCACTTTTAGGTTAAAACCAGGGAAGTTGGTACCAGTCATTTCCTTGGCTGCATGTTAACCGGCCTGAAGTAGTAAACTGTTTTTATTGTTTGAAGTATGTAAAGTCATGCCCACAAAGAACACTAGCAACCAAATGATGAAGCCTTTAGTAGACGAGGTTTTATAAACTGGAAAAAAGCTTTACAGAAATTAAATACAGATTAAAAAAATACTGTATTTATCTGTATTGCATGCATATTATTTTTTGTCTGTCTCCACTACCACTGCTTTCACTATCTTGTGTAACTTCATTATTTTCATTAGAAAAATCTCTTTCATCAGCACTCAGTTTACAATAGTCACTAACTTCAACAAAAAAAATCTGGATCCAACCCACTGTCATCCCTTCCAAACAAATTTTCTACTTCCTCTTCTTCATTGCTTTCTTCTTCTAGTAAAGCTCTCACTAAATTAGAGTTGTCTGTTTTAATTAACAACATTTTCATAATAAAATATATTTAATAAACAAAAACATACTTAACGATAATGACATGCGTAAAGGACCCCACAGCCACTTCTGTTCTTTACTATACTGACAGCAGCATACTACAAGACGGCCAAGCCAGTGGGTAACCTTTCCCTGGTGTACCAACTAAATTTATATAGAAGCCAAATATCCAGGAAAAAATATATTACTAAAATTACAAATGAAAACATGAGTGGGGTCCAGTGGACCCCGTGTTATATTTGAAGATTAACACATTTTATCCTAGCGTTCCTTATGGTAACACAAAGCACACAGTAAGTAGTGTGGGAATATTTGGTTTTTCAAAGATGAGGCTAACCTGTCGGAATAGATGTGGAATAATTAATATGTTGTTGTGAGTTTGTGTCTGTTTATGTTATAAAGTTTGTTAAAGTCATTGGTTATCCTTTTATTCTTCTACAGTATGTCTACACAGTTTCAGTATTTCAATAACTATATCAACTGCACTTATCATTAAATATATAAACATTATACTGGCAATGGATGTTAGAAAACATATTTATCATATAAATTCTATTTTATTTTTATACATACTCTGGACATGTTTAAATTTTACTGTTGCCATATGGGCAACTCTAGGACATTCTACTACAGATTTGATCTATTTTATTGTAGAATGGAAACATTTTATATTTATATTTCAGGTGGGGTCTAACAGTGAAAGAAGCAATAAATGTACTGATAGAAGAAGAAGGGGATACATGCAACAAAGTACATGCTTTGTACATAGTTCCACCAGAATACGTTTCGCTAACTGTTGAAGATTCTGCAGATCAGGATGAAGGAGGACTCATAGAAAATTTGTGCAGAAAACAGCTGTTAGCTGCTGCGGAACTCAGATTTACTGACAATTTGATTATGTCCACGGCTGACGATTTCAAATTATGTTTCCATCATCACCTTTCATCTGAGCCTATTTCGTGTAATTTGGTGTATCTGAGAATATGCCTTCTGTTCACAGCTTTCCCAAAGATTGTTTGGAAATTCAAGTTTCACAATTACATAAATTAAACTTAACACATGAACTAATATCTGACCTACTGGCTAAAATAAATTCTTTAAAAAAAATATAAAAAAAAAAAAATTTTTTAAAGGAAAGGAATGGTAAACTTAATTATACCTGGTGATTTAAAAGATAGTAGCATTGAATTTCCATGTAGCTATTTTTCCAAATATAAAGACTTAAGAGCTTGTGACATTTTTGAACTTTTTTTTTTAGATGAGGTGTTCAAAATATTTGTAAAAGAGGCAAAAAGTATGTTTTTGTTAAATTGTCTAAATCCCAATATTATAAAAGAAAATATCAAGTTTTTTTGTTTTTTTTTTTTTAATATAAATTTTGAGTGGGTACAACTCACTGCCTAGTAAAAGATTCTATTGTGATTCCCATATTAAGTTGTATAAAATATATACATATCATGTGTTTTTGTTTCCGGATTAATTTAAATCCAAGAACTACTACTTCTAAAGTCAGTAAAAATCAGCTAAAAAAGAACTTTCAATTATATTTTTCCACTAAACCTCTAGTTTATATTTGTTTCAAATCTAAGAAAACTGAAGAATAAATGGAAACAAAAAAATATAAATTCAATCTGATCATAAAGTCCAAACCCCCACTCTTTTATTTTGTTTATAATTGGAATACAACTTTAGAAATATAAGTTATATCAATGACTACATAAATACTAGTATTTATGTAGTCATTGGTTATATACACGCTAATAAAATTGTTCGCCTCCTCCAGGAGGATGGGGGGGGGGGAGAGATGTAGAGGTCACCTCAAATATTTTAAAGTAACAGGATTATATTGTGATACATCATTTTATAGGTCTTTGATGAGCAGAAAAATAAACTGTGCGATAATATGGCACAAACTTTCTTACCAAATAAAAAGCATCCAAAATTAATAATCACCAAAATTATCAGTTCAATAAATAATCAAAAAGTCAATCAAAAAGTGAAAATGGATCACAGGGATTCATCTTTGAACAAAATTTAAATAACGATTAATATCTTGTGCTTTAAACGCTACCTCAGTGTAAATAGTGTTTAGTTAAAATCTGGCTTGTAAAAGTGGCCGTCAAAGGATCATCTTTGTTTTTAACAAAAAATTCCAGAACCGTTAAATATTTTAAATTATGATTTTGTACAGAGATTTAGGTCATTAAACTTTACATTTCAGTAAAAGTTGAAAGAAATCAGTAGCACCGTTTTTGAAAAAAAAAATACGTCTTTCATAATGTTATACCGATTATTTGTTTTTTTTACCGATGATGCACAAACCGGCATTTGTTTGTATGGCGACCAATGAGATTTGTTCGGATTCTTAGATGCTACACTTGAAACAAATTTTACCAAAATCGTTAAAGTCAATTTTATAAAAATTGTAATTTTATATGTATTTTTTATAAACGGTAGCCTACTACCAAATTTTAACCAACAAAAAATCTGATTAAAATCAATCCACTCGCTAGTACTGTGTGCTCCACAGATAAAATAGACAACAGACATCATTTCGAAAATATAATTTTTTGACTTGGGTCATCAAAAAAGGATTTATCAGTAACCGAAAAAACTAGACATCAACTTTTACCTATCACATAAGTAAAAACAAATACTGAAAACCCAAGGCAAACACTTTCCATGTACCCAGCAGCTGCCCCCCCCCCCCTGGAAGCAAAAAAATAAATCTTTATTATACATTTTGTTGCTGGAATTTAATACAATTCTTGAAATAACTATTTTAATAATAAATTGTATATTGAATGACCATGGCTTCCCCCCCCTTGCCCCCCCCCCCCTAGTTTTGATCCTGGGTATGCCCTTGTGTTACAGGTAGTTGGGAAGAAAAATAATTAAAACTTCTAGTCGGAAAACAGCTGTAAGACTAAGTTACTAGGCCTATTATGTAAATAGTAATGGATCCCACTACTAGAGGTCAGGTCTGTTCCAGTCACGCAGTTTAGTTTAGCCTATATTTAGCACAAATAATTTAAAGGGCAAAACTTTACGATCAATTGACTTAGCCCAGTTAGTTAAACACAGTTATAAACAGGTCATGGAAAGCGTGCCAGGGTGGGGTTAGTACGTTCACGCACACACGCGCGCACGCCTGGTACAACGATACACCAAGACTTATCTTCTAATTGAATAGCCTATATACACAAATATGAGGTTCTATTTGTATAATACACACAAACACACACACATAATATATAGCCTATTGTGGTTAAAATAGAATTATATTAATACTAATTTAAATAATACATAGCTGATCATTTATGTAATACTAAATCAGAATATTTGCATTTACAACAAAACATATTTTATGATCATTTACGGATATGAAGGCATTCGCTTCACTCCAGATTCTGGTTGCACGTTTCGACTTGCACGAAATAGGTGAAGTAGAAAAGAATAAACCATTTTGAACCCATATTTGGTGGTTTTTTTTATTCAACAACTTTTGTGGGTCAGAAAACAATTTAAGGGAGTCCTAGAAAGGTAATAGATATATTAAAGGATGGACAATTATTAGATTATTACTCTACCCATTTAATTCTACAAATTGGAATTCTTCACTTAGGTCATACTTTTTCCATTTAATATATATTGATCCTGGAATCAAAATATATAGGCTTTAATAGTAGCCTAATTGTGTGAATACATCAAGCTCTTGGACGACTTTTCAGCAATATGTGTTCGGGATATTATCTAGTTCCTGTGGCCTAGCCAAGGAGCCCACCAAACCAAAACCATAATAATTATAAATTAGGATGTAAAGGAATTCTAAATAATAAAATATGAATTGGCACTTGCGATTTCGATGAGCAGTGCAATATCATGTAGAAGGGGGGGGGGAGAGACGAGGAGTGGAAGGCTTGAACCAGCGAGCCGAGCGGGAGTCTGTTCCGAGAGCCGCGAGAAGAAAGACCGCTACGGGACGAGGTCAGTCCATTTTCGGCCACGTGCTAGCTAAATTAAACGGTATGCTTTTCGGCCACTATTAAGGCTTTATCTTGCCGTTATGTCTTTTTTATAAATTATAAATTATTCTGTAATCTTTTAATTCGGCAGTAAATAAAATATAACATTTAATTTCACTTGCGTTGCGTGCGTTCATTAGCGTCCTAACCCGACTCCTTGGCCCATCCTGACAAGATTCGGCTAAAGTGTACACGGTCTCCAGCCAGCCGGAGCTTCCAGATGGTCAAAAGAAGTGGAGACGGTCACATTCCCATCAACGAAATTCAAGTCTTTGTAACTAGGATTCGCTGCCAATTGTATATCCCCATTTTGATACTGGAATAACAGCATTCGTTTTTAAACTTTACGGAGATTTCATCCGATACTATAATCACTATTCTTTTCTCCTTTTTATTCGACAATTTCCGAATCCTATTTTTTAGAAAATAGTAACATTCGGAATTTTTAGTATTTTATCTATAGCAGGTTCTCACAAAATTTTAATGTATCCAAGAAAATAAATCAAGTATAAATGACCAAATTATGCCAAAAATGTATCACATTTGGTCAAATCAGTCCACAGTGAGGGCTGTGGAGCACTCACAAACAACAGATCTTTTTTTTTTTCCATAGTAGGCCTACTATAAAATATATTTCGACTAAACACTATTGTAATATTTCTATTCCATCTATTGTAATACCATGGTTAGAGTAAAGGATTGTTATGCAGTTAAGGCCTTATACATTATAACAATGTAAGGAACAAGCCACTCGTTAGTATTTAACTTTAATATTTCTTCCTGTGAGTGGTGTCCCTTTTTACAGTAGCTGTGATATTATTTACTGTTTCTTCTTGGCTTATGAATATTATTATGCCTCACTTAGTGATCTAGGTAGTAGTCGTATTTTGTTTACAAGAAACATATACAAAATGATATATATATATATATATATATATATATATATATAATAAATTGTTTAAAAAAACCCAAAAATAGCTCTGCTGTACACTGAACCAGTAATAAAATTAGTGTGGAAATTTTAGAGGAAAAGTGAGAGTTATTATTATTAATTTATTTCTCCAGCTGACACTCATTTATAATGTGTACGGGGTGTGGCAATCCCGAGGTATTCTAGCTGGATCTACACTTTTCTTCATCTAATCCTTCTCACAAAATCTCTCTCTAGAGAAACTCTTGTTCTCTTCCGAACCTGACGCTATTGTGCTTTTTTAATTAAAGCAATAATGACCATTACTTTTTCACCTTTAAACAAAACAACAACAACAACAACATTAAGTCATTTTAGACGAGCTTTTAATTTCGCCGTCTGTCGCCTACGTCTGATGTCCACGCATCGACGTCTTTAATCACGTATCCGAAACAAAATTTAGACTTTACTGTGATGAATACACTGAAGATGACACTTTTCCAAACAATTTTAAGACTTCAATGTTATCTTTTTTATAACTGTACAAATCAAAACTTATTTTTGATAATAAAATTATTCTAAAATAGTTTAGGCTATACATGAAGAGGGTCATGCTCTATTATCTACAGTATACTTAGTCTTTAAGGACTAATCTAAACACAGCGCTATACTGCAATGCCGTGTTAGATGGGAAGCGAGTTCAAGGCCAATTAATTTACAGCTGTTCTAACACGCGAGGGGTGGGAATCACTTGTCAGTGTTTTTGTTAGCAGCCAGTTATCACTCAAGTCTGAGCAACACCAAGACATAATAGCTAAATAATGTGCCTTTCTCAGGCGGAATCTCTTTAATTTTATTTATAATATTTTCCTGTTTATTTATTTTGATTTACTTATTATCTAGTACACTAATTTTCTTTTCGTTTATACTTGTCACTTAACTTAGCTCCCGAATCGTGATGGTGATCAAACAAGTTGTTTATAAACTCCTAACCTAACCTAACCTAACCTTAACCACGCTTCTGTGAGGTTTTATTTTCCTTGTTGTTTAAAGACGAAAAACTTCTCGGTCATCATTCCCTTACAAACATAAAGCAAATAACATAAAATAAAGACCCCCTAGCCCTTGGATACTTTAATAACGTCAGGGGTGGAAGAGTTGGTCAAGAGAGGTAAGATGAAAGAGAGGGATATAACCCAAGACTACATAGAAAGTGCATATTCACCTAGGGGCCCTCGGAATTGCTAAAGCAGTAACCAGGTTAAGTGAGCCTCGGAGGGGTCTAGGATGTTGTAAGTCCTAGCATATGACTTGGCAAAACAATATTTACATACCATGAAGTAAAACAATACCATAGGTATGGTAAACTTCTACAAAATACCTCAAAGGAAAAAACAAATATTCGTGAATCATTTTTAGCGTTTATTGGAAACAAAGAGGCAATAAATATGATGGCTCTATTGATTTTATATACATTAAAAGATAACAAGTCATCTCCTGGTATGGTTTGAAGATGAGAAATTAGAGGTTCTAGTGCTATCACCTAACTTCGAAGACAGTACTGTATGCTTCGACACCTCCAACACTAGCGCATCCTGTCCTGAACCCACAGAACTACAACTGTTCAACCTACATATTGAAACATCATGTTATTGTGTACTAATGGGATTTCTTCTTAGATATAAATTGAATGGCTATAGCCCCGGGAATGCTGACTATTATCAGAAAAATAAACTTACTACTGTCTCTACTAATAGTGGGCCTTGGTGGATGGTAACCCAATTTTTTGGAAGCGTACACAATTATACCACTACTGTATTTCTATTTTACTCAAATGCAATTAGTGGTATTTCAAGTTTTCCGCCTTAACCTAACTAGATTGATATCTAAATGTGCTGTAATCCCAAGTGTTGCTACACAGCATTCCTGAGGACCCTAGCTGGCCTTACAAGAGTTATCATTTTGGTGGAGGAGGTAATTCAACACCATGCAGAATATCTCCTATCGGAAGACTACGAAATCCCTAGGGTCCCTAGCTTGACTATACATTTTTGGCAATCCCGAGGGCCATTAGATGGATATAGGCTACACTATTTTCACATGGTCTTGGAAACCCCTAGGGTACCTAGTTGGAGCTACATAGCAATTCCTAGCGTCCCTAGCCGGATCTACACCTTTTTAGCAATCCCAAGGGTCCCTAGATGGATATGCACTATTACCACATGGTCTTGAAAACCCCGAGGGTACCTAGTTGGATCTACACATCAATTCCTAGGGTTCCTGGCTGTATCTATCCATTTTGAGGGGGGGAGGTAGCTTTGTTAGGATTTTTTGGGAGAGGGGTAAAAAAGTCAAAATGGGGTGAAAAAATTGTTAACGTTTTGCTGGAGAGAGCCCTAAATAACATAACCACGCTCCCAGGCTTGAGTGGGCGCCATTTTAAAAAGGAAAATAAAATACAATCTTTCAAGGCCTACATACATCGATCGGGCTTTTTGCAATGCCTATATTCCTAAATTTTATGACCACTGATACACACAAAATAGTAGCAAAATGTGTCAGATTTCAGTAGTTCCTTTTTTCCTATAACTCATAATTATCATGAGCCTGTAATAACACAATTTGTGTATTTGACAATTAGCATATATTAATATCATATGTTAGCTTATTAGCTACATGTCGAGGAATTCATGTATTGCGTCGATAGTAAACTACATAGTTTAGACAGCTATTTGCTGAAATCACAGACAAGAATCTTATCTGCTAAAACAGTCAAGTATTGTATAGGCTTCCATGTCCTTGTGAAACCAGTGATTGGATCTCGTCCTACAGTCAGGGGGCGTAGGCCTACTTCACAGTTCACTCTGACCTTATTTGTTCCCTCTGAATAGGCTGACTCACACTTGTCTTGTGTTTTATTGTTCAATTGCATATGGCTGAGTGGTTGTAGGTTGACAGGTCAAATTAATTTTTATGTAAATGACATAAATCTGGTCGCAGCAATGCATCATTGCTAGATAATCTAACGCTGTTTTAATCTCACACATTAATCGAAAACCGAATAGATTCAACAGCTGATAATTAAATTAATAAACAACTCCTTAATGGAGTATAAATAAAGAATTACTCACTCAATATTACATGGATCATAAAGTAATGTACATAGGACTAGTTCATGTTTGCGTTTTTGTCTCCAAATGCTAAAAGGATGTGTTCGTAGCCTACAGGACGTTGCATTAATTTGTAACTTAGATTATGTCGGTATCCAAATTATTTTCTACCATTTCTTCAAATGTGAGTCTGCGCTCAGCTGAAGATGGACATGTACATGTTGATGGAGCTCGGATAGGTACGTCAGATACGCTGAAGCTTGAATCTGAGTGGGCTTTGTTAACCTTGCTTTTGGTATTCTTTGCTCTTTTGTTGTGTGTCTTCACCATACTTGCTGGTCGATGAATATAGGCACGTTCTCCATGTACTAAAGTATATATGACACTATACTTGCACTGTCACCTGTGTAATTATAGCAAGAAACAACCCACTTATTTTCTATCATAATTTAAATCATCATTTTATATTTTAAATAAAATTAGACATCACTTGTTCAGTATTCAATTTTTGTAAATATTTCTAAATCTGTAAATATTAATTTACACTGAATAATTAAAAATTTCCATAAATAACGTTATAATTAATTTTTCTAAACCTTTCGTAAATGTAGGAACAAGATGTTTATAATATGAACAATCCATCATTATCAAATAACTTTAAAACCAGAGGAGAAATAGGTCTAAAATGACTACATGTGTTTGTACGGAGTTTTTAATGTATAGGAATTTAAAAAAATTTTAAACTTAGCAGTAAAAAATACCCAAACTGAAACTAAAATTAAACATGATTGATAATATGACTAAAAGTTTATTATATACAGCTTTAACTTGAATTCAGTACTACTGCCATCAATACCCGAGAATTTATGGTTTTTCAAAAAAAAAAACAAAAAAAAAACAATACCACTTAAAATATTATTTCTTGACATTGGCTCCTTCTTTTGGTAAAAGCAGGTTAGGTAAATTTATTTCACATGAATCAAAAAAAAAGAAAAAAAAACAACGATACTTTATTTATAATAATTTTTTCCTGTTATTTAATTGTTCATTTTTAATTTTTTTTTTAATCTTATAAAACAGAGTGGCCATAAAGCCACTCCCACATACTTTTTCCCACAGTTTGCGTCATAAGTATTTCAAACTAAATAAACTTTGTGTATAACTACTTACACTACGTTTTGTGATATGATAAAAAATTTCGGCCGCCATCTTGAATCCTATATCGGATTTCCCCCCCCTTGTTTTTCTCTCTAAGTATTCCAAATATATCCACTAACAATCCTCCCTCAAAATTGTAGAAGGGTCATGAAAAATTATTTTATACTTTTTAGTCCGTTTTAAAACGTAGTATTAAAAAAAAATTTATTGATTTATTATTTTGAAATCGGGTTTTTATGACTTTATTACTAATATCATAAGATCAGGTAGTGGTACACCCAGTTATCTTAAGTTGAAGTGGTACACAGTGACATAAAGTCTGGGAACCCCTGATGAACAGAGTTCAGTATCTTCCCCCTCCACTCTCACAGTTAGTAGATTAGGGGCAGCCAAGTTGGCAAACTATTCATTCACTATGTCTCTATCCTCATAACTCTCTGAGAATAAGCGTATGAGGATCTAAGATTGATATTTATTAAAATTATTAGTGTTTTTTACTACAATCATGTTTAAATCAACAAGTGTAGCCTGCATTTGAAATTTAATATTATGTTTAGTTTCATGTTAACATCAGTTGTTATTTAGCAATACTACAAACAATTTTTAAATATAAGTACAGTATCAAGCTATATAAATAAAAGTGTAAATGTTTCTTTCTTCAAAATCGTAAATCTCCGAAAGTTATTCACTGAGTGCTTTGAAATTTTGACACAACGTTGAATTCGAATACACGCATGTTTTTATACATCAAATACCTACTTAAATAAAATAAAAACAACGCCATCTGTTGCAAAATCGAAAGTAAAAAAAATATTACGGTTCTGGAATAATAAGCAAAAAAAATATAAATGAATTCGACTCCTGTCATTAAAAGTTTGATTTCAATAAAAAACTATTTACAACGAGGTCGCGCTTATTGCAGAAACAAAGCAAACTTAGGCGCTATTTAAGTAGGCTATTGTTTTAAAGAAGGCGTCTGATTCATTTTTACTTTTTAATAACTACTGAAATGATATTTTTGGTGACGAAAGTTTTGATTGGTATTTATTTGGTTTTAGAGAAGGGTGAGTGAAATAGTTTCTCTAAAGTTTTTGTGCTGTTTTTTCTTTCTCTCGTCCTTAGATTTAATACAATAATACATTATAGATAGGGCTACTGAATTCTGACAATATACCTACTTCAACCCGGTGTAATACTTGGATTGGGTGATCTGAACTAATCTGTGTGGCAAGCTTGGTCATTCTCCAAATGATTGATTTGCGATTAAGCCAGGTCCACATTTGTCACCGTGATTCTATAATACATTAGGATTAGAGTAAATGGAGTAATATATAATCGACGTACGTGTCGGCGCGGCGTCAGGTTTGCATCACTCCTGCATCCAAATTAGTGACGCCAGTTTCTTACAAACGCGGCAGTGACGCTGACGCTCGGGGTCTTGTCGAAACACAAAAGCAAATTTTTCACAATACACTCGCGTCATACAGCGGTTAGTTTCAAGCTGTGGAGGATTTTACTGGCTTTTTTAAGCCCATGAAGAAGTAAGATAGGGTTTCTGTCATTATTGAGTTTAAGCTGTGTCAATAATAAAATTTAACACGTTCTTTTGTTTTTGCACAAAGAGCACCGCACGATCCGTAGCCCTAATTTCTAGGAATTACCAACCCCACCATCCACTCACCACGACTATAATATAAGGAAATCACAGGCTCTACACAGCTCTACATTAGCTATAATATAATTGCGTGTTTTTAAAGGCCGGATTACCGCGAGCCTTTTTTTAACATTTAGAAAAATGACCTATGTTTATACAATATCGGAATGTTTTATTATATTAAATACAGTCTGCTACCCTTACAGCCCGAAGAATGTGAGTTAACACCAGCTGCACCAACGACTGGCTTTCCGAGAACCACAAACAAGGTATAGTAAAGAGGAAGAAACAATTATTAACTTCATGAAAATGCCAGAAACTGTGTTTAAACCAGATGAATATCAAAATTATTTTTACTCAATTTTACCTAAGGTCAAATTGGTAAAACAAGCTGTAGCTATAAACTATATCTAACCCCGAAGAAGATCTATAAATTTTTTACATATCGTCAGTATGATTAAAGTAAAACACGCTGTGTCTAGAAACTATGTCTAAGCCAAATGGTTACTCCAAGTCCAGGATGTCTTCACAAGTAGGACCTGTATGTCTTCACTTTCGCCAACCCCCTATGCCAATTATTTAAAGACTTTTGACTACTCCAACCTTGAGGTTTCTAACAGTGAAAATATGTACCATCATAGCCGCAATCCAAGTCAGGAAACTCGAGCTTTTCAAGTTAAAAAACTGCAGCTGACATAATTTGATTAAAAATTGATGACATTTAGAACAATTCATTTTATTTAGCCTATTAAATAAAATGAAGTGTTCCAAATGTCAGCAATCAATTTATTTTCAAGGGGGTTAATATTGCTTAAAAATTGGAACATATGCCTCAAATACACCAAATTTATTATGGAACTAACATTTTGTTAACAAGCTATTTTTCAATAGTTACAAAAACAAATCTATAATTTTAGAAATAAGATAAAGTGTCATTCTTCCATTTGAGCAATACTAGCCTGCTTAATTTAATTCTTTTCATTTAATTCGAAGTGATTGTAGTGATGTGGTATGACGAATATATATATATATATATATATATATATATATATATATATATATATATATTCGGCAAAATAATGCCAAATATGTTTTTCAATTTTAGTGATATGAAAAAATAAAAGTGTATTATGATCGTTTTATTTACAACTTGAAACATATTAAATACAAACAACCGATGGTCTTTATTACATATTTACAAGTAAAACATCTCTTAAATGACATATTTAAGGCGGCAAAGTAAGACATATTTACATGACTTCTAATTGGTGTTGCATTGAACTGCAGAGATTCACAAACTTTGCGTAAATAATTAAAACAACTTTACTTTATCTTCTCTTAAATCAATAAACAAATACTGAAAACACCTTTCAAAAGTTTTGGATTAGTAATATTATGAAACATTTTAAAAAACACAGGCTTATCAGTGGTAAAAGCTATATTCCGCCGCGTCTGAATAGTTCTCTTTCAAACCACGCGAGGGCAGCCTTGATTGCATGGGTACGGTTTTTTTCCATTTAATCCATTGTATCTGTCCTACTTTTTAAATTAGACACTTCGGCATTATATATTTAAATAGATAATAAATCACTGAATGTTTTCCTTTTTTAAATTTTTGGCAAATATCATTCACTGACTCACAAAAAAATAGCAAAATAGAAAATCGATTTACAAATGTCCACTCCATTTGTTCAACCACTAATGATTATATCCCAATTTTTAAAAAAGGGAAACATCCGCGTTCACGTGATCTTTAAAATAAGCTTTTAACAATAATTCTGAGATGAAAATTGACATCAGTAGAACTGTTCAAGTGTAGCATTATTCTTATGGGAGATGAATCCAATATGGCGGAGGTGGAGCCGAGCCTTAAACGTGTGTAACCTATTCCACATCTACATTTTTCCTTACATAACAAGTATATCTAGTACAGAAGCGTGACGCATACAGTTAGTCGTTCAGCATCATCTAGAAGTGTGCAGCGAGTGTGCGCCTCCCTAACGAGCAAGTCACTTTGACGTCAAAGTGACGCGTGACGATGATGTTCATAGGGCCTTAAGTTGTTGCCAAGACGTGAACATGCAATCAAATGTGTCCAGAAAGCTGTCACATTCGTAACTAATGCCGGATTATAAAAAAACAACAATGAAACGCAAAAACACTTCCATGAATAAATCTCAGCTTCAGATTGAATTTCCATAAAAAAACATTTTTGTACATTGAACATTAACATAACTAATTAATATTGTTGCATAAAGGACTAAAAAAAACCTCTTCCATAAAGCCTTCTTCCATTACAACCTCTAAGTTACACTTTACATACTGTGGGAAAAGCTAACAATTATCTTTAAAAATCCTCCAATATATTAGGTTAATGAAACCATTTTAAAACCAATATTTGTACATTACCGAATTTAGTGCAAATCGATCTAGAGATAACCGTTTGCAATTTTACGTATACTGGAGTAAAAATAGTTTTAAATTTCTCTCAAAAGGAAAAATTAAAGTATCGAAAAACTAAAAGTTGCTTCAAAATACTTCCTTTTTAAGAAATCAATGAATCCTGAGTTCTCCAAAGAGTGGCTTTTTAATGGGAAGGAGTGTAAGGGTTGAAAAATTGTTTTCTTTACGATTATCTCTAAAAAAATTAATTATATGAAAAAAAGGGGGAAAAAGAAGAAGAAGAAGAAAGAGAGAGAGAAAAAATACAACTATAAAGATCATAAAATTCCCTAAAATTTAGTTTTTTATTAATTTCGATGGGATTAAAATGGACTGAATTATGACCTTTTAAATGTGGCGCTGAAACTACCCCCATGTCGCACACACACGATTTTACGTGTTCAATTTGTCAAGAAAACCATATGTCGTATTGAAAATTCTATAAAAATATTTTAGATTAAATAATTCACTTTGTTATGAGCCCTTAAATCTGTGATGAAAATTGATCCAGTTATTATTAAAAATAAGAAATATTTAAATTGAAATAACTAGGTTATTTGTAATCGCATTGAACGAATAAAACAGCCAAATTATAGGGAATTTTATGGCTTTTAAAAGTCATTTTTAACGTTTTCCTTTCAATTATATATTTTAAGAGATAAACGTAAAACAATATCTCAACCTCTTCACCCTTCTCCTTAAAATCAACACTTCTGAAAAAGTGGGACTAGAGATCTATACTATTATATAAAAATCTAATGGTGTGTCTCTCTCTCTCTCTCTCTCTCTCTCTCTCTCTCTCTCTCTCTCTCTCTCTCTCTCTCTCTCTCTCTCTCTCTCTCTCTCTCTCTCTCTCTCTCTCTCTCTCTGTGTGTGTGTTACTCAATCACGTAAAAACTACTGGACCCATTGAGCTGAAATTGTACATGGACATTCTTAGGGTCCCTGGTTAACACATAGGCCTATTTTTATTTAGAAATTCCATCAGGGCACCGCCCCACTGGCCTTGAACTCCCTTAACACTCAATTATCTATATGTTAACCCCGTACGAAGGACGTGTACTCTGCTATTTTCTTAAAAAGGAAGTATTTTGAAAGCACCTACCCGTAGTTTTATTGCCGCTTTAATATTTTCCTTTAAAAAAAGATTTTTACTGTACTTGTTACAATCAGTAAAAGAAATAATGAACTTGCTGTTTATGTGAAACTTGAAAATTAAACTTTGAAGAAACTCCAATTATTTTAACTTAACAGAGGGTGAGAAACTAAATATCCGTCAATAGTGTGTGTGTCGACGTGGAGTCTTTGAAATCGATATCGGCGCATCTTGGTAGAGTCCAACGCGTGCAAGCGTATACATTCAAAATGTAGGTCAACCTATGGACTGTTACTGGTTGTTCCTTAATCATTTACATTATTCTGTTTTATTACAAGATTTTGTCAAAGGTGTTGCTGAGCTTCTGACAGGTAAATAAGACGATCTATTTTGAGGTTATGTTTGGGTGTTGATGAACGATTGTATATTGTCATGTTTTAATTTAATAACATTTAAATAGTTTTAATATCATCGTCTGAATTTTAGGCCTAATAGACCAACAAAAATGTGTATTACTATAACTCAATAGGAATATTATAATAATTAGATTGTTAGTTTTACACTACTTGTTAGATCATTAGTGGGCGGGGCAATTTTTGGTCATAAACCCCTAACGTATGGTACATATTTATACATGATTAGGCCTACTAGCCTTAATAATTATAAGTAAGGAAATAATAATTAATTGCCCGTTACTAGTAGATTAGTACAATGATATTTAATTGAAAACATTTTTATTTAGATAATTATTCACGAAACAAAAAGTTAAAATCGTTTATATAATACACCTTTCCGTTTGAAATTATTTTGTCTTTTTTAAAAATAATTTGTAACTAATAAAAAATTCAATGGGCATATAAAAATTTTACAATTTTCTTGTAATGTTAGTAATAAAAGGTAATTTACAATTAATAACATACATAGTCAAACCAAAGATTAAGCTAACATAAACATTTCTTTTGTCCGAAAGTTAAGTGAACCACTGAAGCCGTAACAATATTTCAAAATTGGGCGAAGGTTTTGATTAAACTATATTTGAAATTACAAAGTTTATACACATAAAAAATATTAAAAACTTGTAATTTGTAAAATGTTAAAAAGACTCGATGAAATTAAGGTTAACTGGGATTTTCCAATTTACTCGGAAATCCTAATTATTTTTTAACAGCGATTTGGTATAATGGTTTTAGTAATAAATAAATATGAAACAAATAAATTTCAAAATAAAATAGTATCGTATTTAGGTTATTAGACCTTCCTGAGACGGTATAGATTTTTGATTTGTACTTTTTGGTATATAAAATCGAAATTTTTGGGTAGGCGGACCAACTCATTTTGGTTGGGTATCTTAAGAAGGTACAATTTAGCAAACTTTATTGAAGATTGTTAGTACGAAAGTGAGAAAAACGAAATTTTGCAACCAAAACGTACCTAAAATATGAAAAACCTATTTGGACAAAATATGCTTTATATAAAATCGACGAAAATCGGTCCACCAGTTTCGATTTAATAGCCACTGCCCGGCGACAGACAGAATTCCAGAAACAAAACAATCTACATCGCATCACATAACTTATAAAAAAGGATGAAACTTGTATTTTTACAATAATATTTCAAGTAAAAATTTTCAACCTAGATAGACTGGGAATTGAAAACCTTTGGCTTTACACGCCAATGCTCTATCAACAGCTTTTTTTTGCTCTAGATCGTATATTTTTCACTTGAAATATTATTGTATTTTCAATATTAGCTGGAAAAAGTATAAGGGTTAAAATCAATAAATTCATAATTGATAATATTTTTAATAATTTCTATATTGTCGGGAAAAACAAGTGACCATTAAATTTGTAAATGCACGAGAGCTAAGAATTTCTTTGCTATTTGTGATTTTAGAATATGTATAGTGAAAAGAAAGTTAATTTGACTGCAGAGCAGGGTATCAAAGTTCTAGAATCGTCGGTGAAGATGAAATTTGTGTTTTTCTTGGTTCGATTTGTTGGTTAGTTAAGGAACATTTTATGGTCGTTTTTGTTAAGGTGATGAAAATCGAAAAGATGTTTTCGTCCAAAAACAATATGGAACCTAGAACAGATTTTTGTATGTGACAAATCATGTCTAATATTTTAATTGATATTGACAAAATTTTGTTCAAACAGTCATAATTTTCATAATATATTTTTTTTTAATATTGATATGTGTTTAATCGATTACTTTGATAATTAATAATTAATTAATTACTTTGATAAGGATATCTCTGTATTATTTACTTAGAAAAATATTAGAGGAGGGGGTCTTGACTTTTTATTCACCCGAAAAATATTCACCCGAAATATATATATTTCTTTACATTTTCTAATATATATATTATTTAGCAATTAAACCGTTTTCAACTTCACAGCCTTTTTAATATTCGATATTTTTAAAAAACCGATGTTTTTTTGTTTTATTTGATAACACGTAACTCGTGATTGATTGAATTCACTCAAACGTGCACTATGGACACGAAACCACGTGAGCACGCGTGTCACGACTATACACGCACATGTAGACTACTGCTCACTTCACAGAGTCAACTAATTTTAAATATAAATAATATTACACCCATAACCAAATAAAAAAATTAAAAAACCTTTTTAGTAACACCTATTTATTTTCGAAAACCGTTATACATCTTTGTGTGTAAAATTAAACATATAGGCCTATGTCTACTTTTAATTTTAATTTTAGAAAGCATAAAAAGCGTTATTTAGAGTTTTTTTAATATGCCGGCAATAAGAGGTTGAGAAAGTTAGGAATACTAAACAGAAAACGGCAGTATTATTTCAGTATTAGAGACAGAGATGAGTGGGGTCAATAAGGACTTTGGTCACAAAACTTTGGGTTGCCGTTCATTGTATGAACGGGTTAACTACTATTGTATGTTTACAGCTACATCTAATATACAACGACTAACACTAAACAAAAAACGGCAGTATTATTTCAGTATTAGAGACAGAGATGAGTGGGTCAATAAGGACTTTGGTCACAAAACTTTGGGTTGCCGTTCATTGTATGAACGGGTTAACTACTATTGTATGTTTACAGCTACATCTAATATACAACGACTAACACTAAACAAATCATCTAAAAACATTATAACTGATCTAAGGGTAGAAGTTGTAAGTTGTACTCTTACCACAGGAATACAACGATGTTTTCCACTTCATACTGCAGTGCCTTGAAAATCGTATGTGTTGGCTGACAAGTCATGATCACAGATGTGACCGAAGTGCAAAACACCAACAGTGGACTTGAACTGTAAAAATATAAAGAACAAAAGTCTGTAGCTTTAATTGTCATCAGGAAATTATAGATTTACTACCAAGTTCAACTCAGAGGTTCTGTTTTTCGTTTTGAGAATCGATGAAAACATAACCTCAAATTAAACTAATAATAAATTTACAACAGGTGATCATAAAATATGAAGTGGTGAATACCATTGCCTCTAGATATTGTCAAACTGAACACTATGACAACGCTTTTGTTATTAACAGTCGTATTGTCTTTAGTGTATTTAAATTGAGGTTTTAGCGAACTTGTGAAAGATTCATAATATTTTTGTTAAACTTATGGAAAAACTAATATTTTTTCTTACTCCACGGGGTAAGAAATGTGGAGTAAAAAATGTTTGTAGTAACTCCTCTTCTTCGAATAGGCAGCCTACACCTGTTGAACGTCAGCCACAAGACTACTGTGCCTTCATATAGAAATAAAGGGTTTGATGACCCTAAACTTCTCCAGGAAGACTTCATGAATTTCATAAACTTCCTGACAAAGTTGTGATAAGGGATTGTCTATCCCGTTACCAAAGATCTAACGGATTGATTTCTTTCCTGATTGAGAGATTTACATTCGACCATCAGGTGTACAGTTTTTTTTTCTTACAGGACACATTTCCTTCACAGAGGTTCTTCAGTAAATATCCTCGACTGCGCACCTGGCAGTTTTATTTTTAATTTAAGGCAAGTACAAAACAACAAATTTGGAAGAAAAAAACAATTTAAAATTGATTTTTGAAACGAATTCATTAGGTACTATTAGCTGTTTTTAATTTTTCCGCTTAAAGTAGTGTTTTTCCTCCTATCCTTATATCAATATTTTTCTTTTTATAAACGTAGAACGATGTTTATCAACAAATTTCCGGCTTTTGGATTGATTTATCTTTACATTTGGTAAGATAGCAGAAGGCTGAATGGAACATTTTCGTGCTGATATTTTTCACACCCTTAATCATCAGCTATATTATAATGAAGGTTGTCATAGAAACCATTTGACTGTAATTAGAGGTGACGCCTTTTCATTATTTTTAATGAAGTCAATAATGTGCGCAGGTCGGTGAACGCTTGGCACGATTGCTGGCAAGAACGAAATTAAATAAATCACCCCGATTGATTATTACATCGTGTGGTTACTTCTCAGCATGAAAATTACTCGCAAATTTTATGTAAATGAATTTTAACATTTGGCAGAGATTTTATACAGAGATAACTAATTTTATGGCGTTTTTTTGGATATTACACCAAATTTTATTAACTTTTTTATTCTTGGGTATTTATTTTTATTTTATTTATTTATTTTATTTTTTTGATAAATCTATTCGTTTATTGGGATAACTTTAAAAAATTTGAAGTTTGATGTTTTTTTGAGATTGATTTTCCGTATTTCTCACTGTTGTATGAAGTTAAAAATTTAATAAGGTATAGTCTAGGAAGGGTAAATATCAATGCAGGACTGTAATTCAAATAACAATTTTTTGGAACAGATAAAAAGTAGCTCAAATCTACTGTAAACAAATAAACAAGTTTTTATCTGTTCAACAATTTAGTTATTTTAATTTTATTCCTCCATTGGTATTTACACTTTCTAGACTACGGCGAATTAAATCTTTAATTTGATTCAACAAAGAATCAGAAACACGGAAAATTGCCTGCCAAAAATAAAACAAACTTCTAATTTTTTAAAAAAATTTTAAACTCAGCTTTTAGCTCATAAACAAGTGTGTTTATTAAAAAATTACCTAAGAATAAAAAAAGTCTTAAAATTGGTATATTTTTTTCTTGGGTTTCCGTAATGTATTCAAATGTTAGCTGTAATATTGGCATTTTCAAAGTTTGCAAATCGTATTTTTAATTCCATTAAGAATTAAAGAATGTCCCCCATTTAATTTTTTTCATAGGATGAATTGTTTAGATACTAGTAATGATCACAATAAAATGATCACCTTGAAAAAATCTCGATAAAATGATCACCCTGAAAAAATCTCGATAAAATGATAATCTGATAAAGAGTTAAAATTACTCTAAGTGTAGGGTCTGTGAACTTTTCATTTCCTTGAGGATAATCGTAATAGTTTTAGAATGTCTAATATTGATGATCAAAAAACTTTTAAGGAATACCAGTGATCTCCTCAAACATCTTTTTATAAACAACTTTTTTCTGGATTGGCGTAACACAAGAAACAAATCTATATCTACAACAAAATGTTTCTTTCATTTGAATAGTTATTGTTTTCCCTTTTACATAATGTGACAACCATCTTGACAACGATGCCTTGTTTTGTCTATACAGGAAGCATTTGCATCTTTAGTGCGTTATTTAGAAGGCCGTGATATTTTCAGTCACATTCTCTTATTTATTTGTTTAAAAAACAAAATCTCTCAGTCTGTAAGCTTTATATCTAGAGAACAGCTGATGCAGTTTTCTTTCCTACGTAAACAAGACATCTCCTCCGATTTTAGTATTAATTATTTGGGCATGAGTAATATGAAAACCGTAATTTCCTCTATCTTTTTACTTAAAATTTTAAACAAGAATTAATTTGTCAGTGGCATACTTAGTAAATGATTTAAATATAATTGAAGCTGATTTTTTTTTTAATCGGTACAGGAATTTCCGAGTTATAATAATTTTTTGCTGTTGAAAAATACGAAAATTCAGATTTTTCAATGTATTTTGTATTTTTCATTAACAATTTTCAGCTAAAACTTATGATTTATCAGATACAGAGTTGGTATATGACTTAAACTTTAATTGGAATTGATAACATTTTTTTAAATCGGTGTAGTAGTTCCCAAGCTTTGCTAGTAGTCTATTATAGAAAGTATACATTACCAGTATAAAGTATATGTTATCAATAAAATATTTTGTACATATTTACGATGTTTGTAATGGACAGAATTATTAGAATCGCTTTCCAGGTTTCAAAGTCTTAGGTGGTTTTAGTTTGAAAGCTACCATGAGAAGCGACTCAAGAGCTTGCACTATGCACTATATAGCCTGCTTTGTGAACTTTCGTTGTCCGATGTATTGGGCCTATACGATTGGTGGAGTTTATTAGTTTGCTTTGACCAAGCGTTTCGCTCTAGTTTAAAAAGAGGGAAACAATTAATTGTTTGCAAATCAGGTAGGCCTACAAAATGTAACATACCAAACAAAAAAACACAAATGAAAAAGATAATATATATCCATGATTTATATATAAAAAGGGGAATGATAAATTAATTCTAATTAACTGAAGAAGAGTTGCATATGCTTAAATCTTTATTTAAATCGTTGAAATATTATATGCATTTGAATAGAAGTACTTAAGTGTTATAGTTAAAAAAATATTATTAAATAGAATTTCTGTGGAAAAATCTATTAATAATATAAAAATGCTCATTGGAAATTCACAAGTCCAGAAAGAAGACCATTTTATGCTTGAACAAAGATTGATATCATGAGTGAAGAATTCATTATTAACTTTGGTGAAATACCAGACAAGTGACAGTGAAGTCGATGCCCCTGGTGGTAATGGTAGCAGTTCAATGCCAAGAGGTTTTGTGTGCATCTGACAACTGAGGATAATTACTCATCGAAATGTCTTCTTTTATTGTAGTGAACAAGTAAATTTTATTTTCTTTCATTTGGTGACTGAAGTTTCAGAAGTGTAGCTCATTATAGTGGAATTTAATTATAATTTGCACATTTTAGCGAGAGGCGAAACAGATTAATTCTTTTAGTCAATATTTTATTATAATGGTATATTGATTTTAAACGATAGACTTCCACGGTCACAAACATCATTATGATCTTGTTCTTCGGGGTTCGACCGCGTCAATATTGTCTGCACGTTGAGTACAGCCGACGTTTCGGGCACTTTACAGATGTCCATATGGCTCGCTTCACTTGACATTTGTTAAGCCTTGAGAATGGACATCTGTAAAGTGCCCGAAACGTCGGCTGTATTCAATGTGCAGACAATATTGACGCGGTCGAACCCCGAAGAACAAGATCATAATAATGGTATATTATTGTCATTTTACTACATTTAATCAAAACAATGAGCGATGTAGAAGTCGGAGTAGAATTTGTAATACGTTTCCCTCCCACCATGTTCTCTCCTCTTTAAATCCTCTTTTCGCATCTCATAACTTGTTACATTTTATATCTCTACATTGATAAAATTCAAGGTCTATTAGCTGTCTGCTATAACTGCAGAACTATTGATCCGATATTGATACAATTATCTGTTTTATGTAGGTACATTAATTGATAAGATTTAGTCTTTGTTTGATTAAAATTGATTTAAACAACCTGTATTTTTACAATTTCAAAATGGTACAAAATTAAACGTTATTTGGATTTGAAAATAATTGTAAGTAGTTTTAGTTTAACCGCAGAGCGACCAATTTCTTAAAGATTTTCAAACTTTCATTTAAAAAAAGTAAAAGAAATAGATTATTATTATGTAGTTAACTGCTTCAACTGACTGACAGGTGTACCACTCTCATTAATTATGCTGTTGATGAAATTTTTGTTCGTTTATGGGGGAGGGGGTATTGATTTTGTACATTGGTTTACAAATATAATCGGGAAATTGTAAATGACATGCTTATAAATATTTCTTCATATTTAACAGTATAATCAGACGGGCGAAGTACCTTGAATAACAAGGCATGTTAAACAGGGCGACAAAAATCTGGTAATACGAACATCATACAGTGTTAAAAATATACTACTTATTAGATGAATGAACTATTTACCGTTCAAGTAGCCAAAGTTTTCTTATATGATTCAATAAACAAAACAATGAAATGATTAGTTGTAGAAATAATCAATTTATTTAGATTTACTGACTACTTCAAATCGACAAGTAGTGTAAATAATAGATCAATTAAACTTGGAAAATTCACAAACTTCCATAGTATATCATTACATATATTTTGTTTGCCACAAATTTGTTTTAGAACATTTTTTCTGAACTGAAATGAATGGTCATATTTGACCTCTATCCTTCATGAAACTAAATATAATTATTTTCACTATTATATGTAGATTAGAATATTTTGATACATAGATTAGAATATTTTCTGCTATATAGGTACTGATATTATGATATCTGTATTAATATAACCTATAATTGATAAATTTTATAAATTAAAATAATCACAGTAATTTTGTAAACTTGTTTTGTTACAATGACGATAAAGTAATGTACTACAACTGTATTTGAGGATTAATTTATTTCAGATTATGTATTAATAATTAATTGTGCATTTAATAAAATTAAATTTTTAAATAGGCCTTGTTTAAGAAGAAGTACGCGCCAAGAGAAAGGTTGTGGAGGGTAAAAACACCATCCCTCTCGAAGCATTGTGTTAAATCCAATTCTGTATTTAATTTTCTTGTTGTTTATAGGCGAAAAACCCCTCGGTCATCCATCGCCTAAGTATAAAAGAAAACACAAAATAAATACTCTAGCCCTCGAATACTCTAAAAGCGCCAGGGTCTGAAGAGAACAAGATTTGGTCGAGACAGACCTTATAGAAAATATGAACGAGAGGGATCTAATCTAAGACTACATAAAATGAAAAAATGTAGATCCAGGTATGGATCAGGAATTTCAAGGCCTGTATTCACTTTAAGGACCCCCTAAGGAGTGGGGGTAATTATATAGCAGAGTAGCCTCACTTCAAAATCAATTTTTATGGGTTTTATTCGTCAAATAAATGTTGGAAAAATATTTTACTATCGAAAAAAAGTGTCGGAAAGATGATTACATAATACAATAATACAATTACACAAGTAGTTTTTTCGTGAAAAAATTAACTCTGTGTTATCTTTCATACTCATGACATTCACTTCAATAAACGTACGGAAGGTTTGGCCAGGTGGTTATATATATATATATATATATATATATATATATATATATATATATATATATATATATATATATATATATATATATATATATATATATATAGCAACCTGGCCAAACCTTTCGTGACATATAATAATACAGCCCTACATATGCGAACACTGAAGCACATACGCAGACAATTGAACGTCAATGGAGGGAGGTGCGAGGAAATGAGCCGCGATATGGAAATTCAAAACAACATTTCCATGGCCATATAGCCGAATTTATGTTTAAGAGAAAGTACAATGAGTGTAATACTCGTTTTCATCATTTATGGCGAATTACGAGTGAAATACATTTAAATTCAATAAATTCCTCATCTACTGAATTTGCAGCAGAATTTGACTCTGATTAAGATTTTCTTGTGTAATCTTGTGAAATTATGTTATGTAATCATCTTTCCGACACTTTTTTTCGATAGTAAAATATTTTTCCAACATTTATTTGACGAATAAAACCTTTAAAAATTGATTTTGAAGTGAGGCTACTCTGCTATATAATTACCGGAGTGAGTCCTAAGAGGATTGGGACACAATAAGGATTGGGACTTTAAGGGTCCCAATCCTGTATACAAGGTGTGGAAAATTTGGGGAATGGTACAGAGCACTAAGATATATAGAAAAGTTCCAATAAACATTTGTCCGCAAAACACTTTTTTTTCCCGTATGTCGGGGTGTTCGTATTTTATCTAAAGAAATTTATAATTTTGGAATAGGATGAAATATTGACTCCAGATTTTGTATATATAGCCTAACCTATACCAAAAACTAAGACTTTAATTTGTACATTTTCAAAATGGCGCTTGTTAAATGAATTTAAAATTCTCTAAAGCTGTTGGTTTTAAAAAACCTTACAAGAAACCAGATTAATTAACTTTTTAATAATATACCTGGTGATATCATGATTATAGGTCAAAGGAAAATCTAGTTATTGATAATAAAAAATCTCGGTAATTGGCTAGTATCGACCATGATCTAAGTTATTCCTTATTTAATTTCACCATTACGAAATGTCAAAATATTCCTTTTTTTGTTTGACGTATTGGATTAGGAAAAAGGATTAGTTTATTTTGAAAATAATAAAAGAAGTAAAAATTGTGATAAAAGGAAAAATAGTTACATTATGCAGAAGGTAAGTAATAATAGGGAATGATAATAAGGGTGAGATATATAAAAAAAAAATGGAAATCAAATTGCAGTTCAAGTGTGGATTTGAGTCTACGGGATGAGGAGGACAAATGGTTTTCGTTGAAAATAGGCGACACAAATTTAATACTTGAGCTCTAAAAAGGACGAAAAAAGAAGATACAGAAGAAGAGAAAGAGAAAAATGTTTTGGTATCATAAATCTTAAGCTTTAAAATATAACGGGACTTGAAGCCAGAACTTAAACGGTTGCCTTAATTTTGGCTGTGAAACCACTCAACCCATAAATTATTACAATTTAAAATACAGTTCTTAAAAATAATAATTTAAAAAGTGACACATTTAAAAGAAATGAAATAAACACATTAGGAATTACAAACTAAAAGAATTTGCATAACTCAAAACTAAAACTAAACACACTAATTAGGCTACATATAAAAACAACGAAACATTACAAACAGAGTTGCATATTACATACAACTTTAGTTCTATCAATTAATAGACCATAGTATACATAAACTGTAATTAAAAACCCTCCATCTGTTCGTTGAATGCACCATGAACCTCAGTTTAAATATCGATAAACTCAAACTTTCCACCATTGTGATAAGTGAATTCCACAATCTGAAACAAGAAACTGTGGAGGGTTTGTTGAAAATTGATGTACGGTGAAAGAGAATTCGAAGGATAGATCAAGAAGAACGCGTTTCCAGACCATGTGCTTCAGACATAAAACAAAAAGATGATGAAAAATAGGAAGATGGCCTAAATTTTAAGATATGGAATAACAGATTCTATATTGACTGACGTCTGAGATATTTATGTTGATTATAAAAAGGGATAACATGCTGTTCATGACCTCTACTGAAAATACAAAACGACACAAGCATTCTGGGCACGCTGTATAGGGCCGGCTTCCTAAACAACTAATTACTAAGGTTGTGCTCGACAAACGAGTGGATCATAATAAACTGCAAAATAAATTCCCATCCTATTATTATTCTGCTGTATGACGGGTCACCAAAACCTTTACAGACTAACATTCTAGTAAAATATCTTTCTTTGTAGTTTCTTGTAACCCCTTCATTTACACAAATACGTGACCAGGACTTTATAATTACTGTATAAGTAATGATACTGCTTAGCAAATTTATGTCCGTCTTATCGCATGTATAGGATTAACCTTATTAAAACTCCCATTACTTACAGGTTGTCACGGCAAGAAATCGATAGTTCTGAAATGCATAAAACTTATTGTTTGTACAACAAAGAAGATTGTGAAGTACTATAGGCTCTATACCGTGAGTGCTTTGCAAAATTTTGTTCTTTATCCGAAGTCAAGTTTTCGATAAATTAGTTGGGGAAGGTCGTGTTTGAAAGGTCACTTTTTTAATTCAAATTGGATGATTGTGGTAACAAGTGATGGGACCATTATAGTACATACCCATGCCCATTACACAATGTAATACACGCAGATTATCTAAATACCATGCCCAAATGTTTATTTCTCGGGCCAATTCGTTTAAAAACAGTTGTTACAATGTTTCAAGATTTCTGAATCTTATAAGTGTATATACAGGGTGGCTGAAAAGAAACCTGCACCCCCTCAACGTTTTTGTTATATGAGATATTTGTAAGCGGTTTGCGCCATTTTGGAGGTAGGGGACACTTTTCATGGCAAAATAATTTTCAAATTTGGGTCCCGGGGCCCAAAGGGGGAGGGGTAACCCTGCAAAATATTCCAAATAGGATAGACATGTGATACGTCATTTTGTTCGTAATGAAAAGACGAGAAAGAATCTGTAATTGAAATATCAATCCGATTATCCTAAACAAAATGGTGGGCCAAAAAGTAAAATGGCTGAAAAGAAAGCTGCACCCCCCTCAACGTTTTAGTTATTTGAAAGCGGTTTGCGCCATTCTATTTTGGAGGTAGGGAACACTTTTCATGACAAAATAATTTTCAAATTTGGTCCAGGGGCCCAAAGGGGGAGGGGTAACCCTGCAAAATATTCCAAATAGGATAGTAATGTGATACGTCATTTTGTTCGTAATGAAAAGACGAGAAAGAATCTGTAATTGAAATATCAATCCGATTATTTTAAACAAAATGGCGGGACATAAAGTAAAATGGCTGAAAAGAAACCTGCGCCCCCCTCAACGTTTTAGTTATTTGAAAGCGGTTTGCGCCATTCTATTTTGGAGGTAGGGAACACTTTTCATGACAAAATAATTTTCAAATTTGGGTCCAGGGGCCCAAAGGGGGAGGGGTAACCCTGCAAAATATTCCAAATAGGATAGACATGTGATACGACATGTAAAATGGCTGAAAAGAAATCTTCAACCCCCCTCAATGTTTTTGTTATTTGAAATATTTGAAAGGGGTTTGCTCCATTCTATTTTGCAGCCATTTTACTTTTTGGGCCGCCATTTTGTTTAGTATAATCGGATTGATATTTCAATTACAGATTCTCTCTCGTCTTTTCATTACGAACAAAATGACGTATCACATGTCCATCATATTTGGAATATTTTGCAGGTTTACCCCTCCCTCTTTGGGCCCCTGGACCCAAATTTGAAAATTATTTTGTCATGAAAAGTGTCCCCTACGTCCAAAATAGTTTGGCGCAAACCGCTGTTAAATATCTCAAATAACAAAAACGTTGAGGGGGGGTGCAGGTTTCTTTTCAGCCACCCTGTATAGCACCCTCAGACTAGGAGTATGTCTGGTGTATTGGGCGTGTCCTCCCTTCTCCTTGCTTGCCTAATCTGACTTGACGGTACAACCCATTCCAGGTACACAAATTACTGCTTAGCTACATTTAATTCTTGAAGTTTAAGTACAATTTAAAAGTTTAATTTTTAAAAGTTCAATTTTTTAAACGTTTTATTCTTTTCTACTCCCATAAAAGATACGAAAGTAGGGTAGGCGTTTACACAGAAGGATTTAAGGTCTATATATTTTTTTATTGGGGTTGTACCGCTGAAACTAACGCAACAAACGAAGTTTCCCCTCGTTTCCTCTCCACCCCAGACACATTCCTACCTTGAGGATACTGTAACACTACGGTCTTGACTTCAGCTAGGTCCTAACAACCTTCGTATTCTCCATTCGCTTCGTTCGTGCCAGTGACGCTGCCCTAGCCGGGCCTCGAAGCTCTACATAATATGTGATGGAGCCTCGACTCACTACGCTCGTGTCAATGACTCGGCCCTGAATGGTCTGGTACATTTTAGAGGTCGGTTGATATTCTTACAGATAGAATTAAAATCTGAATTTAAAAAAAAAATCTAATTTAGTTTGTTATACGTTGATTAACAAATTATATATCATCAAAAAACTTTAAAATAATCGCTTCTTTACAAATTATAATAGGATATGGGCACACTATAATAGTCCTGTGTTCCTAACTTAAATTTATTTAGCTAGGAAGACGGAATGTCGAAAATAACTTTGTCAGTGTCCTGAAGCCAGGAACGTGATCAGTCAATAAAGGACATTTTTCGCAATTGCCAAACTTAACCTATACTTTGGCTATATTTATAGAAATAACGGTTAAAAATAATTGTTAATTTATTTTGAAATAATTTCAGATGGAACAGAAAACAGATGGAACAGAGATGTAGGTTTATATAGGAACTTGTTTTATTAATTTTACGTATAAAAATCATTGCTAAATATTCACCGTATAGAAAGACGAAGTGTGTATGATGCTCTATACTACACTATTGTCCTTCTTGGCAGTCTAAAATAGAATCTATCAACACATTTCATGGTCTTACTTTTTCCACACTAGTCTTTTATTTGCTTCAATTCGACTTTCTAATGTAATAGTATTGGACATATTTATTCCAAATGTTTTTTTGGTTAATTCAGGTTTTGAGCACCGTATTTTTAGTCCGATTTTAATAAATTTTGTGTAACTTTAAACATCTAATGACATATATTTCAGGGGGGGGGAGAATGTTTTGTCGTGAATTTTTTGGGGTAAAGTTTTGTTTTGAAAATTATGTTAATCCTTTAAATTTCTGATTTATATTCTTCTTCTTCCGATTTTAATTTAAAGGGAAACTTCTTCTTTTGACTACGGGTACAACTGATGTAAAACCAGGATCTCCCGGAACTTTTTAACCTCTAATAAGGATACTGCATCAGACGCCACACCATCCTCACATCTCAGTCTGTTTTTGCCTTTCCTTTTTCTGGTAAATATCAGCTCTTATTACCTGAATTTTTAGAATATAATGAGGAAGCGGTTTTGCTACACGACCAGCCCAAATTAGGAAGCATATTTTAATGGATTTGACTACGTTAACATCTATGATAAGGTCTGGAAGTTCTGTATTTGTTCGTCGGATCCTCATATTTCACTCCGCTCCAAACATTCTTCTTGATATCTTTTCTAAAATCGAAACAGCTCATTATCCTACGCCTTTGAAAAGTTCTCGACTTCTGTATCCTTTAGAAACGAACACTTTTCGGAATGATGTAGGTCTAATCTTTTCCCTTATTTTTGTCCCTCATCTCAAGAACGAGTGGTTTGGCTCTAAAACTTGGAATTATTATATTTTTAGAAAATCGTCAATGAGTTGAGGTGAAAAAAAGTTAAAAATTAAACAAATTATCTCGAACAATAGTCGGATTAGCTCGAAATATTGTAGTTTGTTCCGAGGCAACTGTCACTTAAGATTATTGGTTTTGGTTGAAATCGCTTCATGAATAGCGGATAAAAACAAGAATAATATTAATATAACAAGGGTGGTTTATCCTAAAATAAACAATTATTACGATTAGGAATTTTATAAAGATAATTTTATAATATGAAGCGCTGAGTTTAAATTTTACTTCAGTATTTTACCCAGTAAAACTTAAAAATTTGATTCTAAAAAAATTATTAACTGATTTTTAGGATATTTATCATTTTTTATAAAGTACTCAGAATTTAATAATAAGCAATTGTAAAATTAGGTTAGGTTAATAAGTCAAATATGTTTTTACAAGCGAAAAACCTCCCGCTTACAACAGATTTGTAATAAAAAGGAAGAAAAGAATATAAAATAAAGACCCCTAGCCTTCAACTGCCACCAGGGTTGGAAAAGAACAAGAGTTGGTTAAGCGAGACAGGATAAGGATGGGATTACATGGGAAAAAAGTATAGATTCAGCTATAGGAAAGTATTCTGATTTTCAATAATACTGTGTTTTGATCCGTAGGAAAAATCTAGAATATTGTCAGAATGATAACTGTCTGAGCGTTTAATATAGAGGTACAAATAGTTATTTTTGTATTTTAAAATTCCTTTAACCAATATTTCACCATTGTTAAAAATACAAAAAAAAAAAAAAAAAAAAAAAAAAAAAAAAAAAAAAAAAAAAAAAAAAAAAAAAAAAAAAATGTCCAAGAACAAAATGTGTTTCAAATTTATTTTTATATTAGTATATTTAATTGAAAATGATATCCCTATTAAAAACGTGTAAACATATTTCACTAACTTTCTTAGACATCTCCATCCATAAAACCAAATACTATCCCACCCTAATCAGAGCTATGTCCCTTAAAAATAATACTTAAGTGTGAAAAAAGAGTAATTGTCTTTATTGCGTTAACCGCCAACCCCACTTAGTTTTTATATTAGATAAGTTGATATAGAGTTTTTCCCCCTTATACAATTTTTGTGATTTATAAAAATATATGGGAGATATTCATATATTTAAAGACAACTTCCAAATCGTATTTTAATGAATTCGAGTTTATAATGACTAGAGTCAAGGTTAAATTTTTTGTTTATTTACCAAATAAACGGTAATCTCGCAACTTACAATTTGGTTACAACGGTTTTAGTCAAGAATCTACAGATTTCATCAAAATCAGTAGAACCTACATTTTAGAATTTTTTTTTTTTTTTTTTTAAACAGCTCATGAGAATTACTTTTATCAAAATTGTTAGATCTGTTCTTGAGAAAATCTGATTTTTGATAGCAACCCACTTCAAGTTGTAAATTATCGAAAAAAATAAAGAAAACAACGGCTAGAGATATGTCCAAAATTGCCCACTTAGTAAATTTAATAAAAATCTGTCTCATTAGCTGAAAACTGCACAGATGATAACAAAAAAAAAAAAAAAATGTACTCTGGTAATCTCTAATTTCTTCCGCGAAAATCTCAACATTGAGTTTTGACCCCATCACATTACTTACTCTAAATTATTATCAATATGTTAAAGAGTTAAAAAAATACACCTCGCCTCTCATAATTCCTTCTGTGGCAATCTACGGTTTACAATGTTAATATTAATTGTCAAAACCAATTTAAGTTTATCGAGTGACGTTTTGTAACACTGTAAAAAATTTTCATCCTTTTGAAAAGTTAAAACAAACAAATCTTTAATCTAAAAAATAAAACTGCCAAAACTGCAGGAAGTATCGTGTCGTGGCACCCTTATACACGCAGGCACGCAACTGCAAGCAATAGCAATGCGGTGACCCTACCCCAGTCAGTGTCAAGTTTCAGACGGTGTAAGGTCAAAGTTAGGCCTAATTTGTTGTGGTCGAGGTCAGCCATGACGTCACAGTGTAGTGATGGTAACATTAGCATTCAGTTTCAATACAGTGCAGTTCGCAGTCTGTGTCCACAACCCTTACAGGATGCATCCAAGGTAAACATTGCAATTTTATTCATTTAGGTTGTTTCAAATATATATATATTTTTAAGTTTATTTTTGCTCTGTACATGCGAATGTTACGAATAGAAATAGAATATGTATTTTAAAAAAATCTATTTTGTTATAGAAAAATTCTAAATTAATTTTCTAATAACTATTAAAACATTGTACTAATTTTCAAATTCACTAACTACAAAATCAAATGCATATAAAAATATTCGTTGCTATTTATACAAAAATATCTCTTTACTCCTTATACAAGAGAATGAACCAAAAATGAGATTTACTTCATTATTCAAATTTACCCTTGTACTTTTTACGAAAGATAAATTGGTTTTTAAAAGGACCCCTTCTTAAAAAAGCACAAATTTTCTCTCCCCAAGTAAAAACTATTTTTTACCAAAAATTAAAAATAGTTTGACAGTAGTCAGTCAAAACCTAAAAATGAACCACAGAAGCCTTCTTATATATATTATAATATATTCTTCTGTATTGATTTTGGAGGGAATAAAATAAAATAAAAATTGTTCCAAACACATCTTCAGTTTAAATCGTATTTGATTACATACGAGTTTTTAATGGCATAGGTCCAAGTTCGTTTCGTTGTTTTTACCAGTTATTACTGAACAGTAAACCGTTTTGAGTTGGGTTTGGCTCATTAATCTCACATTTCACAAAAATTTGATGAATATTGTTAAAGCAGATTTTGATAAAATCAGTTTTTTTAACTTTTTTTATGACAGTTACCTTCAGATTTTGAAATACAAAAAAGTAAAAAAGGCCCGAGAAATGGTAAAAATATAAAACCATACCAAATTTGATTAAAATCTGTCCACACATTTGATCTAAAACGTAGTACTACTGCACAGACATCATTATAAAACCACTTTTTTGGACAGGGGACCCAAATATCTTTCTAACTCACATACCCAGAAAACCGAATAATAATAAATATTCATCACAATCTGTATAAAAAAAATTCGCTATATTAATCAACACTTGGGGGAAAATATATCTATATTATTTTTTATTAACTAGCTGGATCTTCACTTTTTTCATATATTTTTGGGTTAGATCCTTCTCTTTCCTATCTGGTCTCTTTTGACCAAATCTTGTTCTTTTCAGACCCTGACGTTAAAGTATATGAAGGCTAGGAGTCTTTATTTTATGTTTTTCTTCTTTCTTGTTAGGCAATGATGGCTGAGATGTTTTCGCTTTAAAAAAAAACTTCCTAACGTAAATCGCACTTCATTAATCTCTAGTTTTTAATAACATCGTTCGAGCTATATTTTCGTTTTCTACCAATTATTTCTGATCCGTAATTTTCCTTTACTTGAGATTTAGGACTTGCGTTTGGGTTATAAATACTAACACCAACCCAATGTTTTACCAAAATCGTAACAGATTGTGATAAATATAAAATTATTTTGTTTTTAAAGCAAATACCATCAAATTTTGAATATTGGAGGAAAAATGTTTTTAGGTATGGTCAAAACATCCCCACACAGGACATTTTATTAATATCGCTCAACTCGGTCGAGGTCCGGAATGGACTATAAACTAACATCACTGCAAAAAATTATTTTATTTACCAAGAGGTTTTTTGCCCAAATGAGTGTATATTATAAGAAATTTAAAATGGAACTTCTTATATGGAATTTCTACGCCAGTCATGTATTTCTTTACTATAGGGCAGATTTTATTGATTGAGGTGTAAAATTGAAGTGTTACCTTCAGATTTGCCATAAAATTATCCATTTTCTTTGGTTGGTAACACCTATTTTGTAATGTTACGGGTAAATAATGTTTCACTACAAAAATAATTTGAAAAATGTGTTATAAATTCTCAACTATGTTTAATTTTAATTTGTTTGAGAATTTGTAACAGCAATTTCAAACTATTTTTAGGTTAACTAAAATTTATGATCTAAATAATGTGTTTTACAACAAAAATAATTTAGGTTAAGTTGCTCAATGCTCACTTTATTTGTGCAAATTCACAGTGTTGTGATTGCTTATATCTCGCAAAATTAAACGTTTTATATTCTCAAATACGTTTTACATTCTTGTTTTGTTTGAGAATTTATAACAGCTGTTTTAATTACGTCAGAATTTTTTGTCGTAAAAGTTAAAGACAAAACTGTACATATTGTATAGCCCATATTGTATAGCCCTTACTTTATTTATGATTTATTGCTTTCTTCGCAAAAGGGTTACTGTTAATGTGTGACAATTGCGTGGCATTTTAAATATTAACTGGATTCGACTAGTTTTATAAAGACTATTTCATGAATGAGTTAAACTACACGAATAAATTGCATAAAATCATTGCACTAGCTTTCTCATACACTATCCACAAAATCAAATTCTAAAGAATAAGAAAAATTCGTCCATATCAACACAAAAATATCTCTGTACTACTTATTTGCCACAAAGAACAAATAGTAATTTTTCAACTTTACTCAGTCCCCCCCACCATGTTATTATGATGAAATCGGTATAGAAGAATCCCCTCTTTATCAACTTTACAAACAATATTTATATACCATATTACATTTATTTAGAGTGTAAGCTTGCTTCACGTGTGCCATAGATTTCGTTCTAAATATAAATTGTCTGATTGAAATCGTAATTTATTTTATTCATGTAATGTTCGTTACTTATATAAACTGTGAACCGATTATAATAAAAACAGATGTGCTTAAGACAACATGGTAGAAGTGAAAACTGATATGTTTTAGAATGTAGGAATGTCTGAGAAAGTTTGTACAATATTGTTACCCAATTATTAGTTTTATTCTATGCATGGGTGAGCGAGGAATTTCCTGCCATAGTTTTACACCGATTATAAGTTTTACTATGTAGGCCTATGTGTATGTGAAACAGTTTGAGCAATATTTTGCACCAATTAGGCTTTAGTTTTACTAAATTTAATGTATGTATTTGTGAGAAAGTTTGTGCAATTCTTTTATACCGATTATTAGTTTTACTATGTATGGAAGTGTGGGAGTTTGTTTAACATTTTACACTGAGAAAGTTTGTGCAATTCTTTTATACAGATTATCCATTCTATCTTCTTCAGGTTAAGTTCGCTAACCAACAAACTGTTCAAAATGATAGCCATTCTAAATCTTAAAAATATAATACAGGCTTTTTTTTCCCTTTTTTTCTTTTTCTTTTTTTTCCATAAAGGTGATTAAATTAAAACATAATCAAATATTCTATTTGAGTAGTGTTCAAATATTTAATTGCTGATTAAATCACAGCCATGTCGGATTTTTCCAGCAATTATATTTTAGAAACAATAAAGTTCAACTAATAGTAACAGCTGGCTTATATCCAAAATTTGAACAATATTAAATTATTATAATTTTCAGATTTCAGATTTGTGCTAAGAAGGCAATGAATATTTAATGTATCGGGGCTGTGGTATTACCCCCCCCCCCCACAAATTATACACTATATGTTAAAATACATAACTGAATGTAACATAAAACTTTATGTACTCAGCATGACAAAAACCTTAAAAAAAAAAAAAAAAACAGTAATGTTCCTCTTCAGATGCGAATGTTAGTTTATGGAGTGTTAATTTTTCATTATGGTGAATAGTGCTGAAACACCCAATTTAATGTATTATCTATGCACTTCGTACATTACTAACTAAGCGTAAAATAATTAAATAATTTTTTAATAATTTTGAGGATAAAGAGGGATGAAAATTATGTTTATTAGTGCTAACTTTCTTAAATTGTACAGAAGAAAAACATGTCAACATCATTGAATGTAGAGTTTAAAACTGTATAAAATGAGCTATTGTGCGATGTAGGTACTTACAAAGAAATTATCTGAAAAAGATTTTTAATTTTAAAACGAAATATCATTTTGAAAATTATGAACCAAATTGTAATAGAAAAACTTGTCTAATGATTTGTATAACTGATCTCATACCAAATTTGAATAAAATAAAAGAAAAATTGCACCTATTAGAACGTTTATTAACATAATAATATACAGTATATATTTGAGCCAAATTAGTCTCACAGGTACAATCTATTGAATTTTTATATCGGAGCAAAGAAAACCCATAGCAAATGATAATGTGAGACATAAATATGATAGTTGAACAGTTCTAGTTTTGTGGGTTTTCAGTTCAGTGCATTCAGATATACTATAGCATTCTGTCCTTTAAAGTTTCCAGAATATGTAATTAGATGACAGCATTAAGTCTCTAATTTCTGAGTTACAATCTATATCATGAAGATGGCTCATCTACTGTATTTTGTTTGAATACCAATGTTCACAACATCAATTAATAAAGTAGAATTTATATGCAAAGAAAACATATATAAAACAATTAAATACATTATTTATTTATTACATACAAATATGAGACAAGGTAAGACAAACATATGTTATAGACACTTAGGATTTCTCTAAACCTAATTCCCTGTAAAATTAATTTAATTAAAACCTGCTACTATAATTGATTTCTTAAAAACAAAACACCATCTTTAGATTTCTAGTTAAACTATAATCTGGGTTTTGATTCACAAAGGAGAATAAATTAGACTATAATTAACATTTTTATAGTATTTATTAACAATTAATTAATTGATGTTTATTAAAACAATATTAAAAATGCCACGAATTTTCAAAAATTAATATTTTTAACAATGTACCTTGTATTTACAGATAAATTAGGAACTAATCAATATTAGGTACTTATAATTTATTACAGGGGTTCATAACAAAAACTATTTCAGATAAAAAAAATTAGAATAATAATAATGTATTTAAATAATACAACAGTATAAATAGAAGCAGATAATAACTAAATTACTTAAAAAGTATAAAGGATAACAGTATGTGCTCATGGCCCAATAGTTAAGTGAAGGACATTATAATATAGGCCTACATAGGAGTCTGTATGTAATCTGAAGATACTACTGGGTTTCCCCATTAAAAATAAATGACACATATATACTGTATTTTGAATCATTTAGGTGTGTTTTCTTTTAGAAGTTATTTAATAAAGAGCTAAGGTACCACACATAAATACTATCACATATAAAATAGTAAATTTACAAATATAAAAATTAAAAAAAAAACAGTATAACATTTAAACAGTAGTTTATACGACCTAATCATGTTTATATTACCTAAATGTCTCATTCTTTCCCGTGTTGAATAAAGTCTCTAATTACATCCATTATTAAATTGTTGAGAACACATTAAACTAGAGGCTGGTAACAAACATAAGTTATATACCAGTTGGCCAGTAATAGCCTTGTCTTATATATACATCAGCAGAGTCTAAATATGTTCGCCAAAGAACTCCTTTGCACCCAGTCAACTGGAATGATCTCATTGGAATATTAGGGTTTAAAGATCAATAGTATATACAGAACGTGGTAAGCGTATGACCTAATCCACGATCACAAGGGCATTTTTGAAGGGTTTTTAGCGACTAATCTATTAATGCTTATTTCTGGAGTTCTGGGAGAACGTCACTATTCACTTCACCTCTACCATACTGTGGAAGGATGATACTTTTTCGATCTTTGGGTACACCTTTACCACATGACTTCTACCAGTTTATCACCGAGATCGCCACGTCTCCGAGAAGTCACCCTGTGGCCTCCTGTAAGGGAAATTAAACAGAGATATCCGGGCAATGGCAGAATCTTGGAAAAAGGAAAAAGTTGGTGCAAATATTCTTCAGAGTCATGGGAATAGTTAACTAATAAAAACAAAAATGTTATTGTTTTAAATTTCCAAATTTTTTCTATTGTAAGCATGGGACATTCTCCAACCAGTAAAAAATAAATAAATAAAGTTATTAAGGGTTTAGTCATATATTTAATTAATTAAGAAGTTTGCATAGCACATAGAAATTAAAATTATTTAAATAACAAATTACAAAAACTTTGAACAAAAATATTTAAACCAAATTATGATAATCGAACAATTTAAATTAAGCGCCTGCCATGAATAAATGTAACACCCTCTAGGCTGTAATTGACAGAAGGCGCGGGTTGTGTTAAACACTGAATGCCGAAACCACTTGGAATGGAAAAAGTACAAAATTCTAAGAATCACAATGCAACCTAGGCAAAGACAGTGAAGCGGTCCGTTTTAAAACATTCCAACTTGGCGAGTGGTTTCGACTGGACGTGTCGATGTTCAGAAGCAACATGGTGCGGTTAAAAAAGAACAGTTTAGTAAAGTGAAGTGCAGAGACATGAAAGAGTCATTAAACACTTAGAATCATGGTATTCTAATGAGGTAACGTTTTACATTATTTTCTAAAGATAAAAAGACATGAGAGATTCGATTTCAGACATTTGTTGTACGTAAGAATACTTAACATTATGAAAAATATACTAAACATTGTAGGACTATTGATGATTTAATATGTTTGTTTTAGGATAGATATAATAATAATAAAAAATGATTTTCTGTAAGATTGTTCAACTTAAATTTGTATTAAAAGAGAGATTTCACTTAAACACAATCATGTTTGTCTAAACGTTCATTGAGTATATCCATCCATTCATGCTTCACACATAACCGACCTGGTAAGTACCGACTAGAGCTAGAACCTTGATATTCTTTTATATGTTTGATTTTTAATATTGCAATCATAAAATTAACAAGAGTAATTATTGACAAAACGTTAACTTTCAAAATAACGCCCAAACAGTAGTTTAGACATAAATACAACTTACACTATGCATTTTTTATGAGAGAAAAATACGTATAGAAAGGTCCAATTTAACTTTTAGCAATGTGTTCAATTTTTTTAGGGTTTAAAAACAAAAATTGTGTTTTACATTGCACAACTCAAGGAAGTGATTAGTGAAAATCATTTTAACTGTTTGGACTATAGGGACAAAAAATACATTCAGATGTTCAAACATTCTCTGATTTCTTTTATAGATTTTACCTAGATAGGTCTAGAACAAAAAGTTATTGGGTTTTTTCTTTTAAATTTAAAATGTGGAAACTGAAAACACATTTACTAAACAAATCTAGAACAATAATATAATGTTTACAAAAGCAAACTTTTAAAGATAAAACATTAAAAGATTCTACAAGATGAACAACTAAACTTATTTCACAATTAACAGTTTTAACTACAGTAAAACTTATGGATAGAATTACTCTGCAGGTCCTCCTCCCCTCAAACTGTATAAACTGAAATCGTCTTAAAAAAGTAAGAATTCACTAATCTTAGACTATTATTGAAATATTATTGTATTTTCAATACTAGCTGGTAAAAACTTATAAATTTTTAAATCAGCAAATTAAAAAAAAGATTATTTTATGACAGAAGTACAATATAAGGGACAAGAAAGATAGCAGCTTTTGGAAACTACTGCCAACAATTTCTTCGATGTCTTCAAAATATTTTGAATATATGTATATCTTTACAAATGATTTTGAAGCTTGTAGAAAAAGTTAAGAACCTAAAAAAGTATCAGTTCCAAATTTGATTTTGAGTCAAGAGTACAAGACAGTTGAATGAGATGTGATGATGTATATGTATTTAATGTTTAGGAACCATCTGGCATTAAATAATTTTAGCCTACAAATTCAGTACTGTATTTTTCTTCGTTTTCTTACCATTGAATTATCAACATCACCTTCATTCTCAGTTACTTGATTACTTCTAAAAGGGAGTTTCTCTTTTTCTGACAATTGACGAGATGTTGAAGAACGTTTAATTGATGAACGTTTAATACTGGTGGAGCTTTCTTCATCTGAACCACTAAAATTTGGATTTAAAAGTTTAGTTATTTTTTCATATGGAGTTAGTTTTATTGTATTTAAATTCGATGATGTTGATGGAGTTAATACTTGTTCAGTAGAGTCAATTACTCCACTAGTACTCTCAGATTTGATTTCAAGATCACTGCAAATAATCAAGATATATTTATTATAGTTTCAATATTTTTTTTTTTTTTATATATGTAAGCTTATAATTTGTATAAGAGATTCATTTCAAAATCTTGATTTTTCTATATATGTAAAGTAACATAAGCTCATAACATTTAACTAATAAATTTAAATATAATTAGTAAACATTTACATAAAAATATATTTTATAGACAAGGGATTTTTAAAAAATATCGCACTTTAAACTCATTTTGTTATAAATACCTAAATTACAATTATACATATTTTTAGACCAATATTTAATTGAAATACAGAACTCTACATGTAGCTGTTACACCGACTATCAAGTAATATCAATTCTTCTATTATTTTTTGTGGATACAATAATTTCTAGCTAGTGATATCAACATTAATAGCCTACATGTAGACTAACATGCTGCAAAAGTAACTTGTGTATAGTCTAAATGAATAAAAAAGAACAACTATTGAAATACCGATTTAAACAACCATAATTTTTAACCAAATAACATTAAAAGAAACCTAGCTTAAATATCAAATTTAATAAAATTTAAGTTATATGGTTACTAGAACTAAGACTGATGTTTACCTCCCGATTATGAGGTTTATATGGTTAAAGTTTGGAGTATACTTAAGTTGTTTAATTATTGATAAGAGATTAAACTGAACAATGCATATTGATAAAAAGAAACGGAAGTTATTTGCAGGTCTTCGTAACTTTTATCTATTAAGAAATGTGTACACTTTATGGATGAGTAAAAACACATATTATGCATTATTTAAATCAAGATTTCAGTATTGTATAGAACATTGGGATGGCATTTAGTTTGAAAATGTAAGGCTGAATTACAACAGATGCATCTAATAAGATGCATGGCAAAACTGCTCACATGTGTGCATTATTTACCTTTATTTAGACAGTTAAATTGCATACTTTGAAGATATTTATATACATATCTATATACATTTAATTTTGAAATTATTTGATTTAAGAAGTGGATAGAATTTATACTGTTAAAGACTACAGCCTACGCTTTTGTAAGATGTAATTTGCATGTGCACCAAAATTGATTAATATGAATCCTGCATTTTTATAAGCTATAAACATTAAAAAACAGGATTTTTAAAAGAATTAAAAAGCCTGGTTATTTTACCTTGACGAGGTGGAGTGTTTATTTAGAGTGACTGTATAGAGAATTTGGTTTTATTTTGATGTATATATTTTTTGATGTATTATAATGGTTGTAGTTGTGTGGTGTGCTTGTCATTTGTAGTTTTACTTGCTTTATTTATTTTATTTAGATGATAAGAAAATGTGCTTTTATATCTCTGTAGTGTTCAATAAAATAAGGAAATTTGGATTTAGTATTTCTGTTTTATTTTATTTTGCAAATCGTAAATTTTTTCCCCATTATGTTCTTTTATGATTTGTTTTAAAGCACTTTAGGGGGTGTTTATTTATTATATTTGTTGGAGAACCCAATACAGGCAGTACCTATAGGGTTTCTTACATTTTTCATAGAGAAATTTTATATTTAATTTTTAGTTATTCATGATTTACAGGCTGTGTATTATATAAATTCAAAGACTGTGTATTACCATATATTACATTCTTTAGCAATATCTCTTTCAATTTTGTATCATATAAAACAGTTCTGGACAATTGGGAGCAAATTATAAGTTTTATACAATGAACTATTATTGTGGTACTTATAAGCCATTTCGAAGAAACATTATTTTAAAATTAGCCTAACTGAAAAATTCAAAATGTATAACCAACTTTTTTCTTTACAAACTTGTTCACTGATTACAAAATAACAAATGTAGAATTACCATCCATGATACAAATAGATGATTTAAATAATTGAACTAACTACCATAAAAAAATCCTGCCTTAAATCCACCACCAATCTTACATATAAAGCTTTAGTACCCATTAATTAGAACCATACATCTCATAAATTTTATTGACCATATACGCTGAGATAAATAAAGAAGGTAACAAACCATCAATACAAGTTTTTACTCAGTATTACCAAATGAATGGTAACAGAATTGTAATCAAACTAAACCTTCATTTATTTAAAGACTTTGAAATCTTAAAATATTATTTTTGACAAGCTAAAATATAACTTATGTCCAATAAAAGCTGTACATCAAAAAATACCTTGTTTTGTAAATGTGTGTATACATAAAAATGCTAAGAGCCATAAAAATTTTAATGTAGAGATAATATTTGATGGAAGATTCTGAAAAATATTCTTCAAACTAATAGAACAAGTTGTACAAGTAGTTAGAGGATTAAAGCATTAATTGAATAATCATAAATATTATTCAATAAAATACAAATATTTATGTAAGTAATCACAGACATTTTATACATAAATATTATCCACGAAGTTATACTTAAAGTTCTCCGATTTTCAAAATTTATTTAATTCATGAATCAATTTATAACAATTTTATCAGTAGCAATGTTTAAATCTAGTAATCATCAAAAGAATTACAAGCTTTAGCTGTTTACAAAACCAAACAGTACAATTTTCCATAGCTGTTTGACTCATGTTTGAGCTAGATGAAAACTGGAACACTCTCACTGATGCTAGCTTTTAAAATAGTTTTTACAGTGTTACATAAACCTTGTGTTTTCTTGTTCATAGTTGTTATTAAGCATGCTCGTAGATGTGACAAATGCACTATATACAATTGTACTCTTATCTTACATGCTTGTTTGTGCAATATCAAGGCATGACACTAACAAATGTTTAATACAATATCATTAACACACTACTAACCTTAAAAATTTAATACCTAGTATTTTTTGAGGTTAGTTTACAATGTGCTCTGATTTGCCCTAGTGGATACATATAGATTACCTTCAATTATATAAGCAAAAGTATTTAACGAGTGCGTAGAAAAATAAAATGGAAAGTTTTTATTCCATTTTCAAAAAGCGTACAGCGGCCCAGAACCAACAATTCATCATAAGGACTTGGGATTACATAACAAATTAGCTGAAGATTCAAGACAAATTATGGACAACGAAAAAGTTGGCAATATGACTCATAAGCAGTTGCTAGAAGCTTTTAGTAGTGCCTGCTGGACAACAAGCCATCTACTTTGGCTACAAAAGAAGAGTTAGTGAGATTATCATCCGAAGTTGACTGAGTAAAATAAACTGTTGGTAGTGAGTGGACGGGCGGTAGGTAATAGCACATTTTCCTGACGACGGTGATATTGAAATTGAATATATCATGAAGAACATTGGTTGACTAAAGAGTACAAAGGTGATACAATGTGGTACATTATAAAATCGGTCAAGAAGTACACATAACATAAAAGAATTAGTTTTGAACAGAAAGGTATTTTTGGTATTAAAACCTTTTATATAGGTTTATTTAATAGTTTTTTATCAATATTACCAGTATATTTAAATTATTATTTTTTGGAAACGGATTTTAAAACACTGAATACTTTTTTGGCTGAGAACTGTGATTTGAATGTAATCATTATGAGGGATTTTAATGGAAGCTTCTCAAACAAATATATTATTAAAGATGTCTGTTGACACGATTACCCAGAACTTAAAAATAATAGTTTCAAAGGATAAGGTATTAAATTGCAGATGTCGTAAGATACTTGACCGTTTTGATAATGTTAGACAGTAGTATTAAATGGGTACTTTTTTAAGGGGACAATGTCGAAGAGTTTACCTTTCTAATAAATAGGAAAGCTTTTTTTTTTTTTTTTTTTTTTTTTTTTACAACCAGAAACATTTCTACAATAGTACAATGTCAGGTGTGTGGTGTAAAGGTGTCACTTCTTCTTTTGAAACCGGTCAGTCCATTGTTATTTTCATTATTTAAAGATGACTTGGTAGATGTCTTGGAGGGTAGGTGTATGCTTGGAGGTCAACATGTAAATATTAGATGATATTGTGATTATTTCACCTACTTTGACAGTAGTTAATGATAAATAAATAAGAGCAGTATTGCAATATGTGGAATTTACGAGGTAATCTGCAGAAATCCAAGATTGGTATTCAGAATAGGACGTAAACTATCTCGGATTGATAATTAGATTTTCAAAGGAAAAAGTGTCTAAATCGTAAATAAGTATAAAAACGGAGGGAGTAACTTTAACAAAAACCCTGTCGATTAGTCTCACCTAAAAGAACATTTTGTGAGACTATGTTAAGTTGTTTGAAGTTTTGTTGTTAAGTTGACTATGTTATTGGCATGAACAATTAGTTTTAGAGATATATATATATATCTTTAGGGAATATATCTTTATGTGCCAAACTCGATTGTTTCAATGCAGTCACAAGTAATATGGTATGTTACAGCTCTCAAAGTATGTGGGTTTACAGCATTGAAAATGGTGTTAAAATTATTTATAAAAATAATTTTTAATTGCCACTAAATATACCATAATTATAAATTATATTTAGAAACCAGATTAGAAAAAAGTTTTGTTTATACTTGTGATAATTCAATAATGAGACTGTAGTTAATTATTAATAGTGAAGCTATTTTAAGAATAAAAAATTTATCTTTTGAACTTGAAGAGTTCCACAAAGTATTTATTTATTGATTTGCTCGACTTAAGGGCGCCAGGTAGCATTAGCTTACCAATTTTGAAAAAGAAAAATAATGAATCTAATTACTTATAAAATCTCTGGGGTCGCAAATTCTTTTACCAGTGTACTTCACAGTGATATTTGGTATTTAATGAAAACACTTTGGCTGAAATGTTAACAAAAAACATTTATTAAACAGTAAAGAACAAAAACATTAACATCAATTTTGAAATAAATATTATAAATCACTTATGTTATACATCCTACTATCAGATGTTATTAATTCCCTTTAAGAAAGTTTTAACTTTAAAGAAAGATCTTGAATTTATCTTTTTTATTTTTTAAGTTGCAACTGAAGAATTTATTTTGAAGCTTAACAGATTAACTTTATCTGTTTTTTAATATTGAATCTATTTTACTTTAAAAGGAAAATTATGTCAATCTATATTTAGTATTCTTCTACGTTAAGTAACTGTTATGATTGTATTTGAGATAAGATTAGGTTGACGACACTGCAGCAGTCTGGAGGCAAGACGGGTGTAAGCAGGTCGTAGGCAACAGCCTTGTCTGTAGATAGTACATGTAATAAAGATATTGTAACAATTACAAAAGTATAATTTTATAAACAATAACAACAAATATAACATGGTGGCAGTGGTGAACAAGTGAAGTGATTATTAATTATAAAATGCCTACTTTAAAAAGCATTATTATATAAGACATGTGAACAGCTGGCCGATTGTCGGTAAGTTTTAGTATAGACACGTAAGCCTAAAAAAGTGCAAAGCTAAATTTATAAATCGTTAGTGTTAGTCTATATGGCTAAATTACAACAACAAGAATTAGATATTCCTGAAGCAAAAGACATTTTTTAAAATGGATTATCACTCTAATATTCCTAGTCAAATGTCATTTGAAGGAAACTTGACTGAAAATTGGACAAAGTTTAAACATAAATTTAATCTATATTGTGACGCTTTTTTAACTGAAAATGTACAAGATAAACGTAAAATTGCGTTATTATTACATTCAATGGGTGATCAAGGTGTTGAAATTTTTAATTCTTTTAATTTAACAAAGGAAAGTGCAAAAGTGTTTGAACATGTCATAACAGTATTCGATGAATACTTTCTTCCGTTGAACAACGTGACGTATGAAAGACATATTTTTTTCAACCGGAAACAGTTACATAATGAATCATTTGAACAATATATGGCTATACTTAGAAATTTAAGTTCTACATGTGAATTTGGAAATTTAAGGGACAGTCTGGTAACAGATATTTTCATTAGTGGAATTACAGATTCATCAGCAAAAGAAATATTACTAAAGACAAAAAATATCGATATAAAATCAGCTTTGGAAATTTGTAAAACAAAGGAAATGGCTCATAGAAGAGCACGCCATCTAGATATTAAAACTGAAACGGGTACGTCATCAACCGATATTGACTCTATCAACAAAACTAAGAAGCATTATTTATTATCAAAGTCAAGCAGCGATAGTAACTTCAAACAAGGACAGGTCAAAAGTAAACATAGGCCTAAATCGTCGTTTCAACAGAAGCAAACAACAGATGTACAAGTTCAACGACATAATCGTGTTATACAAACTTCTTGCGGTAAATGTGGTTACAAACATAAGTTTGGTGAATGTTTTGCTTTTGGAAAAAAATGTAATAAGTGCGGAAAAGCGAATCATTTTGCCAATATGTGTAGATATAATCGCAAATTAGTAAGTACTCTAAACAATACTCAAAAATTTAATAGTCTAGCATCAATAAGTGATCCTAGTTTAAACTTTATTATAGATATAGTAAATATAAATAGTAATCAAAATTCTGAAGTAGAACAATGGTATGAGAAATTAGTTATTAATGGAAAAGAATGCCTACTAAAATTAGATACAGGGGCACAAATTAATATTTTATCAATTAAATCATTTAAAGAACTTAAAATTAACCATAAATTTGTAAAAAAGACAAACACATCAGTAACGTCTTTTACAAAAAATTGTGTTCCTATATTAGGCACATGTAGTGTTAATTGTCAAGTAAAGGGTAAAACAGAAGTGCATAAATTAATATTTTATGTTGCAAATATTAATTGTTCTAATATACTTGGTTTAAAATCTTGTATTGAATTAGATCTCATAAAAAAAATTGAAACTGTAGAGATTTTTAAGTGTGAGAAATATAAGCAATTATTTGACGAAGGAATCGGTAAAATACCAATTGAAGTAAAATTACAATTAAAAGACAACACAATACCAGTTGTAAGTCCATCTCGTAAAATGCCAGTTTTATTATATGATAAATTAAAAGCAGAACTAAAAAGATTAGTTAAATTAGACATTATAAAAGAGATTAATGAACCAACAGAATGGCTTAATCAAATTGTTATTGTAGAAAAGAAAAATGGAGATTTAAGAATTTGCTTAGATCCATTTCATTTGAACAATGCAATCAAAAGGTCTCATATACAATTTCCAACTTTTGAAGAACTCTCTTCAAAGCTTACAAATGCTAAGTATTTTACTAAGTTAGATGCAAGTGCAGGTTTTTGGATGTTACCTTTAGAAAAAGAAAGTGCTAAATTATGTGCATTTCAAACTCCTTTTGGAAGATATATTTTTAAACGATTGCCTTTTGGTCTAAATTGCTCAAGTGAAATTTTTTATAAAATTATGTTACAAACCTTTGATGAAATACCAGGTGTAATTTTATATATAGACGATATTTTAATACATGCTGATACTATAGAAGAATTAAATAAAAGAGTGAAGCTAGTGTTAGATAGAGCTAAAGACTCTGGAATTAAATTTAACAAAGACAAATGTATTTTTAATGCTAAAGAAGTAACATTTTTAGGTCATAAATTTAGTGCTAAAGGTATCGAAATAGATCAAAATAAGATAAAAGCTATTGTTGATATGCCTTCACCAAGAGATGCAAGGGCTCTTGAACGTATTTTAGGTATGGTAAATTACGTTTCGAAATTCATACCCAATTATTCAGAATTAACTAAACCGTTTAGAGATTTATTAAAAAAAGATAATGTTTTTGTCTGGAATAAAACTTTGGAGAATTTATATGTGAAACTCAAGAAATATATTACAGAAGCGCCTGTACTAACATATTTTGATCCCAGTAAACAGAGTACATTATCAGTCGATGCATCTCAATTTGGTTTAGGTGCAGTATTATTACAAAATGGAAAAGTAGTGGCTTATGCTTCAAAAGCACTAACAAGCGTACAAACGAGATATTCTCAAATAGAAAAAGAGTTGTTAAGTATTGTATTTGGTTGTGAACGTTTTAAACAATATGTATATGGTAGTATTAATGTACTAGTAGAAACAGATCACAAACCATTGATACCAATTTTTAAAAAACCTTTATGTGATGTTCCAATAAGGCTGCAAAGAATGTTACTAAGATTACAACCTTATAATTTAAAAGTTACATATATACCCGGTAAATACCTATTTTTGGCGGATACTCTATCCAGAACATGTAATATAGCTTCTAAAGAAATAGATCCTTTTGATGAGGAAATTGAAGTTCAGGTAAATCTTTTAATTAGCAATATGCCCATTACTGAGACCAACAAACTAAATATTAAACAAGAAACCATGAAAGATGCAGTAATGTGTAAATTAAAAAAATATATTCAAAATGGTTGGCCTAAATATAAAAAAGACGTAGAGATTGAGATTCAACCTTATTTTGAATTGCAATCCCAATTATGTATAATAGATAAAATCATATTTAAAAATAACGCAATTGTTGTTCCTAAAACATTAAGATTATCAATGTTAAACAAAATACATTTAGGACACAGTGGCATTTCAAGATGTAAGTCTAGAATAAGAAATATTCTATTTTGGCCCAACATGTCAAATGATATTGAAAATTTTGTAAAATGTTGTCAAACATGTGCTAGATACAAAAGAAACAAATCAAATGAACCATTAATATGTCATAAAGTACCTGAAATACCATGGCAAAATGTAGGTTGTGATATTTTTGAGCTAAACAAAAAATATTTCATAGTGGTAGTAGATTACTTTTCATACTTTATAGAAGTTTCCCACATATCTAATTGTACTAGTACAACAATAATTGATAAACTTAAATCATTCTTTTCACGTCATGGCATACCATTAAATTTCTATTCGGATAATGCAACTTATTATATGTCCGATGAATTTAAAAAATTTATGAAAGAATGGAATTTTAATCATATAACTTCTAGCCCCCACCATCCAAAGTCTAATGGAATGGCGGAGTCGGCTGTTAAAGTCATCAAAAATATTTTTAGAAAATGTTTAGATTCTAAGCAGGACCCCTATCTTGCGCTTTTAGAATTTAGAAATACTCCAAGACAAAATTTAAGTTCGCCTGCTCAATTATTAATGTCAAGGTCTTTAAGAACCACTATACCTAGACACATAAACCATCTGAAACCTAAAATTAATTTTAAGAAAGATAGACAAAAAATGATAAAAAACAAAAGTATTATGAAACAACATCATGATGTTAGAGCTAAGGATATGAAGGAAAACTTTTCTAGTGGCAACAATGTATGGTTTAAAAGAAATCCCAAATCATTGTGGTGTCCAGGTAGAATTGTAAATAAATGTGAACAAACCAGATCCTTTACGATCCAAGATCAAAATGGAAATTCATACAGACGTAATACTATTCATATTTCACCAGACAATACAATAAATACAGAACATGGCATTAATAATCATTCTGATAATTACAATGAATTAAATAATCAAAATAGTCTAAGTAAACAATTGCCCATACCATCAACTAGTACAGAAGACACTTCTGTAACAGACCCACACAAATATACAACTAAATATGGCAGAGTGGTTAATACTACTAAAAGATATCCTCAGGAATAAAAAGTTAGATAATAAGTAATAAATGAAAAAAGATTAAGTTATGAATATTTTGTTATTGATTAAGTTAGATATACAAGGAATTAATTTTATTTAAGTAATTAAATTGTTTTGTAATGTAAAGACAAAGAAGTTTAAAAGTGTAGTTAATTTAATTTTTAATAATAATAAGAGAGATGTTATGATTGTATTTGAGATAAGATTAGGTTGACGACACTGCAGCAGTCTGGAGGCAAGACGGGTGTAAGCAGGTCGTAGGCAACAGCCTTGTCTGTAGATAGTACATGTAATAAAGATATTGTAACAATTACAAAAGTATAATTTTATAAACAATAACAACAAATATAACAGTAACATAATTATTTTAAAATATTAAATTTACAAACAAAAACAGAAAATCAAACATGATAAATTTTATAAGATGAACAATTTGAAATTTAAGTATTAAATAATACAGAGTTACCAGTCCGTTGTCTTAAACACATCACTCGATTATGGTCCAAACAGCATGGTTCTTATACGATGGTGTTCCTGAAGTGTGATGTCTCTCGAAGTCATTTTTAATGTATAATTCAAACGTTAGTGTTAAGAATGTCTATTAACTTATTAGTCCATATTACACTTTACAATTGTTCATTATCCATCCGTGTTTATTACTACACGCAAGATAGTCTATTGTCTCTTTATAAGACACGTTGTTCGTACTGAACACTTCTAACAGTCTACTTTATTTTAAAATTAATACAATTTACCATATTCGTCTACATTGTCCAAATAACTATTTAAAACTGTCTGTCTAACATACTTTATCAGTCCAGATAGCCAACTAAAGCATTCTGACAACACGTTCATTGTTTCTAGACACTTAACTCAGACTCTCATTAACACAACCGTCACCTATGAGCTTCCAACTAAGACTGATCTAGCAATTTGCCACGAGATGTCTTACTTCCGAAAAAGTTCTTTCCGGTCACATTTTGCTGTTGTAAAATAGTCCACACACGTCGTAAAACACAAACAATTTACATATAATTTCAATTTAACTAAATTATACTAAAATTAAACATGGTAATTTATACTGTTGTCTTGAAAATCCATTTTGTTCCTATAAATGAATTTACTAAATACAATTCATGATCTAGACATCCTGTCTCGGTCCATGTACCCGCGGATTTTAAACCTATTATAAATTTGGATTTTTCACATTACCACATACTCTCCAAATTCATTTTAACTATATTTCTCATATATTGTCTCTCCCATATTATCGACTACACAGATCCTTACAAAAGAAGCAATAAAGGAAAATATTGATTGATATCGCAAGTGAAGAAATTTGGATAAAAGACACAACATAAATATTAATATCAACGTTGAAGGAATCAGTCCCCTGCAGCGTCAGTTAGTTTTGTTAATTTATAAAGTCAGGGCAAATAAACAACGAAGAATGTTTAACTTGGGCAAAGCAATATCATGTTTATCATATCATCTTTTAGTGGTATCATCAGTTGTACGAGCCCCTTGAACATGGAACAAGACAATATCTTCAAGATAATGTTGACAATATGATGATTGTTTAAAACTAGAGTTTCTCGTAGGTATCAATTATAAGCCTTGGATAAAGGGGAACAAATATTTATGTTCAATGTGCAATCTGAAAACAAATGAAATGGTACTGCACTTTGTTGCTAAATGTGTTTTTATTATCGTGGTTAAGAATAAAATGGTTTAATAAAAAAGAACTAAACAAGTTCGAAGTTTTTCTTAAACATTAGGGCATGGTTATCTCTTGGAAAATTATCCACGAGACATCGAACTATAGATGAAGATTAGTAAATGAATTTAATTGGTAGCTCATGAAACACCTTAATAATGCAGAGAAATGTACGGTTTTAAGTTTATATTATTAAATTTAGGTTATAAGGATAATTAAGTTAATTAATGGAACTGCCAGTATACTGTTAAATGCTAATGTAGAGTGTGTGTATAGCTATTAATTTAGCGTAATTTTATTTTTGTTATGTTGTTTAATCTGTTTATCTTCAGTTTGGTTATTTATAATAATAAAACATGGTCATCAATCATTTACTGCTAACTGGCTCCTTAGTTTTAGTGGTATCAAAATTTCTTTACCATTATAGCCCATGACTAGATGAATATTTTTGTTGTTTTGTTAATATTAGTATAGTTGTCTCCAAAGAAAAATCCACACCTGAAAAACAGGCACCTACATTTTGTAGGATTTTTTTTCGTTCTAATTTATGGAAACTAAACAATGTTAATTAGCTTCATCAAAACTCAATAGTCCAGTAGCACAAGACACCTGTAACATATTAAATATGGTATACTTTGTAATTTTTTGGGAGAAGTCTGGGCTCTGGAAGCCTCGTAGTTAACGTTATATTTGTTTGTTCATAAAAGGCATAAACTGTATAACTGAACGGAATGAATCAAATGTACCACATATATTCTCAATAACCTATGGCATCATCCAAATAATTATTACACTAACCATAGGTAGGCCTAAAAATGTAGGGTCCATATGATTTTCCTTAATAAATGTTTTCAATTTGTTATAATTTTAACATTCAGGTACTTTTATCCATAATACAAAAAGCATGTTAATAATTTCTTAATAATAATTATTGTAAGAATCTTACCTGTCAATAAGGAAACCTCGAATATAAGGTAGTCTTCTATCCAAGTTGACAGTAGATACTTTAAAAAGGATCACATCTCCGATATTTAATTCTTTACCTGACCAGTTATCAAACTTCACTTCATCTGGACGTGAAATAGTTGCATTAAAATATTTATGAACCAAACACCCTATATGATCCTGGCTCTTTTTATTTACTATACCTGAAAAAATAACAAACATAAATAAGCTGTACATAAATGTTACTATAAATTAAAAATCTAATAAAAATATAACTACCAAATCTATTTTACACTTAAATAATTGTAAAATTAGATAAAAAGGCTAAAATAAGCATTTCGATTTTAATACTAGTAGTTTTATAAATAGACTGATTATACCATGTGTTCAAAAAATTCGTGATGAGCTTTTTGTCATTGACTGTGCTCTCGCAGACATTAATATAAATGTCATTGTTGGTCTTCTAGACTATTTCCAATATTTTAAAATTATTGTAGGCCTACTGTACCTGTATCATCCAAGCCCAATTCTATGAAGATCTAACAGAATATATTATTTATAGATATCTTGTATAGTGACATACTACATTTTGTAACACTTGTAAACAAAGTTCTTTCTTCAATGAAACTTAACATAACTTGTTTGTTCTAGCAGTTCCAACATTATTTTTTTCAGTCACTAACAAAACCGATATTGCTATAAAAAATCTATCACATCTAAAGTTCTTTATTAAAATATAATATATCAAGCCACTATGAGATGGTGTTATACATATGACCAAAAAATGAAGCATGTCTCTTTTTTGGACTAAAACATTTGTCAAATAAATTACGCTATACATTTGAATAATAACAAGAAACAAATTTTAAAAAGAAAACCAGTTTATAGCCTAAATTAAATTTAAAAGCAAAATAAGGGTAGGGCTTTGCCATATAATATACTACTACCTATGGATCAGAGATTTCTGGACTATAATTTTGTTATTGCTATATGACCAGTTCATATTATTTGTGACACTTTTGTTATGATCAAGCTCATGCTCAAATTTTAAATTATGCATTGTTGAAACAAAACTTACCTTTCAATATTTTACCCACTTGAGGTCTGAATAAGTATATATCAGCAATATAGTCAACATTTACATTAATATCTTCAGTTAATGATACTAATGGTTTAATTTTAACATTTTTGAAGTTGAGTATAATCCCATCTAACCTAAAACATATTTAAAAAACAACATTGAAATATACTATAATACAAATAAATAGAACAGGCTATAGTAATTATTCAAGTGTAAGGTATGAGAAATTGTACGATCAAGCCCCAATTATACTTTATATTTTCTCTGCAGCTAGGGTTTGTCTCTTAATTCTCTTAACCAAAAAAAGGTTAAAGTTTAAATAAACTTTGTTATTTCAGTAGAAAAATATGTCATTTGAAAAACTTAAATTACTTTTTGACAATGAGAATTTTTTTCTTCGACTTACTAGTATTATAGATTTTATAGTATTGGAGTTAGGATTTTTGTTATGACAACATTGCAATGTTGTATAACCCTTAGTATATTAAGGGTTCAGTAAACTAAGTGAGATGTTATGTTGCACTGATAATGCCAATTTTTACTCATTCTAATTCTTCGACAAATACCTTATGGATACAAAAAAAGATATTTAGAATTTCAGACATGTTAGGTTCCTAAAGTTTTAAAAACTGCAATATTTGAATTAAAATATTATACAGGGCTCACAAGGATCAAGATACACTGTAAACAGATATCAGCAGGTTACACTTTGATAGTGGCTACATAGGCTAGTACACATGTGGCATGTGCAAAGCTGTACATTCTTTTATAAATCTTTCAAGATAGGTATAATATAGTCTAAACAACTGAGTCTATAATATAGTTTTAAGACATACCTTCATATAGACTACCTTACTCTTCATCTTAAAGTGCACAATGATCTACTCACTACACGCCTACTAACACATGTTTGTTAAAATTAAAATAGAGAAATCCATACAATATTAACTATTTTATTTTTATACTTGAAGCCCAGAGCTTGATATACTTATAAAATATACATGTAGCACAACTGGAATAATGTATTGTACAGTGCCTTGATATTTAATTATAAGAAAATTATTGAAATCGCTAACTACATACCTTATTTTGAAACAATTACATCATTAATTTTATTGTTTGTAGATCATTTGTAGACATTTGCCATCATTTGTGTATAAGAAACAATACACAACGTTTTGAGAGTATAAATTAACTCCCTTTATCAAAATGTCTAACTTACAAACTAAAACATGCAGACTGATATTTTGTAAGTTAGCTACTTGATTTATACTCTCGAAACGTCGTGTATTGTTTCTTATACACAAATGATGGCAAATGTCCGAACAAACTATAATATTAATACAAATATTCCATCATTAATGAATAATTTTAAAAATAGAATTAGATCATTTTTGATGTCGGAAGGACACTTACCAAAATCCATTAGTTAAGTAAAAAATAAGATATATAAAAGTACGAAATCCAGGTCTAGTTAAGTTAGTACGAATGCCTACGTTATATTTGACACGGTAAAAACTATTTGTTTTATTAGGTCTGGCTAGGTGATATAAAACCCATTTTATGTTGTTGTTTAGAAAGATCTAACTGAAGACTGTAATTATAAAGTGTATATGCTGGTTGAATTTAATGGTGAAAAATCATGAAATCGATTACTACATAGCTTAATTTGAAAGAAGTAGATCATATTTGATGTCTGAAGGCACTTTTGAAATACATTATTTTTGTAAGAAATGCCCTAAGCAATATGACAGTATTCAGTATGCATTTGATTTTTGCTTAGGCAATGAGCCTGTGTCTAGGTTTCATAAACTATTCGGAAGGAAGATAATAGTGTATCGTTGGACTCACGTTCATGTCTTTTGACAAGTTAATATCATTACGCTGTATGAATTCAGAATCATGCGAACTATATCTCAGCAGGTCATTAATGAAGGTAAACTGAAGGTCTGGTTAGTGACAGTAATGAACATTTAGTTTGACAATGAGGTGTATAGATGTAATTACCTAATCAGACCTATTTTAACATAAACTTCAAGTGATGAGACATTGCATAATTTGACATTGCATAAGTGACATTTGGGTAATTGTTTACAAAGAAAGTTACTGCTTTTTGAGATTTTTTTAAACATGTTCTATATATCATATTTCTTAATAATAAAATAAGTTTTAAATGGGGAAGGGAAGAAAAACATAATTTTAACTTTTCTAGGTTAAAGTCCATTAAGTGAATTATGCATTAAAATAGGTATGTAAGTGAAATTTTATCTTACAAGGTCAAATAAGGTGTATCCTATATATAGCCACCTTATCTGACCTATGGATAAAATTGTAAAAAAAAGAAATTGTGTTATTTCCCAAGCGGTCACCCATCCTAGTCCTAACCACGCTCGATGTTGCTTGAGTTCGGTGATGTATAAATGCATTGAATTGTAGTTTTGAAAATGCAATTTTTTGGTGAAAAATTAGCTCCACGTTGAAAACTTATTTTATTATTAAGAAATAATATATGTAAAACATGTTTTTACGCACCTGGAATTTTTGTTTTTAGGTCATTTTCAACTAAACTAATGTATTTTTTTTTTATTCTCAAAAGTGTCTTCTGACATCAAATATGATCTACTTCTTTCAAATTAAGGTAGGTAGTAACTGATTTCATGATTTTTCGCCATTAAATTCAACCTGCATGTACACACTATAATTACCCCTGAGATATTTATGAAAAAAATGTGTTAGGATCCTTCGAGATTGTCATATGCCCAGCCCACAGTCACTAAACTGAGCTTATAAAATCCTTCCAAAGATAACAGGGAAATAATTGTCACATTCCTAGCTTGTCTAAATAATGATAGTAGGCTAAAGGCCTATAGTATAGGCCTAGTATTAGTTTGAAAATAAAATTATTGCTATTAACTTACTGTGAATCATAAGTTGCTATAACTGAATGTAGATTTTCTCTGGCTGACTTTTTAATATCACTAAACTGACCCGGCAAAAAGTTAAGACGTCTGGAACATACTTTTTTTAATTCAATACAAGAGCTATCATCTTCAGCAAATTGTTTTAAATCACTCAGTTTAATTATATGTTTGATTAACATTGTATTTATATCGCTTAATAGGATAAACTTATATCATTATCTATCCAAACACCAAACATTCAACAGATATAACCTAATTTTGTAGATAACCTGTCACCTTTAAATAAAAATACATGTGCTTTAGAAGCAAAGCTAAGCTACCAGCTGACAGTGCTGCTACAGTCAATCAATACCAACCGTCGACAATTCTAAAATGAAAATGATTAATAACGTTACAAACCGTGTTGCCAACGTGGATTTTATGTAATTTTCCTATAATACCATTTTGAATTTGAAACATGGAAAGTCAATTGCCATAAACGTCACAATTTTTGTTTACGTTGTTATTACAAAAATAATATACAATAAAAAAATATAATTTGGACATCTGCATCAACCCACAGTCTTAAGTTACGTCTTTAAAATATTCAATATTTACAACATTGTAATGATTATTCATAAATATAAGAGCAACATATCCTTAGATATCTAACAATTACTACATTGAAATTGTTTATTTGTGAATAACTCCTTTTAAACTCTTTTAACCTGAATGTTATAAAAACTTAATAACACATTCTTATAACACAAGTGTTTTAATAATATGGATTTGGTTTTACGTGAGCTTCTAGAAACGTACTATTGCTATCGATTAATACCAAACTAACTAGTTGCGTAAACCCATATTATAAAAGTCATCATGTACTGTAATTGTTAATTTCGTGAGGCACAGAACATTATTAAAATAATTGTTTTGTAAACTAGTTAATAATTGAGGCTTATAAGCTTACAGTATGAATATTTGGTAATGAGTTACATGGTATCCGACTCTATTTATTTTCCCGCTTGTCATTTAAAGGCGAGAAAGGGGGGGGAAAACGAAACAATCTAATGTTAAAAACTTTATGCATTAAAAGCTCCTAAAAGTTTCTTTAAAATATTTATGTAAATTATTATGTTAAATATTCTATCTTCTTTTTATTTTGCTGTTTAAAGGTGAAAAACCTCTCAGTCATACGTCTTTTTTTTTTTTTTTAAATGACATCAATCATTTATATATAATATATATATATATATATATATATATATATATATATAATTCAATTGACTTTCTACAAACATAAATATACTAAGGGAAATAATTACTTAATAAATCACTTTGTCACTGGCATATGAGTCATTTCAATCACTAAGTCTTTATTCTTAATTCCACACACCGCCTCTTTATTATTGGTGTCTAATATTATTTATTTAATAATTAAAAGGAATTACAGTACATATATCAGAAATTTGTTTTATTGTTCTTTGAAAGTGCAATTTAATAAAAGGAAATCAAATTATTTTACATGATCATTACAATTAATTACAAAAAGCTTTTCAATATTATAAATTAATATTGCTCGCTTATTTTTGTATGTTCCAATCAATCATAACACTAACAACTTAGATTACAACAACTTAAATTTTAAAATATTATTGTATAAATATTTATTTTTAATAAATTTTAGTTAATCAGGAAATACATTTCTCTATACATTTTGACAACAATGCATATTATACTAGTAGACCTATTCATTAGTTAAACAGAACTTTAAAAATTCTTGCACTAACTTTCTTACAAAAGTATTCGTCAATAGTTCCAAGAAAATTTCACCCTAGAAGATAATAGCCAAAAAGCGGAAAAAACAGAGGCTGTCATAAAAGACCAAACATCTAATGCATAAGCAATTTCAACCAATTTTTTAAGAAATATGTAAGTTTGTGGTCGGTAAGGAATGTGCATGCAAAGGAAACGTGTTGTTATTGATGATGATCAGGTTTCATTTTGTATCTTCCCCATTTACTCACAAATCTTAAGTTTCATTCACAAATAATTTGACACAATGGTTTTGGTTATAAACCTTCAAATTTTACTAAAACTGGGTAGAATTCGCTTGGGATGATTTTGAGATATTTGGATTTTTAGAATGATGTCCTATCCATGATAAACTTTTTTTGTTGATAACTTCCGAACTGGAATATTTGGTAAGAGGAGACAATAAGTTTTTTGCATAAGCTTGAAAATATTAGTAGAAAATTGAACATTTTAGTTTTAGTCTTGTAGCAGATACGTCAAATTTTTGTACTTCCAGTCCCGGATATTTGTTTCGCCATTTACATTTTATTAAAATTTGGTCATTTGCTAAAGCCAATTTTAATATATTAAATTTTAGTTACCTACCTCTGTACCATTTTTTCTTTTTGACTAATAACTTCTGTTTCGAGGTATTGATACCAACACAGTTTATTTTTCTAGATGTTTGTTTTCTGTCTGGGTATGCGAAAAAATTAATACAATGTTTGTTAAAAGTTTTTTAAATTGTCATTATTATCTTATTGTTTTTAGTTATTCTTTAGGAGTGTAGTATTTAATAAAAAATATTATACAAAAATTGAAGAAGTATAAAAATGAAGGTGGATTATGCATAATAAAGTACAAACTTACAAAATGTATAAGCTCCACCTCTCTAGTGTCTTTTGTTACTTGCAATTATATAATATTAATGTACTCAATATGCTGAAACAAATTCTTAAATGAACATACTAAACTTAACGAACAACGTTTTAATTGTTAGTTGTTAATTAACACTTTTTTCAAACTATGATTGTAAGTTGATAATGGAAAAATAATTCAAAATTAACAAACACTGTTACAGATAAAACACGGAATGGAAAATATATTCCTTAACAAACAGTGGTGAATTACAATGCTCTCCTTCTAGCTTAACCACTGCCAAAATGGAGTCTATTGAACCTTCGAAGGAATTACAAGGTTCTGATGTAGTCGAGACTCCTGAAGAAACTCCAAAAAGAGTTGAACAACCAACAGACCCATCAAATCTTCCAGAAGATAGACAGGATAAAATTCAGTTATTTGAACCCACAACATCTTCAGACTTGCCAGGGGAAGTTGAATTGTCGACAACAACTACGTCTCCAGATCTAACAGAGAACCAGGTCCAGAAACATAAGAAGCGGAGGCGCAGTGCTGAAAGTAGATTATCCCGGAGTAGCATTACATCTAATAAATTGAAGAATTTAAAGTTACTAGTGGACAGAGCGGTTGAGGTATGTATTTTTTAAAAATTAGAACTTTGTAAAGAATTTATTACTTAAATTTTATTAAAGGTACATAATGAGAAGAAGTAGAAATATACTAATATTTTATTCGACAAATTTAACTTTCAATATCGTTTATTATCTAGTGTCAAAAATTTTCTTAGATTTTCAAAAACTTTTGAGCAAATAAAGGCAGGTAAACATGATTTATGGATAAATAATAGTGTAGTTTGACTTGTGAGATAATATTAGACAGAATAAAACTTGAACACAGGTTCTCACAAAAAATATGTTTACTTAATCAAACTCGCTTCAACGACAAAGTCATCATCCTCAGTGATATATGATTTATGGATATTTATTAATAAAACAAAATACCTCTTAGCATACTACCCAACTTTATATATTCGCTAGAGGAGAGGAAAAGGGAGAAGATTAACGCTTTAAAATCTAATCCTATAGTTTTTGTTAGTGAATTCAATAAAAATAATTTATAAACACGATTTAAAATGATATACCATCCTAATTTTTCTTTTTTTATAATATGTAATATTGAGCAAATTTAAAGAAATTAACTTTCAAATAGGAAAATGTGAATGATCAACAACAATGTGTCGACAAAATGAATATATGAAAATTTAGCTTTTTAGTTTCTTTTTTTTGGTGATAGCAAGAGCTGAAAAGTGGATTTCAAAAATGCAGTTTGAGAGATCATATCTTCTAAATGTTTCCATATTTACCAAATATCAAATACTAGCGGTCACGCACAATGTCTAGTTTCGGTATTACTCATTGACAATTCAGTCAATTGTGATATAATGAACAGTTTTATTTTAAAACACCCATAATTCAAATAGTTCTCTATTCTTATAAAACAGTTTGAGAGAGTCTAGTTTTACAATTTGACACTAATAAATTATAAATATATATTAAGTTTGACTTGTGAGATAATATTAAATAGAAGAAAAAACTCGAACTCAAAATCTCACAAAAATTACGTTTATTTAACCAAACGTGTTTCAACGACAAAGTCGCCATCCTCAGTGATACATGCGCTATAATAACAACTGCTGAAACATATTTGATTAAATAAATGTAATTTTTGTGAAATCTTGTGTTTATAAAAATTATATAGCATACGATCATGTAAGGCTAAGATATGTAAGTTGAAAAGTTGTAGTTTTGAGGGTTTAGGTTCATAAAGCGATAGTGTGGGAGGAGTCAGAGCAATAAGGAAGGCATGTTTTCCTTGAAGTAAACCGAAGTGGGTGTTTAGATGTCACTGAGGTTCAAACCATGGGCGGTCTATTTAGTATGTAAAATGGGATAAACCTATATATTTTGTGAGGGTAACCCATTTATCTGCAACATCATTGCTATATCGTATTAATTATTTTTTTGAATTTTTTTTGGCTATTGTTACAACCATAAATAACTCAAGAAGTGTTTTTATATGCCTGAAATATTGCCAGCCACTCAGCAAATTATTTTAAATTGAATGTTTCTTAAATAGAGATGATACCTGGACTATGCACTATATTTCTGGTAAACTCAAGGAGAACACTGTAAAAATGCACTAAATATGCGACATAGGACCCATTTCTAGTTTAACCATGGTAATTTTGAGTGCTAAATGTATTATTGGGTATTATTTTTGTTTTACATAAAATAACACGCCATTGTAGGACCTACAGTCATGTTTGAACTGGTTGAGGCGTTTTTCATTGAAATAAGTTTAGAGGTTTTTGAGAAAAATTAATCACAGACAGGTAACTTACGGATTATCTACAAGTGTTAAACAAATCTTAAGGATACGATACCCATGATCCAGGTACAAATTTTTCTTTTAATATAGGAGATTACACATTTAAAAAAATTACATTCCCACCCCCCAAATTAAAACTGACGAAGCAATAAATGAAGAAACCTGTACCTAGAAGTACAGACCACAGTTTGCTGTAATGCTTTTGAAGTAGAGAGGTTACTCCGAAGCAATTCATGTCATGAAACGACCTTGAAACTAATTATGCCAGGAATTATCTCCCTTGTGTTCTACATCCCTCATTACCCTACGTTTGATCAATATAGGCCGTAGTCAAGAGCCTTACTGAGCTATAAACAGTGTACACAGTACGTACCATATTCGACTTCAGTAGGCTAATGACCTCCAACTGTAATGGTACCGGATACTAAGTTCAGTAGACTAACGTTCCCGTGCAGGACTGTATTCGAGATCAGTAGACTAACGATCACATACTGTACTGTATTCTAAGTTCAGTAGGCTATGATACTGTATTCCCAGTTCTGTTTACTAATACACCTATATTCTTTTGCAGCACAACAAAACGTTCGCAATTCTCGGTAAGTTCCCTTCCATCAGAGATGCTCTGAAAGCTCGTGGTTGGGTTCAGAACTACGAAGCATTAACACAGCATAAGACCACTTCAAGTGTGTCAAATAATCACGCAAGATTGAGTGCAAACAAGGACGTTGAAGGTATGTACTTTGTTGTAGTAGTCTATAATTTTTAATTACAGTGTAATTAAATAATATAAAACTATTAAATAATACCGTACCATGTAATATCATGTTAAATAATTTAAAACTATTTTTCTGTATTAAATGTTGAGCTTGACTTATGAGAAAAATTATACAGTATAACAAACACACAGAACACAATTCTCACAAAAAATAAATAAATTTATTTTTTGTGAGAAATGTATTCTGTGTGTTTGTTATACTGTCTATTTTTCTGTGTTCGACTTTATTATTAAATTATAAAAGAATATAATATATTTATAATATGAAGTATTTGAATAATAATAAATAATTAACAGTAATAAAATAATATCTATTTTGAATTTCGATGGTTGATATAATAAGGTCAGGTTTGTTTAATTAATCAATTTAAAAAAAGGAGGGGGTTCTTTTTTACATTCAAGTGTAACAGCTTAACATATTCACTGATTACAATAATCCTGTTTTTTGTATGGTGGTCCCATATTAAGTGTCCCCCCCTCCCCGATAACTCAAGTGGAAGCTATAATAAAATAATAATAATACTACATTGAAATATTTGTTTTTGTTATTATGTGAAATAATACTATTGAACGTGAAGGAATACAAACAAAAATATTTTGATTTATATGAATTAATTATGAATTAATACTAAATTAAAGAATATTAATTAATATACTTTTTTAATTTATGTGAAATGAGGTTTTTGAGAAGTGTTCGATTACAAGCCTTGACAACAGTTTCCAATCGATTATTTATTTATTACTTCAGTTTTTTCGTTTTGTAACATACCGTATTTGAAGTTTCGTACAGCTGTCAATGAGGGCAAACGTTTTTATCCACAGATTTGATTTATTTAATCATTTATGTATTATGCTGTTACTTTGAGAAAGTTAATAGAAAGGCGCATTTCATAATGTTCGTGATTAAAGTTGCTTGGCACTGGGCAGTATCATTTGATATACGGTCTTGTGTCAAATTGATCAGATTTTATTTTATGGACGTCTTATTACTTAACTAACCTGGAATTTACATATTCTCATAACATACGAAGCTTTAACTCATACTCTGTATTCGGCACCATACTGCTGTCCCATTTTTATTTGTTATCAAGATGTAGGTGTCTCGCTTTTTGTGTATTATAGACAGGCTTCTTTTTTCTTCATACAGACCATTTTTTATTGCAAAAAATAGATATTTTTAATAGAAATTAAAATTTTAAAATTTTTTAAATAAAATAAACTTTTAATAAATAAAACTGATTTAAAAATGCATAAACAGTCAAAAAAAAAAAAAAAAATAATAATAATCCAATAAATTTCAACTTTTTCAAATGCCAAATTAAAAACTTTATTTGGTACTTATTCTTGTATATATAGTGGGCCTATATATGAAAAGTATTTTATATGCAAAAACAAAAATTGATTTTGCATTTTTTTTATATTGAGGATTAATCTATATTGAGGGTCTCCGACTACTGTGAAAAAGGCTCTAGGATTGCTTAGAAAAATTTGGAAGAGAGTTGTTGAGGAAGCCACAACTTTCCAAGGGCTGTATCACTTGATCCGAGGATAAGAAAGTGGAGACACTGTGACTTCAAAAACAGACATTTGGAGGAGAGTTGTTGAGGATGCCAAAGCCGTCTAAGTGTTGTAATGTTTGCTCTGAGGATAAGAAAGTAGAGGGACTGTGACATCAAAAAAAAAAAAAAAAAAGATTGAAGGAGAGTTGTTGAGAGGTCAAAGATGCGTCAGTCCTGTAGAGCTCGTTCCGAGGATAACTAAGAAGAAGGACTGTGATTTCAATAAAAGAGGTTTGGAGGAGACTTGTTGAGGGCCATAGAACCCCAGTGTTATATTTCAAATGGTAAAGGGTATCAAGTGACACCTCATTTTAAAGATCTATTGTAAAGAAGATGATTGGCAAAAAGGAGCTAAGGAGAAATGGCAGCAAAAAATGTACCAAATTATAAATAAATGAGGTTGTATAATGGACAGTGTTCTAAGTAATTTTAACAAAAAATCCTATTTTTGATGTTAACTTTAATTGAACTGCACAACAAATGTGCATGAACTGTGATATTTTGGTTTTGGTTTTTTGGAGGGGAGGGGGATTATTTTAAGAAAATTGGGACAAGTAATGCATCATGTGAAACATCCAGAGGAAAAAATTCATCACCATGAAAACCTTTTCAATAATAACAAAATTCAACACATAGCCTATATTTTTTATGTGATTTAGGTAATGTAAGGTACTGATAGCTATGTGATGCAAAGGCTTTTGTAATGACAAATATTTTTCTAAATGTAATATCTATTTTTTCAGTTTTTTATTAGTTTTTAATAACAAGTCTTAGACTCAAAATTAGTATTGTTAGAAATTACAGTTAGTAAAATGTAGTAATATACAAAACGGATTAGGATCGAGTAAATACAAAATAAAACACCTTAAATTTATAGCATTTGGTCGAAATGGCATCTATTTGATTCCATACAACGATAAAGTCTAGCTTCAAATTCTTGCCTTCCCTTACTTTAGTCAGAGTTTCCAAACTGATTCTTCTACACTCATTTTGAATTATTTCTAGTAACTCCTGTAGTGAAATTGGTTTAGTGGTATAAATAATTAACGTTAAGTGTCCCCAAAGAAAAAAATCCAATGGATTCAAATCAGGTGACCTGGCTTGCCAATCAATCGAACACCTTCGACCTATCAACGGTAGGAGAATCACTGATTTAAGAAATTGCGGACTATTCATGAATAATAAGGTTAAGCACCATCTTGCTGGAAAAATATTCTTTCATTTATTAATAGTCCTCCATCATTGCCCACCTGATTTTCAGTCAAATTTTCTAGAGCGGGGATAACTTCATTTTGCAAAAGCTGCAAGTATCTTTCATCAGTAAGATTACCACCAGTGAAAAAGGGTCCTATGATGGTGTTCCCTAGTATTCCAACCCATACACTCAGGATTACAGGATGTTGTGTGTGTTCTTCTCAAAACCAATACAATACAGAGTTTTCCTGAACCCAATAATGCATGTAGTGCCTGTTCACAGTACCATTTAACATAAAACAGAATGTAACATTCATCTGAGAACAGAATGTCGTTTGTAGAAATGGTTCTATTGTTTATTCTTTCTGATATGATTTTACAAAATTGAATTCGTCTGTCAAAATCTAAACTCTTGTAAGATACAAACTATGACTTTGTATGGATGAAACTAGTAAGTTTAAAAGTTTTGAAAACAGTACAATGGCTTAGATTGTTTCTGCAAGCAATTTCTCTACCTGACTATATAGGATTTCCAGCAATTTCAGCCAGAATTCCAATTACGGTTAGCTCATCAACTTTAAGAAGACCAGAGTTTTTCTCAACACTTCCAGTTTGAAGAAACTTGCTTATTAATTTCGATACACTCTGATGACTGATTGTTTTTTCAGGATGTAATTCATTAAAACGATCGACAGTTGCTCGTGCTGATCTTCCTCTCCCACCAAATAATAAACTCCACTCTTTCTTCAATTATAAATTTCATTTTAACAATGTTTTTTAAAGATCGTTAATGATATAAAAATAAAGCACAACTAAAGTACAAGTTACAAAGAGACCAAAGAAGTGTTTCTAGCGACTGAGTAGTTTTCAGTCTAGTTTGACTTTCTCCTCATATAATTTTCAGGTATTTCCTTGTGAAAGCTCCAAGAAAGCTTTCAATAATGCCTATTTAGCTGCCTTCATATTCTTTTGAATAGATCTTTAAAATGAGGTGTCACTAGACCCTTTTTTAAAATAATATTTTACCCTTCCCCCAATCAAAGATTAACAATTCATGTAAATTTGTTGTGCAGTTCAATAATTGAAGTTAACATAAAAATGAGAATAAAAAAAAAAAAAAGACTTAGAACACTGTCCTTTGTACAACCTCATTTGTTTCTAATTTGGTGTTTTTTGCCGCCATACAACCTTATTTATACAAATAAAACACAAACAAATTTTTGTGTGAAATTTTACATTTATTAGGTTTCACCAGTTACGTCATTGACAAGGCTTATACAAAGACTAAATAACCTAAGAAGAATTGTACACACTTGGAGACCAAGCCCACAAGTCCCGATACATGACAATGGAACCTGTAGCTGGGAAACCCAGTAACTCATAAACTATTTTAGACATGCTTTGACAAAGGTTGAAGTAGTGGAGAAAAAGACAAGAATTTTGTTTGATCGTTTAAAACTAAATTAACATTATTACAAAAAAGTCTCTTAATTTCTAATATTACTAAAATGTTAAATGAAATGTTTCTACCCTTGACGTTAACATGAAGAATTTCAAATTTAATATTAGAATCAAAATCAGTTAAAGCATGATTTTTTTTTTAATGATTTGAGATTTGTATGCATATAATCTAACAACTGAAGATAAATTGTTCATTGAAATGTCATCTTGTTACAAATAGAGTGTTTATGTTGGAAAATCGTGTTTACTTTCATTTAGTTAGTGTTTACACAAGTGTTGCTTATTTCAAGCGAATAGATATGTATTAATTTATATATCAATGAGAAATATAATCAGGTGTTATGATGATTTGAAAAAAAAAAAAATTACTGTAGTATAAGATGTTGTTTTTCCACACCATCACTGACATATCAAAAGAGCTGATTTTATTAATCTTTTCTTTTTTTCTTGCTGTTTAAAAAGATGAAAAACTTCTCAGTCATCTTTGCCTTATAAAAAAGAAAAGAACATAAAATAAAGCCCCTGGGCGTCGAATACTTTAACGGCATCAGGATTAGAAAAAACTGAAGTTGGTCAAGAGAGATCAGATAAGAAAGATGAAACGGTGGGATTTACAGCAAGACCACATGAAAAATGGTGTATTACCAGCTAGGGTCCCTTAGGTATGCCATGCCAGTACTCACTATGTGAGCCCTGAAGGTATTTTATTCATCTACCATAACCAAAATTCTAAATATTGATAACAATTGAACATAAAACATGTGATATGAACTTTCTGTTGTTGATTAGTATCATTTTTGATTTTATTTGAACTGGTTTTCGTAAATTCCTATTAATTTTAATATCGCAAGATGAGATGTTGCTACCATCATAGGAGTATATAATATTCTGTTTCACTCTCCTAAGTATTTACCATGTTGAGGATTAAACATTATCAATAAATTAGCATGTACTGCACATTAACATTTTCAGAAAGTTTTGAATTTTATATTTTTCAGATCTACTATGTAAAAAAAAAATAATAAATTTAAATTGGTTATAACTGTTTTTTTCCTTAGCATCTTCAGTTTCAACACTAATATCTCCTACAGAACAGTCCTGTGACAGTGCCATAATCTCAAATGATGATCAAGATGCTCAACTCATCTCACGCTTACTTCGTGATGCACCAGTGAATTTCATTTGGGCAATGGGTGATTACATAGATTGGAAATATATTAGCAAATTGACAGTAGTGAGCAGGTTCCCTAGAGTATACTTCACAACTAAGGTATTTGTAAACAAATACTATTAATCGAATAGTTTAATAATAATGTTTATATAAAGTTTGTAGTATGTATATGATAATATTTATTATTTCCAATCAAGATAGAACCTCTGCCCAAGAGTTGATAAAATCACTGATGAGTCGTATTTGGTATTTTTGGTCTCGTTCATATCTTTCATCTTTGGGAGGAGTTTTTACTGTCATTCAATGATTTTATTTCATTAATAATTTTCTTCAACACATTATCAGTTGATATTTCTAAAAATTGATTTTGGGAATCTTTGGACATATGTTGCATTTTTTGGAAGGTTATCTATAATGTGCTTGATATTAGTAGATTTTTTTTTTTATTAACTTACAATTTCAACAAAATTCCACTTGTTATTGTTCGTATTTTTCTAATTCAAATTTTCTCTATGACTTTTAAAGGCTATATCCTGACTGGTGGAAAATATAGCTACTTGAGTAGATACTACGGTTCTTATTTCTCTCTTAAGTTTTCAGAAAACTGTTGATTTAGTTTTGCTGTTACTGTTCAGTGTTGCTTAGTAAAAGATTTTTTGACTATCGCTTAATTGTGTTTTACACATTTTTTGCCAATCTTTTACTAGTTATAATAACCTATTTCTATAAAAGTGTTCTTGCTATTGCTCAATGCATTAGGAAAATGTCGCCATATAAAACAAACTATAGCATCATTTAGGGAACAATACTATATCCATGGAAATATTTATATCAACTGTCATTAAAAGATCTATAAACATTTCAAAACAATGATTTTTTGAAAATCAATTATCTGCTACAGATTTACTAAAATTACACCTAGACTTAGAAACAAACCCATCTGACATACGAGTTGAGTCAATTTTACAAGACTGATTCCCAGTTTATCACATTTAATGTCTGATTCTTTGACAAGTAATTTTAAATGACAAACTTTACTAGTATGGTACTAATCTCTTTTATGAACAAAAGTGAGTCACCATCTTTACAATATGTCTTACTTAACATTGTTAACATTTATTATCATCTTTAGAACAGAGGATCTATTAAAAAAAAAAAAAAAAAAAAAAAAAAAAAAAAACCATTTGATTAATAATAACCTTTACCTTATATCTGTTAGATTAATGAAAATGGGTAGAGGAGGGATGTAATGTACCGGTAACACTCAACACCAGTAACTGGATTCAAACCTGCAGAAGCTTTGATGGTTCATAAATCCAAACTGTAGTGAGCTAAAGGCTCACTGTCAAATGAACCATGTCGCTCTCTCAAACGGTTTACAAGATTTTCAATACTATTTTCATGAATCTCTTTACAGTGGTTTTTGTGGCTATATATCTTGTTTTTGGTGATAAAAGAATGAACTAAGAAAATAATATTGAACACATTCGTTTCAAAAAAATGGGAAGGGATAAAAATTTAATAAAATCATTTTTGTACTTCCAAAACATGAGGGAACAATATATAAAAAAATTAAAAAAATATTAAAAATGGTCAAGCAACTCTCATTGGATCACTTGATTGATATGGATTGACCCAATTGTGTTGTTTTAAATAGTTTTAATCATGTTCCAATACTAAGGTGTTTTCTTATTGTACACAACTCAATAGTTGTTTATGCAATATTTTGAATGTATTATTTCAATATTTTTGCTCTTCCAGGTAGGCCTATGCAATTATTTACAACAAACACATTGGTTCTGTGAAGCTGGTATTTCCAACACTTTATTCCCAAGATGTTATAACATTGCAACTGATGAAGATTTAAGTGCATTTGCTAATGACTTTCGTTTGACAGCATGCCTTAGCACTCTGCAGATTGTCATCAGTGCTGTTGATTCCGATAAGAAAGACATCTACTCTGATGAAGGAAAAGTAAGTTTTAGTGATACGTACATTTGTATTTACTTTACAATTTAAAATTTTAACAACATAATAATTTACCTTTTCTTTATTCATTTTCTGGTAGGTGTATGTTTTTGCAATGAAGTTTTACTTCTATTGGATATATTTTTAATTACAATATTCAAATACACACACACACACACACACACACACACACACACTCACGCACACATGCCTGTGCACACAAACACATGCACGCTCCGGCACATACACACTCACCTCACACATTCACATGCTAACATACACAATTAAAACAAACATTATACTGAGGTTGTCTTTAAAAGTAAGAACTATATTTTATTATTCTAATTTGTTACTTTCCTATATAATATATACATGCAAAGTTATGTGATAGGTCAAAAACTAATTTTAAAGTTTATTCCCAGATATATCAGTTTTGTGGTCTCTTGAGTCTAAAAAAGTGGTTTGTTGAATGATGTCTGCCTATTTTTACTGATTGTTTGCCTTTGGAATAGTTAGTAATAGTACTACAAATCAGGCCCGTTTTAAACCATTTTAGCGCCCCTGGGCAAAATAAAGAGATGCGCCCCCCCCGATTAATTCATCTTTGCCAGTTTTGGTTCGGGAGGGATTTCTCCCTTAACTCGACCGAACTCCTTTTATTTGGTGAGTCGGTAAGTCTTTCCATTATCCACCACCTATGGACACGCCGTGTTACGGACTGGCAACCGGCTACTGTAAAAACTTGCAAGTATTATTACTACAGTTACAGGCGTAGGTGTTATGATTGACGTCACAACATAACAACCTTGTATTTTACAGTATCACGGACCACCCACCCACCCTAAAAAATAGTTCTTAATTATTGCAAACGTTTATTTCTATACATAACCATAGCTCATTTTATTTCAACTGTATGTTCACTTTTTAATCGAGTCTTGCAAAACAACTTTTTTACTTCTTTAATAATATCTCTTATTTCCTTTATACTTTCTTTCTCTTATTACTATACGTTATATATATATTTATACATATTCCTCATACTTTCTCCTTATATCCTATTTACATTATTGCTTTTTTTCTACTGATCTTTGATGTAGCAAAACTATCAATTATATCTTTGAAGTCAAGCTTCAGTGTAATTCACTCTGCGTACATAACAGAAATCGAGGCCTTACACTTACTGCCATTGAATGAATTTATACGAACGAGGTGATTTTTGCGATGCGCGGGTGAAGAGGGGGCAAAATGAGTTTTCTGTTTCGGACAATATTTTTTAACCGATAAGCATGGAAATATTACCAAATTGTTCAGAAAGATCTGAAGAATGGTTGTGCTACCTTAAAATTTTGATTTTTCAGCTCTATAATTTTTTATAGTTTTTTAAATTTATAAACTTTTATCGACATATACTGCCTTAATACTGGTCAATTTAAAAAAAAAATCATGACCCAAAACCCTTGCGCCTCTTGTACGCTTACGCCCCTGGGCAATTGCCCATGTTGCCCAGTTATAGAATCGGGCCTGCTATAAATATTTTATTGGTTGTCCCCTGTCTGTTACATGTAGGCGTTTCTACAATTCTACCAGTTGCAGGATTGATCGGACAGTTTATATATGTGGCCACAGACAATTTTAATAATTAATATGTATGACGAAGAGCTGGACTCTGATTATTTTTAAATGTTTTGTATTAGTGTATTTGTTACTAATGTGTTTGACGAAGGCGACTGTGTTTGGCGAAACAGTGCTGTAGCAATTCCTAAAACTAACGGACTGCGGACAACCAATAAGGTATTTATAGTACAATGGCTGTTTGTCAACTGTTTTCTGTCGTATGTGCAGTGGTTTAGAGCACAAACCTTTTGGACCAATTTTAATTAAATTTGTGGGTGTATTTTGGACTTATTTAAGGACTTTTCCCATTTTGTTGGTAACTCAAAATTTGGGGGTAGCAATTAGAAATAAAATACAAAATTATAATTTTATCAAAATTGCTTCTAATAATTTTGTCCAAATTTTTCTCAAGTGTAGCCTCTTAGGACCAAAAACTGGCTTCACCAATTATGGTCAAATTTTAGTGGAATATTAATGACCCAAATCTATGTGCAAAATTACAAGTAACAAATTATGAGGTTCAGGAATAATTGGCAAAAAAACAATGAACCTTGACTACAATCATTTTAAAATAGATTTTAATCAAAAATTAAATTGTGCCAAAGTTGTGTTTACGACACGAGGTAAGCAAGTTTAAATCATTTTTTAAATATATGTTCATAGATACCATTTGTGGTTAATTTTAACTTTTTGATTGACAACTACCGAAATTACATTTTTTGGTTTCAATTAGTTTGGTTTGTTTTAATTTGGTTTTGGGGATGGGTAAGGAGGAAAGTTTGAGAAATTTTTTATACATTTTATTTTTTCTAAAAAACAGCTGGCAACAGTTGGTGGTGAATTTAAATTTACAGAAAATGAGTTTTTTGTGATGTTGTAAATTTTTGAAATTAAACTCATTTTTATTATTTTAAAGTTTACCAATAATTTTTCTAGTTAACACATTGACTGCTAGCATCCACGATCGTGGACTCAGGGGGGCGCTGCCAAGTATGCGCGCCTACGATCGTGGACGCCATAGTTTTGTTGCTTAGATTCGTCAGTGTGTCTAGCATTTGTGTGGTGTGAACGACTGGTTTTGCGCATGTGGGGAGATAGTTTTCTTCCATTTTTGCGATCGTAGTTTTCAGTTCCCGTGTTTCCATGGTAACATATGTGTTATGTGGACGTCTCCAGGTGCTCATGTCCACGATAGTGGACGCAGACTAAAATGGCCTAAAATAATCTTCTTTTTTTTTGCCCAAATTGTCTTCCTAAGTGTTTTTCCATTATAACACATCTGATATTAAGTAAAAATAATTTTTAAAATTTTTAGCATATGCCAACCAATATTGCATGACTTTTAGCAGTCAATGTGTTAAAGATTATGCGTAATGATTGATAAAGGCAAATTTACAAAATTGCAATATCTAGATTACACTTATAGACACATTTACTGAGTGATTGAAAATAGTGTTTACACATTAGAATTAGACAAAATAAGTTAAAAATTTGTGGCAGTAGTAATGGGGAGCTTAAAATGCTCAACATATACCATATCTTAACCTCAAATATCTGAAGTTTTCCCAATAATTATCATGCAAGCCTTGTCTCCTTATTTCCTCCTCTATATCCTGCTACCATGTCTTTCTTGATTGACACTTACTTCTCCCATTACTTGGTGGGTTAAACAATATCGTTCTTTTATGCTATCTTTTCATTTTTAATATTCTCTTTTGTCATCACTTGTCTACACTAACCAAGCATATGTTTTACAAATTTTTCTTTTATACTTCTTTTCTTCATTATGCCTTTTCTCTTATTATTTCAATTCTTACTGGATCTAGTCATAATATTCTGCATGATCTCCTCAGTCATTCTATTTTAACCATAATTTATATCTATTCAGTTGCCAACACTCTGGTGCATGAGTTTCTATACATATTATTTATACAATAATTTGTTAAATAAATAGCAGTGAGTTAAAAATGGTGCCAATTTACTTCCAAATGGTAGGATTTATAGTCTTAGGTGTCTTATGTTATACAAAGGAGATCACTATCTAGAACTTTTATATTAAAAATTTGTTCAAAGAAAAGGCAATTTTCAGACACATATCAGGATGTATTTATAATTGAAGCCAATATATTTTTATAATTTACAATTGGCAATAAATATTTAAAATTAAATATTGCTTAGGTACCACTTGCTGCTGTAGAATTTGCGGCTAGGAGGTGTTCAGAGTATGTTTCTGTGCAAGAACATGAAGACATTGACATTAAAGAAACAGAGCATATCTGGGATCATCAATGGGACCAATTTCTCACTTGGTACTATCATTTGGCTCATGAGAAGGCTGGTTTTATGATTGCTACTGATAGCCAAAAGAAGGTTAGCTCTCCAATAATTTAGACAAGAAAATATATCACTGAATTAAACTTTTCAATTAATTATAATGGAATAATTATATTATAAATATTAAATACCAACTACATTTATTGTACAATTGTTTGCAGGCTCTTTACATGTGCAGTAAAATTACAGTTGAATCAATGCGTTCACATTGGCCACAGTTACATCTGGATGGTCTCAACAACCTGTGGATTATAAAGCCTGGTGCAAAGTCCAGAGGTCGTGGAATTCAAGTCATGCGAAAATTAGAAGATATTATTTCACGTGTTGGTACTCTTCACTCAAAGGATCCACGCTATGTTATCCAGAAATATATTGGTATATTTTTGAAATGTGCGAAAATCAATATTGAGTAAAATACATTATAATTAAGTTGATAATTTTGGCTGGTTAATTATTGAAACTGTTCGAGAAAAATGAAAGTTATTATGTAAATTTTGTAACAGAAGGATATTTTATCTGAAATGAAGGTTAAGTATTTGTTTATAACTGTACAGAGTGTTTCACTGTCAAAATATTGAGGTTCGTGCAATCATTAAAATAATTAAGCTGTTTGTCTTGAACTAAATCGCACATTTTCTTCCATTTTGACTTCTTACTTCTGCTGTATATTTTAAAGAAACATAAGATATATTCTGTTTTTGGTTCACCCATTCAGTTCCCATGAGAATGGAAGAAATACATAGTCTATATTGAGGGTGTCTCCTGTACCAGAACAATAATTTTTTACCTAGTGAAATCATGTAGAATCCCAGTGATTAGATGAGGATATAATCACCCACATGTTATTTATTATTGACTTATGAGAGTACTATTTGATAACTGCCAATAAAATCTTATTCTTTTTTAGTTTTAATACTGACTGTTATCAGAATATACTATCTCAATCAGTTTTTTTAACTAGAAATAAATTAAAAGGTTTGATAGCGCTTTGAAATAAAAGTAAACTTTGGTTTTCTGTATCTCAGTGAAATATTTTATTCATTTCATGATACACAAACTCTTAGTTTGAAGTTTTTACTTTATAAATATATGTTTATTTAACAAACAGTGTAAGATATTTAGGTATTTAAATAACAACTATTAAGTTTTCTATTGTTTTTATTTTGTTGAAGGCAAGCTTCAAACATTCCTAAAATAAGTCCTATAAATACGATCAAGGTAGTAATGGAATTCAGAAATACTCATTTGGTTAATTATATTTAAAAAAACTTTTATTCTCAATAATAATAATAATAATAAAATTAAAAAAATAAAAAATACCAAAGATGGACCAATTTAGCAGTTTAGTAATGGAATTCCGAAATAGTCATTTGATTATATTATATAAAAAAAAAAACTTTTATTCTCAATAATAATAATAATAATAATAATTATATATATATAACTACAATTTATAATTCAAAACAAGAATTTCCATGTACAAAATATGTTCATTGTTGAATAGAAAATTAATATTGGTTCCCAAATATATTTATTAGAAAAAAAGTTTCTATTTTCGGGTTTGTCTAAAAATAATTTCTTTTTTCGTAACTTTTATTTGAATCATTGTTAGAGCAGATATTGCTCTTAAATATAAAATCTTTATGACTTATTCATTCTGATTCATTAATGTATAATTGTGTTGTAATCTTTCAGAAAGACCATTCTTGATCTATAATACAAAATTTGACATTCGTCAATGGTTTCTTGTAACAAGTGCTTATCCGTTAACCATATGGATGTACAAGTGAGTATATGATATACAATAAAATACTGAAATATAATTTTCAAATACTTTAATTAACCAGATTAAGTTGAAAATAAATGAGTTTTTTTTCTAACATTGTCTTATCATAATAATTTCTTGTTTATTAAAAATAATAATAATAAGAGTTAATAATTATTAAAAGTAAACACTTGGGTTTCTTTCATTGAAAATTATACAAAATACAACAAAGTAACACACTCATTAAAAAAATAAAAAAAATACATAAGTATGTGTACTAAGGATTTTATATTATAATTGTTGAAATTAACTTTAAAAAACACAATCAGTAAAATATTTTCAAATGATCCCAGTTCTGCATTGATTGTGATCTTTAAGTAGAAGAAGGTCTGTCACTTTCTTGTTAGAAAATATAAAATCTCCAAGGAATACTGTGGCGATATTCACAATAAGAAAAAGAAAAGTACCCAGTCACAAAAGCCAAGACTGTAATAATAATCCAGTTATGTTTATTATATTACCCTAATATACATTTCAATGATATAGTCATCATTCTCAGAGGGTTATAAAATAAACTCAGTGATGTTGATCATGTCATTCAAATTTTCATCAGCATAGTATAATAAACATAACTAACTAGATTATTAATGCAGTCTTGTTTTTGTGGTTTGGGGATCCATATTTACTTTATCGAATGTCTTCTCCCATTTTAAGTAACTTGCATATTTTCTTTAGTATAACTATTTTCAAACCATTTAATGACATAAATATTTTGTTTTTCTAAAAAATTGAGTGAAACAAAACTGAAACCTCAATATACATTAAGTCAACTCATATAATGATTTTTTTTAAAAATAATATTATTTACAAGGAAGTAATTGATAAATGTTTCAGAGAAAGCTACCTTCGATTCTGTTCACAACTTTTCTCTCTCAGTAACATGCATGAGTCTGTTCATTTAAGTAACAATGCTGTTCAGTGCAAGTATAAGAATGCTAGAAGAGACCAGGCTTTACCTGATGAGAACATGTGGGATTGTTATACATTTCAAACATATCTCAGGTATTGTCTGTATCATAAAGTATTACAAGGTAAACAGATATTTATATAATGCATGGGTGGCTTGAAGGATGTGTTTGCTCCACTGGCACATCAATTACCCACTTGTTGTCATCCTTTCAATAAATAACTTGTTACTGCATCTTTTTACAGATTTTCCAATCTACCAGATGCAATATTTGTTAGATTTCACTAAAGTTATAGCAATTGTTTTACAATTTCTTAAAAATCGGAAAAGAAAATGTTGGGTTTTAATTAACTTTGTATTGATTTAAAAAAAAAATTCATCTAGCTCATGTAATGTCAAGTAATCAGGGCCGGATTTAGCATTTTGGCGCCCCTAGGCCCAATAATTTTTCCGCCCCCTAGTCTGGTTAAAGTTACTTCCCCAAAAACCTTTATTAAAAAATTATATCAGGCCTATATGTTAATTGCTTAAACACCACTCCATGATGCAATTTTACCACTGCAAGTTTTTTGAGTAATTTACTTGGTTCTGGGCTTAACAAAATGCCGTCTTAAAACACTTTTAGTAATTTTATGTATTTAAAGTTATAGCTATTTATTTTTATTTCTAGATATTAAAATTTTTTTTTCTCTCGGCCGTGCGCCCCCTGGGATCTTGCGCCCATAGGCCCGGGTCTACTGGACCTATTGGGAAATCCGGCCCTGCAAGTAATGTGTGTTTTGGTTTTAAAAATATGGTTAGTGAAAGCCTTGATTTTGGTCTACATATTGATATTTCACTAATGTTTACATTTGCTATTAAATTTTATTTTGGTTTTTGTCCTTGTTATAAACATTTTGATTTATTTTTGGTATAGTTGTAAATTATTTCTATAGGTTTTCACATTATATGATATATTTATTTGAACGTTACAAGTAGTGGTATCCCACTACTAAAACCATTAAAAAATATATGTTTTTAAAATACTGGGCATCCAATTTGATAACTGATATGTTGTTTAATTTAAAACAAATTATTGAACATTTCAATTTAAATATTTGAATATTTTCACAGCAAAATAAACTTTTCCCCCCGTAATATGTGAGAATGGGAATTAGTTTATTCTCTCTTGTTAATGTGTTTTAGATACTCTTATTTCATGTTTGAACATTATTTATCACAGAAACAAAAGTTACTGAACTTATCTACTACTTCCAGAGCAATGGGACAGGCTGAAATGTGGGACACAGTAATCTATCCTGGAATGAAAGAAAGTATCACTGGTACCTTACTAGCAGCACAGGAACACATGGAACACAGGAAGAACTGTTTTGAATTATATGGAGCTGATTTTATGCTGACAGAAGATTTAGTTCCATGGCTCATTGAGATCAACTCTTCTCCATGTATGTCTCCTACAACTAGTGTTACTGCGAGGATGTGTGCTCAGTGTCTGGAAGATGTTATTAAAGGTGAATTAAATTAAGATAACTAAAAATAATTCTTTTAGGAATGCTTAAAATATAATTAAAAATAATATTATTATACACAATCTCTTCAAATACAGCTGTGATTTGTTATAGGCTGTAGAGACTAGAGAAACAAATAATCGATCATAGATACACATTGCCTTTTGTAAATATGTTAGTAGTGATCTTTAATTGAGATTCCTGTCTTGAACTATATTTTTATATCAATTTATAGAATTACAGATCCTGGATATCTAGAACAATTCACAATTAAATTAGAAAAAATACTGCAGTATTTATTAATATAAAGTAAGCATAAAATTATAGAATGTCAACTGATATGAATATAGACACCTCAAAGACAAACAGTGCATCTTAAATTTTTTTATCCCTTTTGTTTCAAATGGGTATCGGCTAAATATAGCCTAACTAGAACCACAGACCTTCGGTACAATGCATCAATAATGCTATCACTACAACACAAGAACTAAAGCATAAGCTAAATATTCTCCAAATAAATTGGGTGATTGGCTTTCTATAAATGGTTTAAAACTTAATATGAACAAAACAAGGATTGAAAATTTTAAAACAACCTATTCAAAGGCGGATTTATTAAATACATATTTTAAATAAAATCACTTAAAAGAAAATACTAAATCAGGATTTTTAGGTGTAAATATTGACAGTCACATAAATAGGAAACCACATATAAAATTGGTAATTAAATTATTAGTTTAGATTTTGAATGAATAGGAGACACAGACTTACCTTGGAAAATGGTCCTTGTTATATTACTTAGTAATACACAAATAGGAAAATACACAATAAAACACTAAAGTTTAACATATTTTGTAAACACTGTTCACTTTTTCACTCAGTATAGAGTATAAAAAGAAGACTAAATAGTTGTCTTAGAGATTACAACAATTTATTCTTTTTTCTATACACCATACTGATTGAGAAAATGAACAGTGTTTTCAAAAAATATCAAAACTTTAGTGTTTTATTGTGTATTTTCCTATTTGTGTACTACTAGCTAATACCAAGGACCATTTTCCAAGGTAAGCCTTTGTCTCTTATGCATACAAAATCTAAATTAATAGACTATATGCCCTATTAAACTCTAACATAATTAAGAAATTAAATACACCATGTTTTAAAATGAAATTTATTTTAAATATCATCGATATGACAACAAAGATCACTGTTTATCGTGGTTATTTTTATTAATTAATTAAATTTGGTATCTTGCTTTAGGTAAACTCAAATAAATCCAAACACATTTTTGCAATTAAAAAAGAAAAAAACTCTTAGACTTATGTCAAATAATCTAAAATTTTATCCGTGTAAAACATTACTACGCATTTATGTAAAGAACTAAAATTATTAATCCTACCATTGTATGAGCTATTGTGTTTTGTACATTGTTACAAGTATGTGTTTGCTGAATTTTGTGTAACACATAATTATGGGACGAAAAGAGAGAGGTATATGTTAAACTCAATTCACAGGCATCCTCTCCTGGAACAGTGTCCTTTTTATCAAGGTATCACTTATTACAACAAACTAGATAATAAATTTAAAATTTTAAACATAAGGGCATTTAAAAAAGTCTTAAATCACTATTATTGGGCAAATCCTACTACAAGTAGTCTCCGTTATACACTGTCCCACTTTAACGGTTTTGTATTTTTGTTGAGATACACTAAAGTTAAACAAAACCGCTCTTTTAATTACTAAAATAATTTTGAACATAAGCTTCCTTGATCAATATGAATACTAAGCTGAAGTAGAGTACATATGACATTCTATTTGTTACTATCACGCTAGGTTATAAATAGTCCCCATTAACACGGTTTTGCTTTACACAACACTTTGCCGGAACGGATCTACCGCTTATAACGGGAACTACCTGTACCACATTGTTATCTTTCTATACGTTAAAGATCTTTAAAAGATATTGTTGTGCATCTTTATTATAATATCTATGTATAAATTCTTAGAATTGTAATGGTGTATGTATTTGTAAAATGTTATTGTTTTAATATTTGTTTTCAATCACAATTGATTTACATAATTGTGTATGATTTATGTAGTATGATATTAAGTGACATGCTGCCTACTTGTAAAGCTCTGCTTACTTGAGAAACAGGTGTAGTGTAGTAATAAAATAAATAATTAAATTTATTTATTCTAGTATTAATGTAAATAAATTATTTAAAACAAGTTTGTTAATTATTTGTTTCAGTTGTAATTGATCGAAAACATAACAAACATGCAGACACTGGAATGTTTGAAATGGTTTACAAACAACACATTTCCCCACCACAGCCTTACATGGGTATGAATCTTACCGTTCGTGGAACAAAAATTCAAAAAAGTCCCAAAACAAAGAGAAAAATAAGACCACCATCCAACTGTGATAATCAATTTCATATAAATACTGTAAAAGGAGTAAAAGGATTCATTGAAGACCTATCTACACAACTAAAGACGAACATCATAGAAGAACAAAAACCAGAATGTTCTGAAGAAGAGTCTAGTTATTCAAGCTCATCATCGACTACTGATGATGAAACAACGTCAGATGAAGAGAGTGAAAATGTTTTGTGTACTACTAAAACAAGTAGTATACCTATACCAGAACCAAAAACACTTATTCAAAGTGAAGAAACATCAAAGGAAGAAACAACACTTGATCTACAACCAACAGTATGTCCAATAGTGAGACCAGATTTAAAGGGATCAAATGAGACTAATGAATCTAACAAGGCAACAACTAAAGATGATAAAACTGTTGATAAAAGCATTAGAGGTCATATAATTCGATTCAAAACACAAGAAAGGTCAGTCCAACGTCTTCTTAAAGGTGAACCGACAAGACTGTATAAAACTGATAACTTGAAATGTTGGAAAAAAAACATGGAATCTGCTCAAAATAATGAATTACTGAATGATTGGAAACAACGAATTGACAGAACGAGGGCAAACTGTGAAGAAATGTTGAACAAATTAAAAATACTCAAAGATACAGACTTGAATAAAAAAATACGAAAAGTCCGTGGAATCGATTGGAAAGCTGAAAATGGAACTGTACAAGAAATTGTAAAGAAATTAGCTCAACCTCAAAAGAAAGAATTTTTAGAAAGGTTACCAATAGTTCGAGACAGTGTTTTAAGGAAATCAGTTATGGATAAGAAAGACTCACCCCGTTCGGGAAAAGATAGCTTGTCATCAGCTTGCAGCTCACAAAGTATTTTGCCTCAAATAAAGAGTCAGAGGAAAATAGCACCAACGAATAACAATTTATTTGCTGTTGGAATGCGCTTGAATTGTCCATCCTCTAGCTACTCCCCGAGAGAAAAATTAATTCTCCCGATGGGAAGTGATCAGTGCCTTGGGCTGTCATTAACAACGATTACAAATGCCTTAACCAGTTCTTAGTGAATAACCTTACCATAATAAACATATCTGTGATTCTATTATATAGTATATATTTATTTATTAAATTGTTTATATGACAAAAATTTTTTTTTTATCTTGTGTTATTAGCTAATTGTTGAATAACTTTTATTGTTTTAAAAATAATTTATTATGTGTAACGGATTAAATTTATATACCAATATGATAAACAATATTCAAGCATATAATTTTAACATAGATTAGTTTAAAGGATTCAAATTCACACAAAGATGTTTCTGCTAATTCTGTTGCATATCGGTAACTGTTTTATTTCAAGAACATTAATTATATAATCACAAGTATAAATTAAACTTAAGCATAAGATATAAATTCATTATTTACATTATGTATATATAAAGAGTATATATTTCACTATATAATATTGTTTTGATTTGGTATAGTACCAAATTAGTTTTGATTTAATCCATTATAGCCTATATATTTTAAGTTACAAATTTTAATATTTGCTTTTTTATAAAAAAGAAATGGCATTTTCTTTACATGAACAATTGTATGCTGTTTTAACAAAAGAGATCTATTAAAACTAATTTGTTACTTTTAAAAGAAATGAAAGCATGTTGTAATACATTTGAAACAATAACCGAAATATAATGGTTTACTATAAACTCATACACTAAAAAAAAAAAAAAAAAAAAATTTCCAAAAACAACCAAAACTATAATTTAGTTCACTGCCATAATATACTATGTGTTCCTTTATATTTAGAAGAATAAAATGTAAACTAATAATTATAATGTTCATTGTTACCATGTTATATTAAAGTGACAATACAAAGTGGAAATCAATGAGTATTTTTATTTATTATGTAAAACAGCTTATTATGTAATATAATTATATGTGCGTCTCATATTAATAAATGAATGCTTCACATTGGAGCACCAAAATTGTTATAATAACTACTCTCAACAATTAAATCATATAAGCAACACAAATTTTAAATTTATTACAAAAAAAACAAAACAAATTCCTTCAAATATTCGTACAGTTAAAATTTTCCTTTTATATAAATAAATTTCTCTTTATTTGATGTACAATTACAAAATTATTCTATATCAGACTTTAATTTCAAATTATTTATTTTAATTATTAAAATTCCCTTATTTTATTAGTATATATATATATATATATATATATATATATATATATATATATTATTATCCATTTAAATTGAATCAGAAATTAGCACTAAATGTCTTAAGATCTCTCTCTGTATGTGTGTGGGTGTGTGTGTGTGTGTGAAAGTGCAATATTTTACCAACTATTATTAGTTTTACTACGTGTGTGTATGAGAGAGAGAGAAAGTTAGTGCAATATTTTATCACCAATTATTAGTTTTACTACTTATATGTGTGAGAAAGTTTGTGCAATATATTGATCGATTATTAGTTCTAGTATTTATGTGTGAGAAAGTTTTGCATTATTTTTGACTGATTATTAGTTTTATTATGTGTGTGTGAGAAACTATTTTCATATAATATATATATTTATATATAGTATGAAATGATGGGACAATTGAGCATGAATCATCGATTCATTTCTTACTTCAAGATTTCTATCCATTGTCTTTTTACAAGTTATTATACAAGTCTAACTATAACATGAGTCAGGTATTTCATACATTCATAGTAAGCTTAATGAATGCATAATACAGTACATAAATGTTAGTCTACAACCCGAATATGAATGTCCGATTAGTACTTAATTTTTAAATAAAGTTATTACACGAATTATTTATAATTTATTGTACACCATCTACTTAGAATTGTTGTGAAGAGGAACTTTGAAAGGTTTTAAAATTCCCAATCAACATTATTCATTAGTCTACAACACAAATAGGAATGCATGATTAGTACTTATACACCCCCCCCCCCATGGTATGATGAGAGTTCTCTTGTAGGCTATCAAAAATAGAAATATTACCTTTTGGAAGTATTTATTGTGAAGAGAATCTTTCACTGCTTTTAAAATTCAGGCTGTCAGGTGGTAGTGAGATTGTTTAAACATATAAATTCTACCCTATGTAAATGTTAATAACTTATGAAAAAGTTGTATGCATATTATTGCTAGCTGAAATAAATTTTATTGAAGATTGGTTTGGAGTGCAGGATAGATCAGAACCAACAACTAGGGAAAGAATTAGTATCAATTAAAAAAAAAGACGAATAAACCGAAGTTTGAAGCTCAAAGTTTGTTTGCTGTGAACCCTTCTAAGAACCTAAAATCTCTGAAGAATATGCTGAGGTAGGCTTTTTAGATTACAATACAGGCATTTCATTGAAGCCCTTGCAAATCAATTCTGTACAACTTCCACATTTAATAGTGCACGATGATGGTACACAAATAACTCAGTCTGAACTTAACAACCTTCAAATGTTTATAGCTTTGAAATTAATGATCGAGTCACATGTAAAAACATGTGTACTGTAAACATAGGTATGGGACTTAATTGACGCTACACCCGATTTTCTCAATGAAGTGTGCTTCTTAGATGAATCAACACAATATGGGTTGAATTATGATTAGGCACAACCGCGGAATTGGAGTACAATGAAATGGAGCAGATCAGTGCAATAATAATCATTTGGGACTACTTTATATTCAATAAGGTGATATAGATTCTTTTTTAGAACCAACTATAAACAAAACAAACCACAAATTATTTTGAAATGCAAGTGGTATATTACTACCCAATTACCACTTCAAATTATTTTATACCAAGATAGGGAATACATAATTATATTTGTCAGAATGATGTTCAACATGTAACAACAAGCATGGGAAGTGGATGGCATAGGAAGATCAAGTTGTTTGGTTTGCTGGTCACAAGAAATTTTTTCTGTAGGTTAAAAATATAATTATTCACGTTTAGACTATTGACATTAGAGATTGAAATCTTAAATGATGTTGTGGATACTTTACCATTTAAGATGCTTAAAGAACATGGAATAATGTCAACTTAGTATGAATATTTGTTGGCCACCACAAAATTTTATAAAATAATATGTATAATAAATATTTTCTACAATGTAATATTTTTATTTGAAATTCATAGGTCGATTAGTTGGCTTATTTACTGATTTATATATAACTTAATCATACTCTACATTGTCAGTTTTTACTCTATTTATTACTCAACAGTTAGTAAAATACAGTAGAGAGTTTTGAAGTTAGTGAATGAAGAAAAGAATTTTTATTGTAAAATATGATTAGAGGAAATAACTATGGTACAATCAACTCTAATGAGCTACACTTGTGGAAAAGTCAATCAAAAAATGAATGAAAACACAATTATGATTCGAATTTTGAATATCTGAGTAGATATGTAAGTTTAGATTTAGTTTATAAGCAAGACCCTCCGATGATGATAACCATGTTATCAAAATGTACATCAGGGCATTTAGTGGAAATAATTATTAAAGAACAATTAATCAGATAATTGTGTTTTATTTTAAAGTTTCTAGTGATTGTGGTTAGGGGCAAATTCGAATCATTATTGTTAATTTTACCACAGTGCTCAACAAGATTGTATCGAAAACACAATTGTCCACAAAACCATTTTTGTTTGATTTTACACACATTTTGAGGCATATTTTCATTTGAATCCATGTAAAAGGTAATATATTAGTACTTATAATAATAAGTACATTTTATCATCCACCTAATCATGGCTCATACTTTTTTTCCCATTATTGTGTATGTTGTTTTTATAGATTTAACAAGTTTCAGAATACATCCATATGAATTAATCAAACCATCTATAGAATAGGTTATAATGAATTATATATGTTTTGCTTATCTCCATTCACAATAGATAGAAAGATTACTGTACCTTCAGTAGAATAATTTTTTCACACTCAGACTTGATTTATTTCTTATCGTTCCTTTAGGCCATCACAAACTCGTGCCAGAATCTTTATTCTGTCCTGTGTCCAAATATGTGACTTTTACCTATCCCCAAATTGTACTTACAGCTAACATTTTCTTTTCAATTATCCAGGTAACTATGAGTTGTCTTCTCTTCCGAATTGATTTCACATTCCAATAGAAACACTGCTGTCCAATACCTTATTGTGGCTACTGCAGAACGTCCTTCATTTCTTTCTTAGTATCTCCTCCTTAAATACACTTTAGTTAGTGACTTCTCAAAGATCTTGATTGGAAATAATCTTCAGCCACCAAATTTTAAGGATGTACCTTAGACAGTGGTTAACAAATGTCTGTAGCCTGTGAATAACAAATTATAGCCTGTGTTATGTGTTCACAGTTATAACAAATTATAGCCTGTGAATAACTATTTCTATGTTCACGTTCCATGTCTCACAGCCATGTAGTAAGACTTATCACACGTTAGAATTAAATATTATAAGCTTGGTTTTCTATGATTTTTTATGGAACATAGTTGAGTGAAAGCACCTTTTGCCTTATTTATCTGACTCATCACGCCTGCATCACCGATGTCCTTAAAAAAAGTTCCTTAATGATCCTTCATCCTAGTTGATCATGCTTCCAAAATAGCAAAACTGCTGGGTGTAAAATATGTTGGTGCCATTAATTACCAATCTAGAGTTGTTGTGATGATTGATGACCATTTCTTTAGTAGTTTTAGTATTTATTTTTAGTCTTATTTGTTCAGTTTCATCTCCATGTCATCTGAAAAATCAAGATTCTTAAGGATCGATGTAACCTCTATTTCTTAATGGTATAGTTAACATACAGTCCAATGTCATTAAAAAGAAGAGGGGACACAGGAGGCATCCCTGCCTCACACAAATCCAACAGCAATATGCTGAGACATAGACAGGACACATACTAAATCTTGGCTTTAAAATAACTTAATATTGGGTATATAATGTGGCTACTGTAATAATAATTTTTTAGTTGAAGGTGAATTTTGTGAAATATTATTGTAAAACTGTAAATTTGCCCCCATCATTTGCAGTGTCACAATTAAAGGCTATTAAAAGTGACAGATAATATGTCTTTTATTTATGATAAGATCAATCCATCATGTTTATAAGTTTTGGATTTTTGAAAATATTCATTTATCAACTGATTTTTCAAAATACATAGAATTAAATTCCTTTAGGAAACTGAATTTGAATTTTACGTCTTTTTCTATGTATTTTACCCATCGTACCACCAATAAATTAAAATAAATAAAAATTATTTATAAAACAAACGCAATAATTCATAATATTTGATTTTTACAGTGTTCCATTATGCAAAGGATGTGTTCAAGTTTGGAATTGGTTTCTAAGTATTTGAATCTTTATTTCTTAAAATTCCAAAATAGTTCCCAAATTTAGAAAATGTGTAGCCTAAAAAGCTTATTTGGCAAATATCATTGACTTAAAATTTGATATACTCAGATTCTCTTAATATTAAAAAAAAAGTTGAGTATATACTTACCATAAATATGAAAGCTGGTATGTGATAAAAAGATAGATGTTAGAAATTATTGTATAAAACACCAGAAAATGTGCACTTCACCTAAGATTGCAGCATTTTAAACATAAATTTTACAAAAATTATAAATTATGTTAGTGGTCAAAAATTTGATTTTCTTATTCTGTTTCTTTCATTCGATCTCTTAAATAAGTTCATCAATAGTGAAACACAAAATGTTTATATTTTATGTACCTGTCTACTTTATTTTGATAGGCATAAAGACAATAAGAAGAAGAAAAGATTCCCCACAACAATTATTAGTTGCTATTTGATAAGACAGAGTTGATAGTTATACTAAAAATTGAAAATGGACCAACAACATTGAACCAACATCTCAAGAACCTTCATCATTTGAATAACAAGATTTAATTTTTTTAAAATATGTTACTTTTTAATTGTACCTAGTTTTTAAATTCAATTTGTGTAAAAGGGTCCATAGATTAATTTTACAAAAATACACAAATAATTATTGACTTCTGCGGATCTAGCCTACTATATGCAATATAAAGCATGATATATATTCATACTACAAACGGTTTATCTTAATAGGAGATGAACAGTCCAAAAGAGCCCAATTTAAATAGGTTAAAGTTATGTACTTTTTTCTCAGGAACTATTCATTAAAATCTTCTGAAATTTCTACCCATTGTTTAGTAGGTTCATTGCTCTACTTTATATAATTATCACTCAAATTAAAAACAAAATATGATTTAAAAACATTTATATTGCAAAAACCTTTTTATGTAAATTTATTGGTATAATTCAATACTTTGTTTAAATAATTTCATAAAAGTAGAGCTGTATAGTCTCATACTGTTGCGTGTGTTATGTTGTAAACAAAGATCTATTAGTTACCGAGGGACCAAAAATGTTGCGTGTGTTATGTTATAAAAAAAGATCTATTAAATTAGTTACCGAGGGACCAGAGTTTTATAGTGAACTCAAACTTTATAAGTTCCAACGAGTGGTTGAATGACGGTACAGAGTTTATGTTAATTAGACTTTCATACAATCTGTGTAAATAATAATTGAGTAACAGTAAAGTTCATTACCTTGAATTGATGCAATGTCCAATTGTCCAACAGGGTAATTCAGGAAGCGATGTAGACAGACGTAGCACTACACTTAACACAGCTAGCTGGTTATCATAATTATTCTATTGTTTATATTTGTCACTCTCAAATCTACACAGATTGCACTTATAAAATAGGTTAATAATTAAAAAGCGTGGCAGAGCCGAATGGTAATAAATACCGCTCTGCGTTATGAAAACTATGCACTTGCATATAAAATTAAAGCGAGCTGAAAGGAATTATCGTTTGTGTGATACACAGATGAGGTGTTCTTTACAACTGACTTTCTACCCTTCAAGAAGATGGACGCGTCCCCAATCACGTGATATAGTCCGATCATTCTGGACCATTGGGAGACTATGATGATGTCATTTAGCCTTGAACATTTCTGCAATTGTGGGTAAAAACACCCCTCGTGTGACTGACATGGACTCTTCTGGATCGTATGATCGACTAATTATTGTGGTCTGATATTGTTAGAAGGAGACAGAAAATCGTAAATGTAGAGAAACCAGTTTATTCGAAAAGGGCATATAAAAATACTGAATACATACACTTGTAAAACCTTGTGTAAAAATTTCAAGCTAGTAGCTTTATTACTTTTTGAGAAAAAGGTAGGCCTATATTTGTGCCAAAAAATCAACTTTCGGTAAATCTTCAAAAACTAAATAAAACACCCTTTTTACTCTATAAACTAAATAATTTCATGAATATGAGACTAGGCCTACCTTAAAATCCACCTGGTACATAGTGGTCACTATATTTATTCTTCCTCTTTACTAAGGTGTAGTCTTCTTTTCATCACTCGTGATTCTTTTGTACTTGCTTGCGCTGCAATCTCTGATTTTAAGAGTCCAACTGTATCAAACCTTTTTAAGGCTTCAATTATGTTTCTGCCTAGGACTTTTATGCCAAATTCGTTTAAAACTTGTAGTCTGCCAACATTTCCAACAATAAATGTCACCACAGCATCTCTTACTCCAAGTTCCAAAGTCTTCTTTCCGACAAAAACATTTTTCGGAATGCGATTCCAGACTATATTGTTGAAGGATTCATTGACATTTTGAGTTTTCCCATGCACACATTTTTTTAACAATTCTGTGCTTGAAAGAGCTTTGTAAACTGGTTTAATTGCTAACAACACAGCCTCTGGGATCTTAGATTTATGACTAAAGGGCTCTTTTTTGATTTGGCTTTCTAAAACTTACACCAAGTTTCAGCACACAATTGGTGACAGGGATTGTTGTCTGTTGCTAGGTAATGAAAGTATATAGCCCATACTGCTTGCTTTTTTTATAGAGTTCAAACTGTTCCTATTATTCTTATGGCTTTCCCGTAATAGTTTTGTAACTCATCAATCTTTACATCAGTTAGCCTACCAGTTCCTTTCATTGGTTTTCCGTCTGATTTTAAATTTCTCAACCTGGTTCCTATTCGTTTTTTTACATGGCCAACACATTCGTGTTTCTCAATTTCTATATTACCATAGGGCTTACTCTTTTACAGTTTCAAAAGCTTTTGAGTCACCATCTCCTAAATATTTGACATACCGGGCTCCACACTGTTCTAGAGACCAACTAAATATTGACAAAGCCGCAACTAACTCCATTCCGCCACTTGCTCCTCCATAATTTTCCCCACAGTTCTCTTCATGGATTATTTTTTGTTATCATTTTAAATTTTAGTGCATCCACTGCAACATTTTGTTAACACTTCAATATCTAGCACTTTACCAGTGTCCAAAGATGTAACAGTAAAGTTTCCATTATTTGAATTGTACCCCACTTCTGCCTAGTTCCATCATATGCTACACTTATATCTATTTTATTTTCATGATCTTCTAATCCTTTCTGGTTTTCATTTATAGCATTTTTAGCTGCATTATTCATTGACTGTTCAAACACTACTTTCAAACATTGTAAAGATAAAATTACAGCTCCCAAACTGTATACTTTCTACGAGCAGTTCTAAACTGCAGAGATTCAGCATTCAGCAAAGCATTTTACCAGCATCAAGGCCTTTCCCCATGCAACTTAGACCATAAAATAACCTTACATTGGTTTCAAATAAACTATTTTTGAAACTCACCTCAGAAGTATAATACAAGTCTTTTTTGTTACAATGTTGACAGAACACACATATAGCCTATTCACTAAACCATTCTTTCAAAGCAGGGGAGTTTCCACATTGTTTACATGAAGTATTTTCAATCATGGTTTTTAAAATGCCATAACCTATTATAATATTTGAACTGGACCCATCAAATTGTTTAATCTTATTTACACTAGAGCCAAGTTTCTTCTTTGTTGCACTGTCAGGTGAAACAGGATTAGAATTGGAGGCTAGGTTTAGTCCTACTGTACATTCTGCTATTGTTGGCAAACTTCTATAAAATCTATTACCTTTGTTTCTTATTTTTTTAAAGGCTCTATTATTTCTAGGCATCTTGAAAAGCAGTAACAATAAAGCAAAAACCAAAAAACTCATTAGATACATCAAACTACACTTTCTACTCAAAATACCATGAAATAAACATTCATAACCCATTTGCTCTGAGAATGTAAACAAAACAAATAGTACACAACAAAACAGTACAAAACAGCTGGCTGGAAAAAACACAACAAAGAGCAACAAAACCATTCTTGGCCCTTTTGATTATATAAATTTGTTGAGAACAAATCAGTATTATATAAATATTTGATTTCCAGCTACAGAAATGTAATGTTGGGAAATTTTCAAAAAATAATTTAAAATACTAAAAATCATTAAAAGACAGTAAAAAAAGAAGAAAACATAATAAATAAATTAATAAAATAAATTATGAATTGTTATTTGATATACTAACACAACTTTTGATAGATTTCTATCACAATGTTTGATCTGAATATAGTTTTAAAATGTTGAAATAGTACTTTTTGAAAACACAATAAACCTTTAATAGCTATCATAAAAATAGCTTTACAGGAATTAAATAACCCTTAAATTATGATAAACCATTTTAGTTATATAAATTTATCTCTTTGATTAACACTATTAGTAGTTAATTTACATTATATTATTATTAGAGTATGTTGCAAATACTTAACTAGGAATTATATTTATGGTGGTCCCAGAGGCCAGAATCAGCCGATTTATAAGGGGAGCTTGGATTTCATACTTTGGACTATGAGGGGCATAGAAAAATATTAAGCCTTAAGAATTGTATTTTAAGATCATCCTCAAAGAATCGTGGTACAATTTAATTAAATTTGTTTGATTATTTTGGTTATAATATAATTAAATGTAGCGGTAGTACAGATTCAAAGAACAGACCAATACTTTTAGCCTTTTATGAAAGTGTGGAAGGGGTTGTGAAATGTTGGTTTTAATATATATTTTTTAAATTTAGATTTTTGTATGATAAAATAATCAAATTTCAAAATTTATGATGATTCCCACATCAGACAAGGAAATCGTAAAAGACCAAAATAATAATGGTAGAGTGGAATTAGAACAATCAGGATTTATGAATGGGTATACTGTATTTATAAATAGTCCTTTTTTATTTTTTATATCTTAATAGTAAGTTTTACAAAGAAAAAGATAATTTAATTTATTCAACAAAATTGTAATGTTATTAAAAAAATGTAAGTTAATTGTTGTTGTTGAAACAATCTTTGTGTTTGTAACATTCCTCATTTCCTGTGTTTAATGTTGGCTTAATATCTTGTTCGGAAGGTGAGGTGTTGCTAGATATGACATAATTAATTGTGTCATACAGGTGTCACAATCACGTATCATAATACAGTATAGACGGACGGACAAGTTTTAAAAGTTGGTTAATCTTGCAGAAAAATCAGTTGAATGTGTGGTATGGTTGAAGAATATGTTAAATAGTAATTATAATATTGAAATATTACATTTTTGTACTTTTTATAATAAACATAATTATAAATAAAAAGAAATTTGTAAAAAAGAATAAATTATGTCCCTAACATGTGTTAAACATCAGTGCAGTGTTTTGTATGCTGATAAGTTTGGTCATAGGTAGGAGGATGACCTCCTAACATTATTTATAATTGGCTGAACCAATAAGACTCCTGTATAGAAGGGATCAGTCAAGGTTTTTGGAGAGATACTTGTTCTACACATACCAAGGAGAGAAATCATGTTTTACTCTCTCTCCGCCATCACAGAACTTCTCATTAGCCTGATCGGCTCTTCATTTTGCTTTGCTTCCAGTGAGCCTTCCGACATATGAGCAGTATCAGGGAAAAAATAGTTTTTAATTAGAAATTAAATAAAGTCAGTGCTAGCATTTTGTGATATCAAATGCATACATAAACAGTTAATTTTAGTAAATATTCAAGTTGAAAAATATCATTAATTTGATAAAGTTTCCTCATATTGGCATTATTATTCACTTTGATGGAAGTAATTTTAAAATGAACTTTATGTGATAAAGTAAAAAAATGAACAATCTAATGGATTGAGTTTGTAGCGTTTAGAATAAGTTTGCGATTATTCTTTAAAAATTTTATTAAAAGTATGTATAAAGACAGTTAAGAACTTTGAATACATTTTAAAATTGTAAAGAGTTTATATATTGATTAATTTTATGTATCTAAAACATATGTATTTCAGAGAAAAATATCATCCAAGAATTAATAAAAATGTTATTAAATATATGTATTTCAGAGAATCTGTGGCTTTTTCATAATGTAAGTACATTTTCCTGTAGAATTCATGATCCCGGGGTTGTGGTTTTAATTGTTTTTAACTAAAAGAGTGTCTGTACTTACTTACAGACTGGCGCCCTTAAAACCCATTAAAATACCAGAATTTTTTTAAAGAATAAAAATAAATTATTACATGTTTAATTCTCTCAATTCATTCAGGGGAGAAAGGAGCAGGCCATCACTTTTTTATGTTTTAAAAGTAATTAACTTCTCAAAATATAGTACACAAATTTTGTAATTAATTTTTTGGTTTCTGGATGCCAAGAGAAAATAGTTGAGCAGATAAGTATATTAAAGTATACCCCTGCAATAGAGTTTTCACAGCCTCTGTAAATCTGGCCAACAATAGGTTTAACTGTTTTTAAAGTTGACATAAAAACCCTAGTTTGTTCAAAAGCCAATCCTATGTTTCTTTTCATTGTAGAGAGAGAGAAATTTATATGGTTTGAAAATTTTCACATAATGAAACAAGTGGCATTATGGAGGAGTATTACAGATAGCTATATCTGTCAAGATTTGTAAAAAAAAGATTTCTATAAAAGAACCTAACTGATTTCTTGGCGTTTCTTTTGACTCCAACAATAGAGATCAGTATGGCGTATTGACTTATACTCTCCCCTCCATCTACCATTCTATTTCCAAGTATATATAACCATAAGTTGATGGGGTGCCTGAAGATCTAACTGTTAAGGAGGTCTTGACGGCTCTTATTGAATAGATGAGAAGAACACTGAAATATGGAGGAGAGGGTCACGGTTTTTCCACAAAGGCACACAAATATGCTGGCACACAAAATGCTGTCAATATGTTTTTTTTTTCAAAGCAGAGATTCCCTGTAATGGAAAATTCATAATACTCACTAGACGTAGCCATATTTGACTATGTATTGTTTCCAAGTATAAAGTCTGGAATAAAAGGAACTCTATCAAGTCTATAGATACAGCAAAGGATAAGTTACAGAGTTCATGAAGAAGCTATTATATGACCTGCAGAATTACATCCAATTGTGGAAACTTCAGATGGAGCAGTGTAGGGATTAGGGTGATGAGTAAGGAAATATCATTTCCATTGAGTAATTTCCTGAATAAAACTTTTTGAACAAAAGACTGGTTATTTTATAAACACAAATTTTATATAGGTATAGCTTGTTGTGCACTAGTTGTTGTAGCATTAAGTTTATAAAGCATTGTATAGCAGTACTAACTAGTGTAAGAGGAAACTATTTTTAAATTGACCACAAAAGTAGTAATATTGATTGTGAAAAGACATCACATTTGTATATATTGATCAGAGAATTATATCCCAGATAATTATGGTTGCCTTCTGATAGTTTATATTTATGTATCAAAATCCTATAATTATTTTGTATGGTAATATTAAATAAATTCTAGTTTTACCCAAATGTTGTTTTTGTGGTTACAACATATAAGCACTATGTTGAGACCAGTACAGGAGACCAAAAAAAAAAAAAAAAAAACTGAATCTATAAAACATCTAAAAGAATAACTATATTAGCTATGCATTTTTTTATTCTTACATTAGCTGTAAGTTAATAACATATTGTAAGACATGTATACATTCTGTTTAAATTTAATTTGGATTTGACATGCCTTGTGTTTGTGTTCAATAAAGTTTGTCTCGTGAAGTAGGTTCAAAAGAGAGAAGTGAATTTTGTTCATAGCATGGCTATGTTATTTTTACAAAGTTACAATTTAAAGTTAAGTGAATCTTAATCACTTAAAAAAAAGGAAAATAAACGTGATGTTACAACATGTAATCGCTATGTTGAGGCCTGTCCTGTTTTGCAGAGAGAGGAGCAACAATGTGTTTGTTCTTAAACAATTACAGTTTTGTACTGATGTGCAATAAAGTGTTAAAAAAAATATCTGAAGATATCATGTATAATTATTTAATAACCAAATACAAAATACAAGTGTTTTTTAAAAAAAAAATAGGTTGTTATTTATTCAAATTTGTATAATTCTTTTGTACAAATTATAACAGTCAGTTTCATAAGAAGCAATAATCATTTGATACTTACTAATCAGTGGATGACATTAAATATATATATATATAAGATTTGAATTAACTATGAGTAAAAGAATTCAATATAAAATGTTGATTTAAATTGAAAAATAATGGGTTTCCAATTTGCATTAAACCTTGTTCTGCAACTAAATACACTACTCTTAAAAATGAATCATTAATTAAAGAAATTCTGAAAAATATAATTATCATTGAATGGATTGAAACATTATATTAGAAAACATCTCTATTTCCAATACATATGAATCTGATGAAAATTTATGATTTTTTTCTGACTACAGTTAATCAACAGTTAGATGAATAGATAATTGATTCTTAAAATAAGGGATAGTTTCAACAAATATAAAATGGAAGTTATTTAATTATGTTAGACCTGTACATAAAAAAAAAATATTTGGAACTAACACTTAAAAAAATGAATTTTGGGGCAGAGTCATTATCTTGGTTCACTAACAGAAATAACCTCTAAACATGTCTTTAGAAATCCCTAGAACTACCACCAAGTCATATAACAGAAGATCTTGAATTAATTCAGATTTGTATCATTGGAGATGTAGTAGAAGTGAATGTAGATTTAGACTTTCTTTCAAACAAGACAATAGCTTACTTTTTTAGAAATGCTTAAATGTGAAATCTTAGAAATGCTGATACCATGTTTCAGAGATTCATAAAAATCTACACAGGTAGACTGGTGTACCTGAATAGAAATAAATCAGGAGCACCAAGAAATTAAGATGTAGTTTTAAGATTAAACTGGAAAACTACATCTTCAATATCATATTTATTGTTACATTCTTTTAGGTATAAAGATAATAAAACACAATTATTTATTTTGTAATATCCACTTTTAATTAGTCTAGCCGACCAATGGTTTCGCCTGCTAAGGCATTGACGAGGCTGTATTACAGTCTGTAATACAGCCTCATCAATTGCCTTAGCAGGCGAAACCATTGGTCGGCTAGACTAATTAAAAGTGGATATTACAAAATAAATAATTGTGTTTTATTATCTTTAAACATGGAATTCCACCAAGAACCATCGGTCTCAACAGTAATGAAAACTTTTAGGTATATGTCGTAGTGATTTAGAGTGTATGTCTTTCGACAATAAAAAGCCACATTTACCAAACAATAGCATTGATAGTCTTTATTGGTTGAATTATTTCTCGATTTAATGTTTATACTATTTCCTTTATAAAATAACTATATTAATTTTAATAGAGGTTGATACTTATGTTTTATATGGAAGAATTAACTGTGATGCATTTATTTAAAAGTTTGTACATTCAAGTGAACACTCCAATGTGACAATCTTTTTCAATCATCAAAATGAAATCATTTGCAAATAAGGTGTCCCTTATTTCAAGATCTTTAAAAGATGCTAACAAAATTATAGTCATCTCAACAAAGAAGTGACACCCGATTACTGAAGTTATAAAAGACTTATGTGTTCAGAATTCTACCCTTATCATCGGAACTAAATGATCTGAATATCTGCACTATACAAACCACTTTCACTAATTTCAGTATTATGTTACTTTGATATGCACCAATCAATGGTTGTTTAACTAATCAAACATCCATCCTCTAAATTATACAGAAAAATATACTATTTGTCATATCAACCTCTGCAAATAAAACAAGATCACCTTTACTTCAAAACAGGTAATTGTTAGACTGATAGTAGTGCAGACCATATTCAAGGATTATAAATTAGGTACTCATATTGAAAAGGTATGCATACTGAATTTAAGCCACAACAGACTTTTTGTACTCAAAACTCTATGACAAAGAGGTAGGTTGGATTGGAGGTAGGATGAGGAAAGCATGGTCTTAACACAGAGCAAAGTCAAAAATGTAGTAGAAGCTATTCATATTCTGTCCTGTTCGGCTGATTCGATGTATTTCACTTAGGAAGTTCAATGAAATCTGTTGCACTGCTGCTGAGCAAGCTTCTCCCAGAGTCTGGCTAACAGATTCATACCCTTACTTTAGTACCTTCAGTTGAAGGGATGTGCTGGAACTTGATGAAGGCTGCAACCTGACAAATTAAGTTACACATTATATGTGATGTATAGAAAATCTAGTTTATTGTATGTTCCCCAACTCTTCCCCAATTTAAGAAATTTGGAATACTCATTACTGATATACAGATTAGTATGGAAAACCTGATGGCTATAACACAAAATAATCAGTAAATAAATTTAACTGTAAATATATATTGGTAAATATATAACTTATGATATTTTCTGATCAGCTTCACTTGAAAAAGAAAAGATAATGACATTAAAATAGTTTAAATCATTGACATTGTAAATATTATAAAATATCAATCTGTGAATGTAATAACTTGCACATTAAAGATGACATTTGGGGATCCAAGATATAAACTGAAACTTATATAATGTTGACCAGCAGGACTTGCCCCAATTGGAATGCATTGTTTTTTTGTTTTGTTTTTACTGGAAACATATTCTGTGACATTAATATATCATAAATTACACTGTTTAGTCTATTTCTTGAAAATTGTACGGCGTTGTATAAATCTACCATTGTAACAATTCAGGTGATACGGTAAACTAATAATAAATTAATAAAACAATAATAATAAACATTAATTTGTAAAACAAAACATATTTATTGCACAGTAGGCCTGCTATAATTATGGAGATACAATATTAGAAACTATTCAACAACCTTAGAGTTAAACCAATATTTTCTAAGTGCAATAGCCAACAAGAGAGGTTGTGCAGCAGGTTGGGTTTTTAACAATTTCAATGCACAATTTTTTTACATAATTACTTTACTATCTCAGTATTTAAACACAGTTTGTATTTAAAAAATAATAGAATTTTATAAAGTTACTGTATACGTTTTGTAATTAAAATGTTTTAATACAAGATCCAGCAATGATTTTCAGATATCAAATAGTGGAAAAAAAAAATCCTTGTTTTTGTGATCTTTCCAATTACTTTTATTAAAATATATATCAATTTCAAACTGAGAACATTATCAGTTTGATCAAAGTTTGTCAATAGTTTGATGGAAGATTTTACAAGATATTACAAGCTTCTCACTAACTGATGAATAATAAAATTGTTTGTAAATATTGGGAATATCTCTATTAAATAATAATAATAATAATAATAACATGAGACATCTTCAATACAGATTATTATGACTTATTTGGATCATATATTTTTTACATCTTTGAGATAAGGAACAAAGGTTACTTCCAACATGATCCCTATTTTCATCTTAACCCAAAGGCAATTAGGTTCAAAATAATAATTCTATGGGACATATTCTGTCTAACTTTACTATTTTATATCAATCAATTTACACTTTTTGAGATAATGATTGACAAAAATTTCACATGCAGCATGAAAAATGTTTGTATTAAGAAAATAAAATTTTTGTTCCAGAGACTAAAATATTGAAAAATTAGTTAATGATTAGTATAAAAATTTTTAGTTGTAATACTTTTTTTACCTAAATACTTGGAAAATAATGAGATAAAGTTTGGCTTAATAATAACTGCTCATAATATTTATAGTTTTGAAATGTTAATCATAACATGTTAAACTTGTTATCAAGGTAACTTTTTAGACCTCTTTGTATTAAAAAATAATAAAATTTTATATATTAAAAAAATGTATAATATGCATTTTTCCATTTGATTATATGCAAAAAGGATAATTACATGTTTTATGTAATTTTCTCTTCAAACTTAATAATTTAAAATTGAATAATTAATTCAAGCCATAATCATTAATAAATGTACCTTAATGTCCTTGAATGTACATAATTTATTATATAATTTACAAAAATCATATAAGGCACATAAAATTTTGTTTGTTTATAACTTAAAACCTAATTAGCTTCTTTTTTTGGTTCAAATTCTGTGTACATGTATAATGTTTTAGTTTAATTGTTTTTGTCTCCTTTATTAATCAAAGCTGGATGTAGTAAAAAAACAGTTTCTTGCAAACAAAATTAAAAATAAACATATATATTTGTCCATATTTCCAAACCTTTGAACTGAATTAAAAACTATTACAGAATTCTGTTTATGTATTTCTCGTTTTGAGTTGTCTATGTATGCATTGTGAAAGAAGATAAATTTTACACTGTCTGATTTTACTATAGAAAATACACAATTTCTCAACAAATACTAGTTTTTACATTATTAATATAAAATAGTGCCTATATTTAAAAAATGCAATTTCAATAAATTTATTTCAATTATTTAAGTGTTGAGATATATTTGGCAGTTTACAAGTATAATGAATGTAATAGTATTTTCAAAGTATATTTTATACACTTACTTAGAAATAAATCCTCATTTTACAAAACTATAAACCTAACAGATGTTGATATTAATTCTCATAGTGGCAAATAAATCAGAGTGAGATGGCATATTGCTTTTGAGGTGGCATTGTCTTCGTGGGGAATAAAATGTATATCACCTCCACACAAGAAATAGTTACCACCTAGGGTTATTTATTGTTTACTTTAGTTTTATTATACATGATTGATTGGCAAAACATTGAAGCCAATAAAATATAGTTTGGAAACAAATAATCATACCTGCATTGATAAGTGGTATTACTATTATTTATGTTCATTACTTTTAGAATGTTCCAGCTGTACATTTTTTAGATAGCAATCACATTTTTTCAAAAACATGATTAAAATCCAATGAAAACATACAAATTCTATTAAATGATCAAATTAAAATTTAATAGATGGCTAGCTTTATGTTGAGAAATTGTATGCTTAAATAATATTAATAAAACAAATGATTTATATCTATACTGTTTGATCACATTCGGTTTTAAAGGTCATATTGGTGATAAATGTTCCATAAAGTGGCCATGCCATTGACCGAGGTAAAAAAAGCACCACAATAATTTAGAATAATCAATCGTTATGATTCACATTCGAAATCATACATTTCTGATCATAGTGTGCATATGATAAATGTAGAAATAATTATGAAAGTGTTTATAAAAAAGTCATTTGTCCTACTCAAATTGTCTTCATCTTTAGCATAAATTCAAATATTTACCAGCATAAAATATATACACACAAATGTATATAATTTTATTCAATCTATATACATATTATATTATGAAGTTTGCTTGAAGCCATATGTTACAAAAATGTACATATATAAAAGTTATACATATAATGTGATGTATAAAAAAACAAGTGATTGAAATTAAAGGTAGATTGAAATAACAAACATTTTTAAAATGTCTCATGTGACAAGTTTATTTCAGAAGGCAGTGCAATTACTGTAAACAAAGAGGATATAATGCTTAAAACTTTGTATCAAATTTAACTAACCATGTAGTATGGGTAGTTGGACATTTTATTCCTCATTTTTGTTCTGATAAGGAAATATGTATGTATTAAAAAATCTATGTTCCAACAAGCAGTCAATTTGATTAAAGTTTAAATGACTATTGAATGTTGTATTTTATTTTAGGATTTTTCATATTGGTACAGGGAGTATTAGTGAGGCCCTGATTATATTCTGTCTTATAATGTTCTATTTAACAGAAATAAGCTCTTTTAGTATTGAATTGTATTATAAATGTTTCTAATGAAAGGTTTATTATATTTTTATAATAAGGAATACAATTTTAATGATTGATTAAGAATTTAAATATATATATAACACTTATAATTAAATGCATTGTTCTACAGAATTTTATTGATTTGGTTTGTATTTTAAAGTTATTGTATGTAATACCAAAAATTCATTTAATAGAACACTAGTTTATTAACCTAAAGGTTATAGGTTTGAATCTTACTATCATAAGTTTTTCTTTCTATAATTATTTAACTTTATACAAATTTATTTATAAATATATTAAATATCAGTGGTATCAAATTTACATTTAATGTATTGCATAAATACTTATATATTTATATTTTGTAGTAATTAATTATCCACAGTTTTTGGTTTTTATGATATTTATTTACTTCTTATATTCAATGATCAATTGCAAGGCTTGGCAACCAACATGAGAAAAAATAACGTTATTTGAGTCTTTTCACACTCTCTGCTGCCCTGCAATTACTGATTATTATAAAAAATGTTGTAAAATATTAAGGAGAATCATTCGGGCTCCGAGATGCATGGCAAATGACAGACACATTATTAATAGGGCGGAAAATAAATCTGGTGCAGTCTGGGAAATTGTGCGACGGAAAATTAGTAGTATAAATATTATATGTAATGATATTATGGTGTTTGGCAGTGGGGGTTTTATTATTGACAATCCTCTTGAATTTGCTAATATTTTTAATAAATATTTTGTTCATATGTCAGATGATTTAAACCTTGAATTAAATCTTGATGGAATGGACAAGACATTAAAACAGAAGAAGCATTCTTTTCCAAATTCAATGTTTCTTGATCAAACCACCCCAAACAAAGTTCATAAAGTTATAAATAGATTAAAGAATAGTAAAGGTGTAGGATGGGATGATATTCCTACATTAATATTAAAATCTTCTTTGCTTATCATTGCAAAACCACTATCCTTTCTAATCAATAAATCATTTGAACAAGGTATTTTTCTTGAAAAACTAAAACATACCCATACAAAACCTATTTTTTTAAAAAGGCCATAAGGCCGACATTACTAATTAGCACCCTATAGCACTTATTCCAGTAATGTCTAAAATATTTGAAATAATAATGCTGAACAGTTTTAAAATTTATTGAAAAATATAAAAAATTAACAGAATACCAGCTTGGATTCAGAAAATGGCCCTTTACAAAATTTGTGTTTATGAACTAGTCGAATCAATAGTACATTCCATTGACAAAAGAGGTCATGTTGCATCTGTGATGTGTGACATGTCTATGGCTTTTGACTGTGTCGACCTTGCGATTCTTTCAAGTAAGTTTAGTTATGGCATATGTTGAATAGCAAATTGCTGGTTTCAGTGTTATTTAGCTGGCAGAAGACAAAGAGTAATATGTATAGACTCCCGTGGGACTTACTATTTGTCTTGGGGAATCAATTCACGAGGGGTCCCCAGGGTTCAATATTGGGACCTCGACTATTTTTGATCTATATAAATGATTTACCATATATGTAGGTTAAACTAAAACTGTACTATTTTTGCTGACGATTCCACTCTAACAATTTCTGGATAAAGAACATTATAAATTTGGAGAAATCAGCGTCATTGGCAGTAACAATGGCTGAAAATTGGTTTCGAATTAACGGTTTTAAAATTAAACAGAAATAAAATGAAATTGATTCATTTTAATACAAAATGTGTAAGAGATAAAATTGTTTTGACTTTTTCAGATCATACTATTAGAAGTACAGACTCTACAAAAACTTGGGAGTGGTTATAGATGAGAAATTCAACTGGAAATCACATTATCTGTTATCTTGCAATATGATTAATTCAGGATGCTTTGCACTTCGTTTTATATCATGAAATTGTAACTTTAGCACAATTAAGAAGGCATATTATGCTTACATTTACTCAAACCACAATTACAAATAATCATATGGGGTAATTCTGTAATCATAAATCTTTTTCTTATAATAATAAATCAAATAATATATATATATATATATATATATATATTTTAACATATCACGTTTTTAAAATGGACTAAAAGTGTAAAATAATTTTTCATGATCCTTCTACAATTTTGAGTGAGGATTGTTAGTGGCTATGGATATATTTGGATTATTTGGAGAGAAAAACGTGGGGCGCAGGCAATATAGCCTCCCTTAAATTGAAGAAGGGTCATGTAAAATTATTTTATACTTTTAGTCTGTTTTAAAAATGTGGTATGTTAAAATTTTTTTAAATTTGATTTATTATTTTCTGTTTTTAGTCTTATGTCCAATGCATTTCACATCCTGTTTAGCTGCAAATGTCTGAAATTCAAAACCTCTTATTATAGAACCTCTTATTACCTATAATAGTTCTATTAGTCTTGTAACTCTGAAAATACACCCTTGAAATACAAGTTCTGCTGTTATACATGAGCACACTTGAAACCGCTGTTCTGCTGTTACAGCAACGCGAGAGAGCAGAAACGACAGTGCTGATGCTGTATACTACACTGCAGAATATGCAAAGCGCACAATGCAGACGGTGCTCTTATCAAATATTGTTTAAAGAATCTTGCAGACAAGGAACAGAGTGAATATTGCATTGTTATCCATCCTCGACCCATGTTTAAAATTTCAAGTCTATTTCTCATTGGCTAATTTTTATTTGTTTAAACAACTATTGTTTAAAGAAATGTAGAGACAAGAAACCAACTGAATATTGTATTGTCATCCAATTCTGACCTATGTTCAAAATTTTAGGTCTCTAGCTTATCGGGAAGTTAGTTTAAATTCAATTGCAAAATTCCACCCAGACAGACAGATAGATATGACAGAAACCAAACTAATAAAAATGTGGTAAAAAATAGAATAATTTGTAATTTAAAATATAGAGATTCATACAGACGTATATTAAAAAAATAAATTTTGTAACCTTGCCATGTATTTATATTTTGAATGTTTTTTTACTCTTAAGAACCAACAGAGTGATGTCAGTCAGCACCAACAAGGGTATTATTTACGACAGCAAATAGTCCAATACCCAATTCATAGACTAAAAATATATGAACATGGTTTATGCTACTTGGTTTTGAAGTTGTACAATGAAGTGCCTCAGTATTAGAAGAACTTAAGAAATTACCTCACTAAATAGGCATTTTACTCGGTGTAGGAGTAGCTGAACCAGTTGACTATTTTTTGAGATATAGGCCTGCTGTTGTTGTTTTGTGCCTTATATAAGTATCTGTGTAATGTGTGCTTTATTTTTTATAAATTTGCTTTACTTTGATGGTTTTGTATACCAAACAAGAAAATAAATACATAAATAAATAAACATGAGCAAAGTGAGTGGAGGTCGCTACAAAGCCTGCAATGTCAAACCTCTGATATGATCGTAACAAGCGTTACTATCGCAACAAGCGTAACAATTGTTTACATAATTCACAATTTTAATACTGGACAACATTATCGTCACAACATTTTTAGCTTAAAAACATACAAAAGTTTAGATTGAAATTATTAAATTAAAATGTTATGTTAATAATGATTTCAATATTGACTGTGAGATTGCAGCTACCGGTATATCTGTATATTACAACACTAGTCGTGTTCTCAACAAAGAAAAGACTTACAAAGAAGAGATTGGGAGGCATGAGGCTATATTAAGAGACTCTTTATGTTTCAGGTGAGGAAATATCTGGGAATAGTTTTAGGTTGAAAATGAAGCTGGAACCCTTATTTTCAGAGAACAGATGGTGAGACCCTTAATAAATGTTTACTGTACTGATTGAAAGGAGGTTGGTGACAAAATATGGGTAATAAAGTCAGTTACTTTGAATTACATGGATCCTGAACATAACATCAATTGAAGAAAAATCTGGGTATTCTGACTGTTGAAATTTGCATTAAGGCAGAGGGAGACATTGCAGCTCACCAATTATTATCTAGTTGTTTTCTCTAGAAAATTTCATCATTTGGGCATGTAGAAATCCATAACCCAATTTTAAAAAAGTTTCTAATAAAACTGTTGAGAGTATTTTTTTTTGCCAAGGTGGTATTCAGCTCTATGGGACTTGATACACTCTAGAGTATTTGGTGTGGTAGAATGATGGTTCTTGTATTTGTAGAGGGAATTTATGATGGGGTGTATGGGCTATGACCAATGTTGAAGTATTAAATTTTCTTGGGCCAATATCACTTTGTATTACAAATTGAAATGTCATTAATAACTTTATTCAAGAAAATTGCAGTGGGGCTAGACCAAAACTGAAATGCGAATTTATACTGACAGTTGTGAAGCAGTTAAAGTAATTAAACACAGGTAACTTCATCAAATTGAAAGTGGCAGACTGTCTAATGCAAGATCTGCATAGCTAGGACAATTATCAACAGGTAAATGAAATCAAAATAATGGCAAAGAAAGGATGTTCTGCAAAGTATATTCTCACAGTAAATTACTGACGAAGGAAGCTTTACTTGCAAAAATCTACGGAATACCAATGAATATAAGAAAGGGAAGGGTAAGAAAAATCATTGATCTCAACGAGACACTGTGGTCTTAAGATACACTTACTTAGGATAGGGGCATATCATGGAGAGCTGTGTGAAGACCATGCAGGCTAGACAATGAAACTGCTGGCCATATAATCTGTATAGCTATTACTGGCAAAAGGCTAAAACTGTTGGGAATTCAATACCCTAATAATCTTTTGTGAGATGAACTAGATAGTGAACTATTTCAATTCGTTGAGTGGACAAATCTACTTAAATAGGCTCTATGGAATCAGTTACACATTAGGCTGTATACATGGGGGGTATGATGGGTTTTAAATTACCTTAACACCATTTTCTAATCTAATCTAGTCTACATAATCACCTTAATAAAAGAGACAAAGTTGACATTAAAATAATTACAGTAAAAGTTTTGTAGAATTGGTGAGTTTAATATTGGAAAGCATTGGTATTCAAAATGAAGATGGATGATAAATTAATGTGTAAATTTTTCTCTTTTGTAAAAAATTTGAATGTGGACGACAAAATCCATTATTCACAAAAGGGCAATAGGAGGTTAGGTTTTGTGTCACTTGGGAGAAATATAAATTTTCTTTTGTTTAAATTTGGTACATAATAATATATTTGTTGTAATCTTAAAATATCATGGCAAACAAGTGTCTTTAATTTTTAATACTGTATATTGAAATTTTTGAGTAGGAAATTTTGTGAATGATTTAAAATATATCTTGTTAAAAATAAAAATAAAAATTGCACTTTTGCCTTTCATCATATGAAAAGAAAAAATATTAAATAAAAATGGTAAAAACAAAGTATTGCTCTATTCATACAACAAAGTGTTTTTAACTTCATAAAATCAATTATATACCTGTATTGTAACAAATGTAAAAACATATATATTATAAGAATATCAATTAGGCTTATCATATAAATGTATGGAATAAAAAATATAATTTATAGTAATTTTTTTTTCAGAATCACAAAACATTTGAATAATATATATACAGTATATAAACATAAGTCAACAATATCATTCAATAACAATCGTCTCCTTAATTTAGTCATTTTTTATGTTAAACTATCCAATAAAATACAAACATTAATCTTTTGTTATTTAACTTTGAAACCACTTAACACAAATTAATACATTTGGTACAACAATGAAACAATAATAATACAGACTTTTTAATTTGCTACACAAATATATCTCAGTAATAAACACTGAATTACAAATTTGGTGGTATAAACTTGCAATTTAATTACATTGGCAGGATTTCATAATAATTTAATAATATTTACAAAAAAAATAATTATGATTGTCTGAAGAGAGTTGTAATATAGCTAGTACATAAGCAACTGAATGAAATGCAATTATATAGAATAAAACTCAAACACAAGATTTCACAAAAATTACATTTACTCAAATGTGTTTCAACGATAAAGTCGCCATCCTCAGTGATAGATGAGCTACAATAACTAAACTATACCTCACTAAAATTGTAACTAACTATTTAGAAAATGCAATTGATATATAAAAATTTAGTTCTGAAGTTAGAAAAATAAATTAAACATGATTTGCTGTATTTATATAAGTACAGATGACAGTAGAGTAGAGGATTAAAACTAATTTGAAATATGATATTTATTTTTTAACACAAAGTCAAGATAATACAGTAATTGCTTTGTACAAAGAATTAGTTTGAAAAGAAAACTATGTGCCTTTGCTCAAGATAAAACGATTTTCTTAAAGATGTTTATTTTCAAAAGAATAAAAGATAATCTTATAGCAATGTATTTCTTATAAATGTAATAGTATACAACTTAAGATCAAATGTTTTTGTTATTAAACTATAGAGCAACTATTTAAAGATTTTTGCCATCTTATAGCTAGTCTTGTGGGCTCCAGTCCATTTAGCTTTCTTGAATATCTGTACAATTGTCTGATATTGAGAGACTTCCTATCTTCAGTGTCCAATGTTTTACAATTAACTAGGTGATCTCTATTCATCTTGGAGTTGGGGGTCTTGCCATAATATACAGTTCTCTGATTGTTGTATATTTATCCTGTACAAATGAGCTGACAGGCAGTAATTAGTCGAGTTAAACTGAAAAAATGGAACCAACTTTCTTTTTGTGTAGTTCCTGCTTACACTCCTTGTCTCTGCTATATCTTCCCAAATTTTTCATCTTGAATATTCTTTAGCCAGCCAGCTTTTCATTTTGAAGTTGATCAGATCACTTCAGTAATGTTTTGGCAACTTTAGCATCAATGATAGTGTAATGTTGTCACAATGCAGTGCTTTGCTTTGTCAGTTAGTCAGCAATTTTATTACTGGGGACTCATACATGGGATGGAATCCATTGGAATACAATGTGTTTCTTGAGTTTAAATACTCTTTTGATTATAATATACACATTATAATGAATCTCCTGTATTTACCTGTTTGAGGTGTCATGGTGCATGATACTGGTTGAATGATTGATTTGAATTCTATTAAGATCACACTATCTTTTGCTGATTGGATTTCCAATTTATCAGTAGTTGAAGTGTATTGGAAACTGCTCTGATTTCAGTATCAAAGTTGGTTTTATTGAAGCTGATTGTAAGACAATGAGAGAAAATTGATCAGTATAATACTGCTCCACTTTTATCAATCTGTGTAAACCATAAGCCATTTCTCTATTGGTTAGCGTTCATTAATTGAGTGAGGGTGGTTTAAAAAAATATATGTGAGATGGTAGATCTTTTTTGTAGATAAGTTCTACTAATATAAGATCTATATTTACTTCTATCCATCCTAAGGGGTTTGTAGGAGTGCAGAAAGGTTCAACTGTTGATGGTAAGTGGTTTTTATTGAGAAAATACTTGGTGAGGTTGAGGGGGCTATTTGAGTTTTAGTTATGATTTTGTTGATGTGTATTTACCCATCATGTTGATAATCCTAACAAACTTATATATTCCAGATCTGCTTGCTGGTTTATAAGTTTTCCTATTGGAAGGTTATGGGTATAATATTGAAGAGCTATGACTAGTGTTATTTTAACTGCACTATTAAATATTATGTCGGAGTAAGTTGTTTTGGCATCTTTCTAATCTATTTATGTTTGTTTTAGATGCAGTGATTATGACTTCAGTTCCGTATTTTATCATGGGCTTGATGTGATTATTGTATGTTGATTGAGTGTGATTGGGTCATTTTAAGTATTTAAAAATAATCTATCACATCTGAGAGAATGTATTCAGTTTTTATCCTGTTTATTGTTGATTTATTGTTATTGAATTTGAAGTTATTTGTTACCACTATTATTTAACCATTTAAAATCTAACAACCCCTATAATATCATTGTCAGCAACACTATGTAAAAGTTTGAAATAAGAAATCAACACTCCATTGAGAAGCTGAATTAGATAATTTTGTTCTCCATCATTTTCTTGTACTATATATTCTTTACTATGAAATTTAACTATGGAAAAATAATTTCTCATTCACTGGATGCAAATCACAGAATTCCGAAAACTTTGGTAAACTGTATTGGGATGCAGAAACCCTGATGGACTAGAGTTCAAGGAAAGTTAAAAAGATAATTTACTTGAAATTAGTAGCCTAAATATTGTATGAAAAATAGTAAAACTTAGAAAAGCCATTATAAGTTGTCATCAAAATCCTAACGAAAGTGAGATTACACAGATAATAGAATTGCTAGCCTACTTCTGGGATATGTGCCACAGTCCAGAGCACATTTAGTCAATTAAAACAATACTAAACTTTGTGCAGAGTTTTTATGTTTCAATAAGAGTAAGTGATCAAACAGTTTGATTTGCAGCTTCATACAGTATTACTATTTTAAAAGATAAATCAAATAAACATCAAAGCGCTTTTGTGTTTTTTAAATTACACTATAGATTTAAGAACAGTTTATTTTTTACAAAAAACATTAAAATTCAAAAATAGCCAAAATTTGTATATTATGGCAAACATTATTATTACTACTGTATTATGTTTCTATTTCATAAAATTCATCTTTATTATGAGAAGCAATCAAAAATATTTTATACTGTCTAGTACTGAAAAAATAATACATATTTCAAGTGCACAGATACATTGCAGTATTTGTTCATTATGATTAATACATTTAACTATCGCCATGTCTTAAAAATTATAAACGTTAGAAAATAATTGATAATGAAATATTGATTTAAATGCAGTAGTACTTAAATGAACAAATTACTGTAGTGCAATTACAGTAGTGTAAAATGGGGAAAATAGCCGACAGCTGTCACAATGCAGCATTTGGGAAGGGGAAAATTATGATGAGACACAATAACCTGACTTTTTTTTATTATGGTTAAAAGTGTGATGAATAATCAAAGGTTTATATTATAAAAAATTAATAAATAAGGTTTTTAGGTTCACAAAATAATGTAAATAGGTAGTATGATATAAAAATAAAAGAAGATATGTTTGGCGTGGGATCTATAAATCACCTAAGCAAAGAGTATAACCTTTATAAAAAAGAAAAAGAAAAAAAAGGATTAAAGTAGTCACTAATTTGAAATTGCTTTAAAATTGGTTTGAAAAAGGTTGTTTCTTTTTTTAAAAAAGACTAAATTTTTTCTGATATGTTGTCAATATCTTTTATATTTTGAGCTTTGAAAATATTGAAACATTAAAAAAAAAGTATGAAATATTTTTGATTTGTTGAAGAGGTGAGATTGAGCACACTAAGGTGTTTAAGGAATGACTAGTTTCCCTATTTAAAATCACAGAATACTTGCCCACATGTGAATATATAAAATGACAACTGATCAAAATACACCACTTTTTACATAATCTTCTAATTACACTTCTCTTCAAATCGTGAAAACAAATTACGGATTGATTGACATTGTAATGTGAACAACATAATCATTACTAAAAACAGCATAAAATAACACTTAGTTAAAAATTACAGACCAAAAAAGCAATACTAATAAACAGAAGTTAGCCAAAAATCATAGGTAAACTATGTGACAACATAGTGCAGAAACAGGTAATTAGATATCTTCGTTTTTAATAACCAAAACTGATTTCTAACAAGGCACTATTTTGTCTGACTTTGGGTTTATATTTCCAGGCCTATATGAATTATTTCACTACCATTTTCTTGTGTTTTACTGTTGTTTTGTGCAGTATTAGTGTTGTGACAATGTGAAAAGTCAGATTTTAAAATAGACTCATTTAAAAGACGCGGTTAAGCCAAAGAGATAATAAATTCAAATAATAATTTAAATTTAGTAACGTCATTAATAAAAGAAAAATGGATTTTCAAGACAACAGTATGAATTATTATGTTTAATTTTAATGTAATTTAGTTTGTTTGTTATAAAATGTAAATTATCTGTATTTTACGGCAGTGCGGTAAAATGTGTGAACAGTAACCGGAAAGAACGCTTTCGGAAGTAAGAATTTGCCTCATGGCAACAGCAGTCTAAGTCCAGCGTTAGGAGTGACAGGTTGTGTTCTAAAAAAGTTGAAGTCCAGAGCTTGGAGGGAAAAGATGTGTTTTGTAGAGTTGAGTAAGAAATTCAGAGACTTTCGTGGAAAGAAAGGACATAGTGTGATGTAATAATTTGATATGTAGTAAAATAGAAAATGTGAAGAATTTAATCGTTGGTCGATTAAGAGTGAGAGTGTGTTAAAACTCTGTTTGAACAGTTAAATTAGTTAGACGTGTTCACGCGAATAGACAATAAACAATTAGCGTGTGTCATAGCAATTCGGTCGGAAAATGAACAGTTACAAATTGTAGAATGGACTAATGTATAAACAGATTTTCTTTTTATAAACATTCGTGAGGTGCAAATACAACTTCGCCACGGGCACAACGACGGCATTTTTAGGACGCTGCAGGAATATCATCGAATTATGTACAATGACTGTGGTCTGGTAACTAGTGTTAAATAACACATTATATTTACTCTGTTATTGTATAGAAATTTACAATGTTTAATATCTTAATTTTTATTATATAAATTTGATATATAAAGGATAGCAATTTCTTTTTATGTAAAGAAGAAATAAATGTCTGATGACATATTTAACCTTATTAAGGGAATTTCAATTTGTTTTTATTCATAAAATCAATTTTAGTTGCAACTTAGAGTCAATTTTAAATTCAAAGAATAAAAGATCAGTTCTCCCTCTGAGAAGATAAAAAGTAATTCAACTAAGATGATAGCTATAGTTGTTTTCATGATATATGTCTCTATAACAAATGCTAATGTATAAAAACTTACTTGTCTTTAATAAATGTTTTCTTTGTAACATTTCAGTCAAAGTGTTCTCATTAAAAAACCAAAATCCACTGTAAGTACACTGTAAAAAGAACTTGCGACCCCAGAGATTTTTTCTTTCTTTTAAATATTTAAATTCATTTCTTTTCTTTTTCTAAATTGGTATGCTAAAGCAAACCTGGCGCCCTAAAGTCGAGCAAATCAAAAAATTATCATTAATAAATAAGTAACCAAAACTTCTTTTTTAAATTGTCACAAATGTCGCCACAACTGTTGGGCTTTTTTAGTCGAAAGTACAGTGATTTTGGTAATGAGAACTCTTAAAATCAAGGTAAGGACTCTCTCTATCATAATAAGAAAGATTCTTTTTTAAAAAAAAAAAAAAATTTTGTGTTAAATATAAGATAAAAAATGGAGTCAGAAATTGTGAATGTTAATAATAATGATGAACAGGTAGGGTTAGAAAATCATAATTTTTTAAACAATTTAGAACCAATGGAGTATACAGAGAGTATTTTTGGAAACATAGGGCAACTACCAATAGAAATAACAAAAAGTAATGAAGAATTAGATGAACAATTCGCGCAAGATTTTCTAGATCAAGAAATAAACAGTAATAGTAATAGTAGACGTTCAAGTATGAGTAAAATTAGTAGTTCAGGTTCGGATTTTAATGGGTTTGATAGTGATAGGATTCTAGATAGTAAAGGACAGTGTGAAAATATGAATAAAAAATTAGTAGAAACATCAGGGGTAGAAATAGTAGAAGAAAATTCAGATAGGGAATTAAGAGCTGAAGAGGTTAGGGTAATTGAGCAGGTTAGTGTAATTGAACAGGATAGATTAAATAGAGATGATAAAGTAATGAGAATGTTGGAAGTAATGATGAAAGAGATGAATGGTAAATTTAGTCAAAATAGTTCAGAATTAAAAGAAACAAATAATAAAATTGAACAGAATAATCTAGAATTTAAACGAGATAATGATAAAAAATTTGAATGTATAAGTAATGATATTAAACAAAGTAGATTAGAAATAAGTAATAAATTTGATCAGAATAAACTAGAAATTAATGAAAAACTAGAGAATTTTAATATTAAACTTGAACAGAATAATGTTAAACTTGATAAAATAGATAATGACCTGAAACAGAGTAAATTAGAACTAAGACAAGATAATTTAGATTTAAAAGAAGAAATGTACAAAAAATTTGAAGAGAGTAGGGCAGAATTTAAAGAATGTTATGTAAATGTAGAGCAGAGTTTAAGACAAGAAATTAAACAAACTAGGCTAGAGATAGAAAATAATTTTGATGAGAAAATTGCTAAGGTTGAAATAGATATGTCTGACAAAATATGTAGCATAGTTAAGGAAATTGATAATGTTAAATCTGAAACGGAAGTAAAGTTGTTAAGTAATCAAATAGAAGCTAAAAATAATCTAAAGGTTGTTGAAAACAAAATTTGTAAAGAAATTTTAGAGGTTAAGAGTGATGTAAACAATAGAGTAGATAAGTTTGAGATGCAGTTAGGAAAAACAGATGAAAAAATAACTTTGTTAGACTTAGAAGTAGGAAAACAGAAGAATCTAGAAAAACAAGAAATTTTAGAGTTAAAAAACAATGTAGAGGACCAGATTAATAGCCTAAATTTAAAATTCGAAGGAGAGTTTATGCAAAAAATAAGAGAGAATTTTGTCGAACAGGGTAGCATAAGTCAGGGTACTTATACGAGTGCGAATATAATTAATGAGACTATAATCCCAGAGTTTCAAAATGAAAGGTTAGAACCACATCCAAAAGTATTTATAGAAGCTATAGAGACATTTAACAAAATAAATGGGGGACAATGGAAGATAAAGCTAGGTTGTTTAAGGAAATATTTTAAAGGTGAAGCAGAGTTATGGTTTGAAGCACACAAAAATGAGTGGGGTAGTTTTGAAGAGTTTAGGGTAGCATTTCTAGATAGGTTCTGGTCTGAAGAGAAACAGGAACAACTGAAAACTAAATTATTGGTAGGAAGCTATTTTAGGGGACCGATGGAAGAAGTATTTAGATATGTGATGAGCTTATATAATAAGACACAATTTTTAGATCCGCCCATGTCTATGGATACATTTGTAAGACATATAAGTAGGAAAATGCCTGAAAAATTAGAGTTAATGATGTTAGCAGCTAGACCAAAAAATGTAAATGACCTAGAAAAGTTAATTTTAAGTTGGCAAGAAAGTCAAAAGTTATTAGGACCAGATAGGACAAGACAGGGGGACAATAGGATGAATATGGACAGACCCATGTATAAAAATTTTCAACCACAGCAATTAGGACAGGAAGGATTTCGATTTAGGGCACCACCCCATTTTCAAGAGACAAGGGGAGAGAATAGGTTTAGGGGACCTAATAATTTTACTAGATTTCCACCACCTAATATACAAAATAACAATAATAGGCCCATGTTAACAAATCAACAAAATTTCAATAGGGCAAATGGTAATGGCATGAATCAAGGGTTTAGGCCAAATTTCCAACAGAAAAGATATGATCAGGGAAATAAGGGAAATGGTAATAGACCACAGGAAAACCAAAATGGACAACAATAAATAGGGCCCGAGCATTGTTGTCTAAAAATCAAAATAGGCCTAAAATAGTAAATTCAAAAAATACAATTTCATCTATAATAACAAAAAATAATAATAACATTGATGTAGACATTAGAGAAGAATTGTTAAATGAAGAAAATTATAATAATGTAAGCATACAGCCTATAAAAGGAGAGTTAATTGAAATTGATGTGAAAATTAATAAAGAAGAATTTAAATGTTTAATTGATACAGGTTCAGAAATTACTGTTATGAATGAAGAAATTTATAAGAAACTAATTATAAATAATGATAAAATTTTGGAATTACCAGTATGTAACTTAACAATAGTAGGAGTAACAGGTGTGCGTAGCAAGAGGATTACAAAACAAGCTTTTATAGATGTAGAAATCGGAAAAGATGTAGTTGCAGTGAATTTTTTAATTGTTAGAGGTCTAAATATTGAAATGATTATAGGATGTGATTTTTTAAAACAAAAGAAGGCTCAGATTGATTTTGATGAAGAAAAGATTAAATTTAATGTAGAGGATAAAATAATTCAAACAAAGTTTAGAAAACAAATTTCGCAAGTAGAATGTTATAAATTAAAATTGTGTAGGACTAAAGCAGGAATAAATTGTTATGATGAGACAGATTTTGACTATGAAGAATTGCAAATTAATGATGTAGCTACAAATTTTTTTCAAGATTTTGATTCAAAATATTATGAAAATAACTATGAAGATGTAGAATGGACACAAATTGTAGAGAAAATTTTAGAAGAATGTAACTTAAATTTAGATAGTGAAAAACGAGAATTAAAAACTGTATTAAATGATTTCAAAGAAGTATTTTCGGATCAGCCAGGAAAAATGTTAAGTTATAAAGCTAAACTAAATGTAAAGGAAGATAGTAAATTCATAAATAAATCTTATGCAATACCACATTCAAAAAAGGAAGCTGTAGCTAAGGAAATTCAAAAAATGATAGACAATGATATAATAGAAGAGTCAAATAGCCCATTTTCGAACCCATTAGTATGTGTAATTAAGAAAGATTCGTCCATAAGACTATGTTTAGATGCTAGGCAAGCAAATCAAATAATAATACCAGATCGAGAAGCACCTGAACAGATAGATGATATATTGCAAAGGTTTGAAGGAGTTAAATATATTTCTAGCATAGATTTGGTTAGTGGATTTTGGCAGATAGAATTAGATGAACAATCTAGACAATATGTTGCTTTTGTGTTCAATGGTAGAAATTTACAGTTCAAAAGACTCCCTTTTGGTTTAAATGTTAGTACTTCATTATTTAAAAAAGGACTAAGTATGGTATTAGGGCCTGAAGTTTTGGAATTCACAACAGTTTATGTAGATGATGTATGTATAGCGTCAAAATCGTTTGAAGAGCATATGAGACATTTGCGAAAGTTATTTGAAAGACTTAAAACATATAATGTAACTATTAAAATAAAAAAGTCTGTTTTTTGCAAAAAAGGTATAAAGTTTTTAGGATACAATATATCAGATATAGGAATAGAGCCAGACCAAGAAAAAATTAAAATAATACAAGATTTTCCCACACCAAAAAATATCAAACAATTACAAAGTTTTTTAGGCTTATGTAATTATTACAGGAAGTTTCAACAAAATTATGCAGAGTTAACTAGTAAATTCACACATCTTTTAGGGAATAATAACAAAATCTGGAATTGGACAGAGGAAGATAGAAGTACATTTGAAAAAATAAAACAGGTTTTCTTAGAAACGATAATTTTACAACACCCTAATTTCCAAGAGCCCTTCTATTTAAACACAGATGCTTCAGATAAAGCTTTAGCAGCCGTATTGTATCAAGTGGACGTAAATAATGAACATCTGGTCATTGCGTTCGCAAGCAGAACTTTACAAAATAGTGAGGTTAATTACACGGTCACAGAGAAAGAATTATTGAGTATAGTCTTCGCATGTAAAAAGTTTAGAAATTATGTGTTAGGGAACAAAACGACTATACGTTCGGACCACAAAGCTTTGACTTTTTTAAAAAACTGTAAATTAACACATGGTAGACTTCTGAGATGGATATTGTTTTTACAGGAGTATAACTTAGAAATTGAGTATTGTCCAGGGAAGGAAAATATTGTAGCAGATGTTATCTCGCGAACGGATCACAATGAAGTCATCAAGACAGGAGATGAACATTTAATTAAAATTTTTCAAACACAAATTGATAAAAATTTAGCAAAACAAGATAGAATTTTAAGAAATGCCTTTAAACGTTTAAATTTGGAACAAAGTCAAGATGAATATTGTATAAGAATTATTAAATTATTAGAAGACCAATCTGTTAAATTTAATAAGTTAAGAGAATGTTATGTTATCTATAATGATGTTTTATTTAAAAAGTCAAAGAAAAATGGAATTCACAAAATTTGTTTAACAGAATCTTTAATAGAAATTGTAATTAATGATTGTCATGAAAGATACGGACATATTGGTGCAGGAAAGTGTTATAAAATATTAAAAGGACTATACGAATTCCCAAATTTAGAAAAACAAATAAAATTACAAATTAGGCCATGCGATTTATGTCAAAAAACTAAAGTATCAAATATAAAAAATGAAGGATTAATGGTGAGCATCTTACCCGAAAATGTGTTAGATTTGGTAGCAGTGGATTTATTTGGAGAATTACCGACTGGAAGTGGTGGGGTTAAATATATATTTGTAGTACTGGATGTTTTTTCGAAATTTATAAAATTATACACAATAAAGAGAGCAATTGGGACAGTTTTAGCAAATAAAATAATCAATGAATATGTAAAGGAAATAGGGAAACCAAAAATAATTCTAAGTGACCACGGTAGTCAGTTTCAATCACGAATTTGGAAAGAAAAATTAATAAATAATAATATTCAAGTTAGGCACACATCAGTATATCATCCTCAGTCGAATCCCAGTGAGCGTTGCATGAGAGAACTAGGTCGAATGTTTAGGACTTATGTACACAATAAACACACAAAATGGCCGCTTTATGTAAAATTTATAGAAAATTGTATGAATCAATCCATACACGAATCCATCAATGATAGTCCGTATGAAATTATGTTTAAAAAGGAGTGTCCGCGCATTTATAACCAACTATGCAAATTTCCTCCGGGAAAAATAATAGATTTTGAAGAAAAAATAGTTTTAGCGAGAAGACGTTTGAAGTTAAAAGCAAATCAGCGGAAAAAATATCATGATAAAAAACTAAAACCAACAAAATTTGAGGTAGGAGATTTAGTTTTGGTTAAAAATCACTATCTGTCATCAAATTTGAGGAGAGAAATAAAGAAATTTTTCTTATTGTATCAAGGTCCGTTTAAAGTTTTAAAAATTAAATTAGAAAATGCATATGTAATTAGTACAATAGACTCTGAAGTAATTAAAGGGACATACAATGTCACTCAATTAAGGAAATATATTTCATAGATAATTGAAGAATTGATAATAATAAATTTTAATGTTAAATAAATAATTTGATTAAAAAACAGAACATTTTAAAAAATAAATTGTGTAATATAAGAAAACTTTTAAGGCAAACTAGAATATTTGAAAATGTTAGATGAGAGGATCATTGGAGCTGCAAGATTGTTAGTGAATAACCGAGTGTTGTTTATACTAAGATAAATATTGACTTTACGTGTTAAGATAAAGCAGATTAGTTCGAAGCGAGGATTCAGAGTAACGTTGAAGAAATAGTATTCAATATTAAGTAGGTGGATTCAATATTAAATATTCAATAAAATGTGACGAGAGAGAGTTGAGATTCATTTGCAGATCGTATTGGAACCAAAAGGGTTTCATGTCTTATCAGTAGACAGATAAGGATTGTCTCATATCGAGGGGACTTGTTTATGCTTAAACCAGGCCTAGAATTCCTTTGCATGACATTAAGACGAGATACAGCGTGTGACAGAATTATTGTTCTGAAAATAAAAAACTTTTGACGTATAATCGAAAATTAACTTGCGTTTTCAAATAAAAAACTACTTAAATAAAGGAAAATTGGTTTTAAATAAAGTAAATAAGAACGAAAGTAGATTACTTAAATAACTTTAATAGAATTAAAAGTAAAGTTTCTAAGTAAAAAACTTAGAATAAGTTTTAAAAATAAAATTTCTTTTTGAATTTGAATAATAACATCTAGAAAGGAATACATAAACAAAAAATCGACGATGCTAGTAATAAGATTGGTAAAATAAACATTATTTCAACTTCGGATGAAACGATTTTAATGAAATTTTTTATGAATTTTAAAATTTTCTTCGTGTAGATGCATTTAAGGAGTACATGAACATTTTGGGAGGAGGTAGGCGTTTGTGTAGTAATAATAGAATGTTTTATTCGTAAGAATAAGGCATTCTGAGACTGCATAAGAGGGCGTGTTGTGAAATAGGGATGTGTTTTGGGCTTTATCTTGAATCAAGTAGGGATATTGTATTCAACCACTGCACATTTCAACGTCACAACATGTTACTCTGTGTAAGAGTCTAAAGAGCAATTAGAAGTATGCACGGTATAAAGTAGACGGTTAGAAGAACCTATGTAGGAGAGGTTAGGAGGTCAAATGCATAAAATAAACAAAAAATTCATAAAAAATCAAATAAAAAAGGTATAAATAAAAAACAAAACAAAAATGGAACGTTGGAGGGTTTTATTAATCGACGTTCGGCAGAACTTCATCGTCAGAACAGAGGAGTATTATTTATTGCTGTTACGGCGATGAAGTCCGGCCGAGTTTTGAAAAATAAAATAAAAAAAAAAAAAATAAGAAAAAACAAAATACAAAAAATAAAAACAAAAAAATTGTCATACGACTTATGTAAATGAAATATAGTTAAAACTTTGACAATTTTGAGAAGTTTAAAGAACAAAGAGTTCTTATTTTGTGTTGAGAAATACAGAAATTTAGTAGAAGAAGTTTAAGAGAGAACTAGGAGTTCTTGATTATATTATAAAATATAAAGTTTGGTAGGCGAACTGTCTTTCGAGGCAGGATGTAGCTATGTTCGAGAAGTGATATGATCAAGGCCTAAGATATCATTTCTAGAAGGTAGTGATTTAGAGTTAATTGGAAAACTTATCAAAAAATCCAACGTAGTTGTTTAAAGTTCTGTCACATGTAATTTTGGGCAAAAAACATAAACAATGACTTATGTTTGTAAGTGTCATAAACTTTCATAGATATAGGAAAAGTTTTTTTTTTGAGTCTACTCTAATAGGTAAAAACAGATGTTGAGGGAAGTCGTCAAAGGAAATAGGACAATGCTTACATGGTGAAAGGAGGGGGTTTGTTAAGAAACAAAGCCTAGAAATAAACCGGACGTGACAAAAGGAGAGTTTTTATGAAATGAAACGGAAAGTTCTGTAAAATTGTAAAAATGTTGATTAGGTGATTAGAATAGGTAATTAGATGTTGAATTGTAGAAAAGATAAGTTGTATGTTTGATGTTTATAAATATTAAGGATTATTTAATAGTAATTTGATATCATAAGATTGTTAGTTTTAAGTGACTAATGGTTTGAGAAAATTAATTGGTAAAAAAGTTTGAGAATTTATGTGAGTTTTGCCAAGACAGATAATAATAAAGTTTTTAAGTTTTTTTGATGTTAAATAATGAATGAGGGAGGTTAAGTTTTTGTTTTTTAAAGGAAGGAGTAATAAATTAACAATGATAAGAGAGGTTTTGATGAAATTTATAAATGAAATAAATAATTAACGATTTTTGATAAATAATGTTTAAATTTAAAGCAATAGATGATAGTGAGAAGTTATTTGATAAAGATGTCTAAAGATTTTGATGAAATACGGTGTTAGCTGGGAAAACAATGTAAATTTTATTTTTTTTGAGTTTTTATATACAAGTAATAGATGATTAAGGAGATTTTAATATGAAGTGTTTTAAATGAAAGAATTTTTGAGTTTTATATGAAGATGATGACTTTACAGAATTGTTGAGTAAAGTGGTATTTAAAATGAAGTTGTTCTGTTAAGAAACTTTTATAAAGAAGGTAGTTAGGTTGCATTAATGGTAATTTTTTAGTTTTTAAGAGGTTTTTTGAATACTACGATGAAATAAAGGAAATATGCGACGATTTTAATGAAATAAAGGAAATATGCGACGATTTTAATGAAACAAGAGGAGATTTAAGGAAGTCTACGAAATACGGCGATTATTATGATTTTTGAAGGAAGCTACGTTGAAATAAGGAGATTATTTATGAAATAATATATAGGTAAATAATAAGGAGTTTTTTTTTATTTTATGAAGAATTTTGTTTGGGGATTAATGCAACTTGAATTATTAAAATATGAAAGATAAGATGGAAATAATTTTAAGATAGGATACTGAGAGACAATACAATTGTAAAGAGGTAATTTTGAGATAAATAGATGAGTTTTGTAAGTAATTTTATTTTTTTTGATGATGATGATATTATATTTTTGAATTTTAGTTGAAGAAAAGAGTTTTTGGTAATTGTAGAATCAGTAGTTAACATGTTATCCCAGCAAGATACAGGAGAATTGAGATTTTAAGTAAGAATAAATAGTTATTGGATTTAAACTAAAATAGATAATAATGTAAAGTCTGAATTGAAAAGTTTTAAGGTGAATTGAAGCAATGTTGAGTAATAAGTAAATAATTTTGTAATAATGTTAATGATAATGAGAAGTTTTAAATTTTAATTGTATTAAGTTGAAGGAATTATTCAGATGAATATTTAGAGTCAAAGGTAGATTTTCAAAGGATGTAGAAATTTCGTCTTGGCAGAAAAGTAAAGTGTGGGAAAGGAAATGCTAGATGGCAGGAAAATATACAGACGGCTGTCTGGGAGATAAGCTTTGAGTGACGGGATCCTGTCAACAAAAAAATGTTGATGGAAAGTTTCAGCCAACGAGGTTGGAAAGGAAACTGATGATGGGTTTTATTGTATAAATAGAGATAAGACTTAGCACTAATTGATTCGTATTATTTTTTTTTACAAATGAGTTATGATGACTCAAACAAATTGAGATAGTAAAATAGGATTTTTAATAAATAGATTTTTTAGTTTTTATAAGAAAAGAGAATCTTTCTTAATTTTAAGTATACTAGGGATACTTATTTTCTTTCATGAGGTCCTTAGCTTCTGAAATGAAATGTCTTGAACATCCATTAATATTTTTTTTCGATTTGAAATATATATATATAAAAGCTTTGTATTCCAATACCTGTATTGAAATACAAACCTTGTGGGGTTTTGTGACAATGTGAAAAGTCAGATTTTAAAATAGACTCATTTAAAAGACGCGGTTAAGCCAAAGAGATAATAAATTCAAATAATAATTTAAATTTAGTAACGTCATTAATAAAAGAAAAATGGATTTTCAAGACAACAGTATGAATTATTATGTTTAATTTTAATGTAATTTAGTTTGTTTGTTATAAAATGTAAATTATCTGTATTTTACGGCAGTGCGGTAAAATGTGTGAACAGTAACCGGAAAGAACGCTTTCGGAAGTAAGAATTTGCCTCATGGCAACAGCAGTCTAAGTCCAGCGTTAGGAGTGACAGGTTGTGTTCTAAAAAAGTTGAAGTCCAGAGCTTGGAGGGAAAAGATGTGTTTTGTAGAGTTGAGTAAGAAATTCAGAGACTTTCGTGGAAAGAAAGGACATAGTGTGATGTAATAATTTGATATGTAGTAAAATAGAAAATGTGAAGAATTTAATCGTTGGTCGATTAAGAGTGAGAGTGTGTTAAAACTCTGTTTGAACAGTTAAATTAGTTAGACGTGTTCACGCGAATAGACAATAAACAATTAGCGTGTGTCATAGCAATTCGGTCGGAAAATGAACAGTTACAAATTGTAGAATGGACTAATGTATAAACAGATTTTCTTTTTATAAACATTCGTGAGGTGCAAATACAACTTCGCCACGGGCACAACGACGGCATTTTTAGGACGCTGCAGGAATATCATCGAATTATGTACAATGACTGTGGTCTGGTAACTAGTGTTAAATAACACATTATATTTACTCTGTTATTGTATAGAAATTTACAATGTTTAATATCTTAATTTTTATTATATAAATTTGATATATAAAGGATAGCAATTTCTTTTTATGTAAAGAAGAAATAAATGTCTGATGACATATTTAACCTTATTAAGGGAATTTCAATTTGTTTTTATTCATAAAATCAATTTTAGTTGCAACTTAGAGTCAATTTTAAATTCAAAGAATAAAAGATCAGTTCTCCCTCTGAGAAGATAAAAAGTAATTCAACTAAGATGATAGCTATAGTTGTTTTCATGATATATGTCTCTATAACAAATGCTAATGTATAAAAACTTACTTGTCTTTAATAAATGTTTTCTTTGTAACATTTCAGTCAAAGTGTTCTCATTAAAAAACCAAAATCCACTGTAAGTACACTGTAAAAAGAACTTGCGACCCCAGAGATTTTTTCTTTCTTTTAAATATTTAAATTCATTTCTTTTCTTTTTCTAAATTGGTATGCTAAAGCAAACCTGGCGCCCTAAAGTCGAGCAAATCAAAAAATTATCATTAATAAATAAGTAACCAAAACTTCTTTTTTAAATTGTCACAGTGTGTGAAAATCTGCAAATACTTGGGAATAAGTCCTCTCTTCAGATTTTAATTTCCCTTTAAAATTAGAGATTCATATAAAATTAAAACAGTTCATGAAACTATGACTTGTCATAATCTTCATCTTCCAAAAACCCCTGGGTATGATATTTATTTTTGTTTTAACATTTGATTTATTGTGGAACATTTCTAAATTATCATTGATTTCTGATTTATAGTTTTATTACCAGTCAAAACCGTCTCTGCAGATAATGAAGCTCTTTCATGGCGAAAATTGTGTGGAGTAACATTGTTTTTACTCTTTAAGGAGTGGTTTGATGATTTTACTTATTTCAGAGCATTATGTGGACTCTTGTTAGCCTAATCAACATAAAATGATCATTAAAGAAAATATAATTTTATAAATTTATTAAAACAAAATAATTAATTGTTACGAAAACTCAAAATGTTAGAAATTAAAAATATATGCAATAGAAATTATCTCACCAAACAAAAACATATATTTATATTTAAGTAGTGAATATATGAGTGACTTTAAACCTTTGTTCAATTTAAGTCTTAGAAAAACTAGTACAGATTTTATTGTATATTGACCTGATTTAGCAGCTACAACTATAGTTATAAGTCAGCTTTGATAGCAATTTAAAGATTAAAGTATTTTAATAAACAAATACAAGTAACCAACTGTATTGAAATAAACAAAATTCCATCTTTTACAATACAGAATTTCAACACATGCAGCTTAACTGTAATTAGTAAAATCCTGGTTTTCATTGGAAATGTAACATATTCCTGGAGACATAATTGTAGCATTTCTCTTGTCACTGATAGTTGACAAATGGGAAATACTTTGTAAGGACACATAACCTTGTATCACTTTAGTTCAAACCTGTTGTAATTGCTGAGATGTGCTGCTCTAATTAGGCCTAAGTTGCAACCACATGGTAACTGTATTATTTCAATTATTGACAATTTTTTATACATTTTTTATATATTGACCATTATCATCTCATTGCAATAACATCTCAATATCTCAATAAAATGATACAAGAGTACCATTAAGATGATTTATCACATGGCTATACTTTGTTACTAAAGATCAAACAATATTTAAATAATATTAAAATAATATTAAAATAAATATTTAAATAATAAAATTTAAATAATGTGTCCAAATATTGTTTATAATTAATCTGCTTACTTCACAATGATTTCAATAATGTTTATTACCATGATATATTTGTGTAATAAATATAATATTTGATTATTTACACTATTTGGTACATAATTTTTTTCCATACAGTTTTAAACAATGTCAACAAAACAAAATATCTTATATCTACGAATATCATAACATTCTAGTTTTAACAATGGGTTTAAAGAATAATTAATAGTTATAACAGTATCTAAGTCTCTAGTGATTGTGTAAACACTAACAAATTAAACTGTGCAATAAATGTAAAAAAAAGCTCTTTGTTATTTTTATCAAGCGTATCAGTCTAGCCAACATGAACATTAAGCATAACAAAGACACACAGTGTGAGGTTTAGGATCAGTGTTTGGAATGCAATGTGTGAGAGAGAGAGCAGGATTTGTGAGGTACAGGAGTAGGATCTGTGCATAATCACACAGTGGTACAGGAATAGAATCTGTGAGTATTTCACATAATGGTGGTGGTGTGGGATCTGTGCTTAATACAAGTAACAGTTCAAAGATTCACTTTTTTTTAGAAACAACTAAGCTAATGTTTTTTGTTTGTTTTGTTTTTAAATATAATTTCTAGTTAAAAAATATATTTTATATTTATAACATTACGTTGTTCTTTGGCACACTTTTGGTTGAGTCACTCAAATGAGATAAAAAATAAGAAGTTTTGCAGAAACAATATTACACTTTAAGTCACAGCAAAGGAACTGCACGAGGGTAACACTGCGAAGCAGCCTGGGATTGGTTGTTGTTTTGTACTCACTTTCTGAAACACTTTATATAACAATACAGTAAAACAATACTAGTTTTATGTTTCAAAATTATGGTATTGAAATCTATAATTCATTGTCATTTCTGAATTCATAACTTAACCAAACCAATTTCTGACACCAAATAAGTCAAGAGAAGAAGTGAAAGCTCAATATAAAATTATGATTGTATCATATTCTATACAAACGTTACTTAAAGCACTTTAAGAGAAATTTATTTTAATATTGGATAAGTGTAAACATAACTGATTACAAAAAAAAACCTATTATATTATTGAACATGTAAATTTTTAATGATAATACCTAGACACAAAATGTTATTTAGGTCTCAGAATGTTTCACCTTCATTGAAAATTTTTGGCAATAATTTTCTTTCAAGTTTTACAAATGAGTAGGTACAGTATTTAGCTATTAAATTGTGTAATGAATTTGGTCATCCAGTACAGCTGAAAGAAAACTTCATCTTATCAAAAGATTCTCCTATACTTTGTAAACCGGTTTTGTCAAAATCTTTCTTCTATTTATTAGCTGAATGTACTGATGTTATATAAATAACTGTATGTTAAATTATACGAAAGACAAATTAGATAACAATACCAAACATTTCAAACATAGGCTAGTAATATTCAGCTCTAAACATGTACCTATTTACAGTGTATGTTATCTTAAGCAACTATACTCTAATATAGTTTAAATCAAATAACTGTTTTACGGCTTTTAAAAATAGTAAAAGTTAAAACATTTGACTACTTTAAGTACTAATCAAGCTTATATTATTAGTTTATAATGTGTATAAATGAGTAATCTATTTTGGTCCATGAAAAAATACCCTGTAATAATACAGTTACACATATAAATATAAATATTTTTAAAATGTGGTTGTGAAGATACATTTAAAGTTTTCATTTGGAAGTAAATTATATTTTTGGAGGAAAAAAGAAGATGGACCCATGTGTATTGTAAAAAAGTTGTATGATGGAAACGAAAATAGGAAACGCTGTTGAAGTTTTCTTAAAAAAATCAATAGTCTAACTGAAACAATTAGGCCCTAAGTATGTAGTAAATATACTAACAAAATAAATAATATGTGAATTTGTGGAAAACTATGGGCTCAATTGCTAAGTTATTTTATTTTTTTAATACATAGAAATTTTAATAAAATTAGCCAAATGATTTCTATTCTACAGGTTTTGGTCATTATGAGTGTCAATTTGTCTAGACAGAAATGACAAAATATTTTATTTGAAATTAGGGGAACAAAATAAATATTCATCCACTAATTTTTCATTTATTTCCACCAGGACAATAGTTTTATAGTATTTATTTACTGTTTATAGTGAGGAAGTAAAAAGGTATCATTCTAAATCAGTAGAATATAATCACTAGAACATTGAGCAGATCAAGAACCATCGAAAGCCTTAATCAACCACTGGGAACAATAGAGTAATTATTGAAACTCATATGGTTTATTACTCCAAGAAAACTCCAGTAGTTTAATTTCAATTTTATAATTATAATTTTTAATTACAAGGAAATATATTTTTTTACCAGATAATCAGTACAAAAGTAATGAGGGAATGGTCTGAGAAAATTGTATCTTCACAATTCTAAAGATATATTTTATTTTTTTTAATTTAAAAGGTAAAGGCTTTAAGAGATTTATTTTTATTGTTTAATTATTTATGTATTAATTGTGGAGTTTGGTTAGATATTTGTATGATACGCACAGACAAACATAAATAATTGTTTACAAGTATAATATACATTTATGTATGTATTGGTGAGTAAAATTATTTACTTTAAAAATCTTTAATTTGTATTTAATTTTGTTTCTTACAACTATATAATATTAAAATCTGTATATTTCGAAGTAAAATGTAATCTTATTTAATGGTTTAAATAACTAGAGTATAGTTACTTATGAGAAATCAAATTTATACTTCTTATTGGTTACTTAATCTTTCACCTAAATAAATCATATTCACAGCACGACAGTCGTAGAACACAATCCATACCAAGGCTTAAACAACAACGACGTACAGCAAGCTTTACTACACCACTGATTTTATATCTTTAAACTGGATTCATTTATAAAATATTTTATTCCACTGCATTGTGAATAAGAGCTCACTTTATAAATCACACACAACGGCACTTGAAAGACATTCTTCACACATTTCAACTTACTCCATTATGCTTCCAAAAATATTAATGCTGTCGGTTTTGGTTCCAGGTTGGATTTTTTGGCTTCAATTACTAAAAATTCAATTTCATTTCGTTCTCTTCTTGCGAATGATTCTGCTATTAATCTAGCAACTTCTTGATGCTGGAGTCCTATGAAAATAAATATAGTAGTTAGTTTTGTTCTAAAATAAAGCGTTGCACCTATTTTTGAATCGGAGTAAGGGAATTATTAAAATTTAATTTTAACTCCATTAAACAATAATCATGTTCATTCAAACTTAATTAATTTTTTTTGCCATTCAACATGTAGTTGATTTGTTGACATAATAAGATCCAAATATCATCAATTCTTTTTTGTGTGGTAATTATTTGCCTATTTTGACATAGGCATTTATATTTGAGATTACTAGTTATACAAAATAACCTAATCTTTAAAAATTAACTATTATGACACATCATTCAGTTGAAAAATTATCTTAAACATTGTTTAAACAAATAATATAAAAGCTTATAGTGAGAAAACATTGTTGCCAAATTATTCCAATTTGTAGGATGGTCATCATGACCTCGGTGAGGAAATTTGAAAAATCACTAATAGTATTTTTAAATTTGTTTTTAACTTAAATGAATAAAAGTAACATCAAATCTCTAATTTTTTATCTTATACAAAACTATCTTTTATCATATTATTTATAGAAAATATTTCTTGTTGTTTAAAGGCAAAAAAAATGTTGGTTTGTAAACCTTGTCATCGCCTTATAAAAAAAGGAAGGAGAAACAATAAATAAAGACTCCTAACTCTCGAATACACTAATAGCGTCAGGGTCAGAAGAGAACAAGAGTTGGGTAAGAGAGACCTGATAGGAGAGATTACAGCTTTGATCATTGTAACAACATTAGACTTATAAGTAGTTTGATTTCATCACATATTTTTAGTCACAAATAAACATTACATATAGGACAACTAAACAGGTTTGTATATGTTATCTGTATTTGTCAAGTTTTTTATAAAATAAACTATATTTTTATTTCTTTTAAGTTAAAAGATCTTATCCATACCTTCTACTTTCCGTCCATCCACTTCTAAAATTAGCTGACCCACTTCCAAGCCACCCGCATCAAATGCAGCTCCATTTTCCTGAAAAAAGAAAAAAAATATGAGAAATACCATTGTGCACACATGTGTGTTGGATACATGAAGTAAAATATAAACATGATTTTGATCCGAATCTATTATTATTTATTAGTTTTTGTATTTATGAATATTTAAATGATATCTGCTTTGACTTCATTTGATACTATTTTTTATATAGTTGGATATTCAACAGTTAAGACAGTTATTAAATTAAAGCATAGAACCAATCGTTAAATCTGAAAAGAAATTGTGTGTTATAATCCTAAAACTGTACCACTATATTTAAGTCTTAGTTGATGATGAGTTGATCTGTCTCTATAGAACTTTAGCCAAAAGAAATATGCCTTATTTTATATGTTTTTTTTTCCCCAAGATTTTCTCTTATTATTTTGTGTTAATAAAAAAGTAAAAACTTGTAGAGAAACAGTATAAAAACTTTATACTTCATTATGCAGCATATGAAAATAATGATACTATATTATATACATTTTATTATATGCTTTCACTACAGTGTTTATGGTGTTTTAAAATTATAACTCTTCATAAAAGACAATTGAAATTTTGACACATATGAAAAATATTTTAGGAAATATGTATAGCATGTAGGTGATTGGAATTTGAAATTTGTGCACATTCCAAAATAAACAACATTTTATGCAAACAATTTAAAAGAGTATCTGAAGTTTAAGATCTTCATTTGTGGAGTAGTTATATCCATAGTCTTGAGGCTTTTTGTTCCTTCCTCTATTTTGTCCAGGGTCAGGCTTAAAGTTATGAAAAAATCACACTATATCTCCTCACTATTTCTTACACTGTACGTCTGTACTACATATAAACCATTACTAATAAAATAGAAATTTTGTATCTAATGAAGTGGAGGGAAGACATTTTTTTGATATCAGGATTTGGAACACTCATATCTCATATAGATATTATAGCATGAAAAAAATCATGCTATATGAAAATGTTTTATGTCTATGAAAAACTTAAATATATTTTTTTTATGAATAATCAATGGAAAATTACAATTTTCACACTAAAACAATGTTTCAACAACCAAAGATGTCATCCTCAGATGGAATCAGAAAATTATAGTTCTACAACAAATTAATGAACAAGAGTGTACATATTCCTTCACATTACACCATTGTACTCTTTCCAGCTTTTTTTTATACAGCTATACCTGTCAAGAAGTGTGGTGGAGAGCAGATTTCTTTCATAGTGTTCTTTTGCTTGTTGTAGACCAATAGTCATAAAATTTTGTATTGTTGATGAGTTTCCTTGTTGTGGATATTTAACTTTTCTGTGATTATTGTTTACATAATATATGTTATAAACTTTTCTCATAAGTAATTATTTTCTGTAACATCAATGTTTTAATTTGTTATGATTATGATTGTTTAACTTGCATTTACTATATTCATGTTTCTCCTATACCAGGTTCATAACAATAAATATTTCTAGTTTAGTCTTTAAGCCTGTTTTAAATAATTTTTCTCTTTATGTCTATGCATTACACAATGTGCTCTGGTGAGGTCGGTATTTCCACATTTCATTTTTATAATTTTGCGACAGAGAGAAATTCAAAATTCTATCTACAAACTATAAGTCAATCATCTGTGGAAGGACATTTATAATTAGTTTGATCATACATATTTTCTCATAACTTCCTTTACAAAATTTACATGATAATTTAAATGGAAAAACATAAGAACATAAATGTTTCTATTTATATTAGGACTATCGTTAAATTTCATCAACTAATTTAGATTAATTAGTAAGTCAACAATCCTTTTATATCATAGTGGACTACTGTTTTTGACTGTATACTGTCATCTTCAGGTCTGGGACATCATTCTCATTCTTTTGTGGATTTCGTCAATAAATAACAATTTTTATAAATTTATGCTTGTTGGTTAAAAAAAACATACTTTTAAACTTAACTAAAACACTCACACAAATTTTAAAATGAATATGAAATTTTCATATTACCTAAATTATAATATTTAATATTTTCCTATTAAATATAACCTAAATTAGTTGATCAAATTTATAATTCTCCTGGAGGCCAACAAGACTACGTTTAAATTAAATTTCTAAATAATTGTGCCAGAATAAATTTATATTAAAACAAATCTTACATGTATGTTGATGATTCTTGGCAATGGGTGTTTTGTGTTTGCTCCTCCTTCAATTGCAATCCCAAGCAAAGGTTTGGTTTTCTTCACAGTTATGCGGAGGTTACCCTGATGATCTGCTACTACCTGAAGAAACGAACAATTTTAATAAATTGTATTTTTTTCTTTTTAAAGCTTGATGGTTCAAACCTTTATGGTTTCCTTAGTGGTTTTTTTTTTTTTGTGTGCTTATTTGTTATTAGGTCTGTTTAGAATTCTTTCGTTTATATTGCTCGTGAATTTAGGTTAGGCTATTGGGTTAGGTAACCCATAACAAACTTTCAAATAATATAGACTATAACATAAATCTTAATACCAAAAGCCAGCACGATACCTAGACCCGAGATTAAGACTCTACTTTTCTAAATGTATTTAATTACAAATTTGAACTTTATTCCCATTCTCATTTATTGTATTGCATTTTTAACGCCGCAACATTGTGGCTATTGGTAATAGTGACATTACTAAATAAATAATTCTGATAATAATAAATTACTAATAAATATTGATTATTCATTTATATTATTTGTATGTAAATTATCACTCTATTGCCTATATCAACCATAATTCATAATCATTAAGACAAATTAGAAAAAAAAGAAAAGTTAAACAGAAAGACATGACGGAAAGAAAAGCCTACAATCTATGACAAAACCTGAAGAAGATCGAGAAAAGCGAGAACACATATAAGAAGAGTTTATTAAGCGGAAGGACTGAAAACTATGATGAAACAAATATGGAAGACGTGAACACGTTGAGAAACGACTGTGAAATGAAAGAAATCGTTCGACCAATCGATTATAACACAAACGACAAAACGGAAATAAATGAACAAGTATGAGTATATATGTACCTCCATACCACAAACCACGAGAGGAACGAATGACAACACATCTGTCTATGGAAATGTTCACCGAAGTAGTACTACCGAAGTAGTACTGGCCGTAACAGATAAAATCGGATTGAATGTACCAAATTCAGAATTCATATCACAAATTTTATTTGCCATACCAGATTTAAAATCTAACAAAAGAATTGAAATAGCAGAGCTAAAAACAGACATAACAAATGTGCAATCCAAGATGACATAATCACAAAAAGAAATACAAACTACTTTGGAGAATGAGATAGCAAACATCCATGAACTTCAAAACAAAATGAAAACAGTGCAACAACACGAGAACAAAAATCAACAAATTAGAAAATATAATTGAAAGGAAAATTTCGACCCTGAAGGAACATCTCCAAACACAAAACCAAACAGATTGGAACCGTATCGAGGATGAACAAGCTGACAAACTTACTAAGATGAAATGTAACATATTTCCTACCTAGAAGAACAACAGGTGGAAACCATCAAGTCAAATTTACATATAAAAAATGATATCATGACAGAAACTTACTATTATGTTGCCATGACTTACAAAAAATTATACATTAGTTAAGACACGGAGACATCCGAGAACAAGAAACAATGAAGGAAATAGCCAAGTTACGGCAGGCATTACACGAACAGGCCAACATTGTAGTTCAAATAAAAGAGAAAATACTCCAGAAACCACCAACAATAAGTACACCACACATACATGTAACTTACACTAATGGTAATAACATAGGAATTGATGCCAGCTTACCAAAATTTATCGGCAGAGCAAGAAACTCAAAAGAATATTTGGATGCCATGAAGAAATATCACGAAAGAAACGTACAAAGAGGAACTAACCGGTCTGAAGACACGTGGGAACACCTTCAAGAATTGTTGAAATGCAGTCTAGAAGGTCACGCTTCGCGTTGGTGGCAAATGATGAGAGGGAAGTAAAAAACTGGGAGGACTTTCCGAATTGCTTCAAAAAGAAATATTAGTCATGTGAAGTCCAAAGAGGTATAAGACAACGACTCGAAATCGAACGATAAAGGGTGATAGGACATCTTACAAGATCCGAGTACTTGATAGAAACAGTATCATACCAAGGTGTATCACACCTCGACCAAGTGAAGAAGTTGCATCGTGACTAAACACTTCGACACCTTAACTGAAGATACAGCCCATGTACAAAATATTACTACAATACAAGGCCTAGAAACACTATTACAGAGAGATCTTCTTGTCCAACATCATAACACAAGGAATCATATTAAAAACTGTTTAATGTTATGATACACATATTTTAATGTGATTTTTAAGTCATTTTAAAGTGAAATAGCATTGTTATATATAAAAAATATGAAATACATATTGTATCGCTAATTTGGTTAGGGTCATAAAAAAAAAAAATTCTGATCTCCATTAATTTTGTCTTTTTCTGCCCTTTAATTTAACATGGCTCTATATGCAAGTTCCCATTTAAAAATTTTGAGTAACCCTAAAAATTCCCCATTTTAGGGAAAGGGGAAAAATTCCAAACTGTCATAAAACAAACTTCAGGTAACCAAGTTAACAGCTCCAAAAGGATTTGACTCTATAGTTCATACAAAAGTTAAGATGGTCAGGCAGGGGAAACTTTGTTAACACATTGTATATATTTTGTTTAAGATAACATATTTTTAGTTTTTACTAAAGTTTCCTTTCCCCCTCTGATTAACAAAATTTTATAGGGTTTGGATCTAACTCTCAGTGCCACAAGTGACGGATAACTAGAATCCTACTGTACTGTATAATTATATGTTTTTGTCTACATGTAAATCTTATACATTTAAAAGACACTCAAATACCAACAATAATCAAAAGAGCTTTAATAATCAAGAATGACCTATTTTGATAATATACAAATCACCCCCTCCATTAATACCATCACCACTCCAAAAGAAATTCACAAACTGTTACAATATGTAACATAAAGACAGTTTTTGATATCATAGTATATTTTATGTGTGTGTTCTAATTAAAGTTAGTTAGCTGTAGTGAATGATTTTTTTCAGTGTCCTTCTGTTGTGATGTATGTATGATCAAGTGATTATGAAAATATTTTTCATTTAAATTAATAAAACTCTTTTCAGAGTCATCACATTTTAGAGGTATTTTCTGCTTTAGCAAGATTGGTTCTTCATCTTGGCCAAGTAGATAGTAAAATTTTAATTTTTTTCTTGTTTTTTAAAGGCAAAAAATCTCTTAGTCATCATCACATTATAAAGTAAGAATAAAAGATCATAAAATAGATACCCTAACCTTCAAATAGTGTAATAACATCAGGGTTGGAAGGGAATAAAAGGTGGACAAGAATGATCTCTGATAATTTAGATGAAAGAGAGGGACCTAACCCAAAATTACAAGGGGAAAGGTGTAAATTGAGACCTGAGGGATAATTTTCTTTACGATTCAAACATTTTTACACTTTCATAGGAGATGACATCATTGTGAAAACATATTTCTTCTGGCAGTAATAGTGGAATCTTGTTAAAAGTATAAATAAGAACACCATGTGATTTTAGCTAATTCAGTAAGTTGTGATAGATCACAAACGCCAATATTTAAACTCAGAACACATTAAATCATAAAACTAATCTTACATATTTTTGTTTACTAAATTGAGTGAGAGTAATAATCCTAAACTAATATTCCTTCAGTTATTACAAACAAGTTATGATTCACCATAATATATCAATTGTGTTCACACTAACACATAGACTACAAACTATGGGTTTGAATTGCATTTTGTGATAATGGGTTGATGAGGGGGGGGGGAGATAATTCATACTCCTTAAACAAAAATGTGTTCCAATTCAAAGTAATGCTATTAGTTTGGATTTTTATGAGATTCATATGCATATAGAAATATTTAAAACAATGAAACTTTAATAAAATAAAAACATGAATCTATGAAAGGTACATGACGTAAAATCAATTTAGCTGTTTGAGTTGTAGAGATGAAAGCATAATAATCTGTGGACTAACCAATTCAAAAAATTGTAATAGAATGTAAAGTCTATATTCTTGAAATTACTATGCAGATATTCTGTGAAGCTCAACTTTATTGACATTCAGCTGCTTAATGGCAAGTGTTCTTTCAATTTTGTATAAAATGGGTGACCCATTTGGCCAATATAAGGACTGGGACACTCATTATAATAGAGTTCATAGATGCCCATTTTTTCGAGGTCATACACTTTGATGGTATTACTAGTTCTTAATACTGTCTTTACTTTATTCCTTGTATTTATGTGTGACAGTCGCATTGTTTTTGTCTATGTTCTTCCTTAAAAAATTAAGTTAACTTTATTAAAGTTAAGTTTGGTGTCAAAATCACTTAAAACATCATTTTGATTTCAAAAATAGTTTTATGTAAATCACCTTTTTAAATAAAGGTAAGAACGATATTAGATGACATAATATTATTAAAATAGAGTGATTAAAATGTCCTACATGGAGTTTAAAATGTTTATTTTATATCTGATTATCTAAATCACAATATTTTTACAATTTTCTTCATGATGTAACAAAATAGTCCTAATTCTTCGATCACAGTTATATAGACTAAATGAAACTATGTTTTTCCTTTGATTTAGTTTGACATTGTTTGAACTTCTGCTTCCTTTCTTCAATGACCAATTTTTCAATCCTACTAAATCATTTTCAAATCACCTTAACAATATATGTAGTTCAAGCTCGATTCCAATAAAGATAAGAATGTGGATGTGTATGTATATGAAGTACATATATGAAGTATGTATATGAAGTCACAGTATTTTATAAACTGTGACTTTGTATAGTAAATATAATTATGAAGTCCACTTGAAAATGATTCAGAAGGATTGAAACAACTGTCCCCAAAGAAAAAAGCGAATCATAGTAATAAAGGTAAAATATACTCACATTTGAGTTAGAATTTAAATTTATAACAATGAAATAGCTGATATCTTATATAGGTTATAGAAAATCTTGGAATCATATTATAACTCCGTTTTCTCTTCACATATTTTACACTTGAATTTTCAATTTTCAACATAATTATTAAAAATTCAGTGATCCTTCGTTTCTAGAAACTAATAATAAATATATTAACTTTCTTATAATTAGCTCGTGAGAGTCTTAATAAAATAAGTCTGGAATTTTAACATCAATAATATAATGAGTAACTAAAATCAAAATTAAATTAAATACGTTAATAATTTATACTTTTGTGTTATCTAATTGTGTATATTTTGATATTTATATATTGTATACTGTCACAACATTTATTATTACAAACATGAAATTTCAAAATGGCGACTGATTAAAACATTTTCTCTTTTAAATATATAGGCACTTAAATATATTTTAAATAAAATGTGTTTGTTATATCAGGCATAACAGACATTTTAAAAATTAATTTCAATGGTATCCAAGTCACTTTATAAAATATTAAATAGTAATAGTGAGGATCTAATAAGGATCTTAGTAAGTAATCACGATCTCCTTAACCATGCATATGTATTTTAAATATTATCTAAATTACTTTATGTTATATTTAAACTTTTTTTTGTGTATTTGTTTGTGATTGTGGTTTAGTTTTATTATTACAATATGACGATTTCCGTGAATAATACTGATAATGGGATCGCGATACCAAAACACGTTTAAGAAAGACGAACAAATAAATCAATGATGGGAAAACAGGTAATATAATTCTATTACTATTTAATATAACAGACATGTTTTGATTTCTAGGATCAACATTAAATAACTGATTTGGGCAGGAGATGTCTACAATTTTGTTTTAGACACCATTATTTTGGACTCAGGGGACCTCGAGACCTTTTGACTCAACACACCATTCTCTATACTACATATGTAAGCTAGGTTGAATAATAATTATTTTTATGTGAAAAATTCAATACAAAAGTATACTAAAATATATCTACCTCTACAAACACAAGGGATGTCAAACAACCAAGTTGGCCCAAAGATATATATACTGGCCAACAAATGTAGTTTGCCATTCCTGTGTTGATGTACAATGCATAGTTCTGTTTATCTGTGGTTTCCTGATCACTTGCGCAATAGTTTTAGTTACTGTGACAGTTCAGGTGTATTTCAATGCCTTTATTTACTTTAGACACATTGTGACTCTCTTGTCTATTATTTTGGTTTCTAGTTTTTGTTTGTAACTTAGTTTTATCTTATTTATGTTCTATATTTTGACACTTGATATTAAGCATTGATTCGTACTTTCGAATACAAGCTTTCGAATATAAGCTATACCAACAATAATATATGTTGCTTTATAGTTTGTAATATTTAGACAGCAAAGCTATTTCTGTGATGATTGTTTAATGTGGATTTAAATGATACGTATTGATTACTTCCATTTTGAACACTAGTCCATGTGATGGGGATAGTTTCTACACAGTTTATAATTTGGTTTTGCAAAATGCTAGCTTAGATGTAGACAGGTCCAATTCTTCCATTATGGATGTGAAGATAACCCTACAATTCAAAATCCTTTGTGTAACCATGGATTAAAGAACATTTTCATTTCGGTATTACAATAAATCAACTGAAATGTTTTTTGTCTATACATTCCGACAATGTTTTGGGGGATCCTCCATCATTAGGGTAATACAAACACAATTAAACACTAGAACATAAAACACTTAGAAATAATTTTGTATATCTAATCAAATTTCGACACTAATTTGGATGTAATAGGCTACTTGTGTGTAAAAAACAACAAAAAAAAAACGCTATTTTAACACCGTTGATGAATGTGAGATTTATAGTCCATTGAAGTACGATTCTATATATTTATTAAATGACCAACTCTTCTTCCAGGCAAACATGACGTTCGTCCCCCAGTATCGATTGAAAATAAGAAACAGGACACTAGAATAACCCCTTGTAGACTCGGCGCCTGTCAATGTACATATCATTGAAGCAGAGTCTTGTGCCTATATTCTTTTGTTTGAACTCCACACGCAGTCATATATGTTTTGTGTTTTGCATGTGTGTTTAACTTTGTTTTTATTACCCTGATGCTGGGTTATCATCTGAAACTGCAGTAGGAATAAGGTCAGAGGTATGTGGAAAAAAATTATTGGACATATTTATAATGCCCAAATTAATGTTAATTAAAAGAAATAATATAAATTTGTGAACAAATTAAATTAGGAAGCAATGGCACTGTTAGAGTATAGATGCTATTTTTAGTAAAAGCGGCTCGTGTTGCTGCAGCAGATGCTTAATTACGGGCGCAACGATTAATTATTGAGTGACTTAAGTAAACAATACTGAGGTTATAGTATTTAGTTCAGTCGGAGTACTGTAAAAACTGACAAGAGGGTTAGTGGTAAATATTAAATCGTATTTTAGTAGCCTAGCCATAGTTTTATCAAGTTTTTTAATAGCGTTCGTTTACAGTTATTGCTATTATTTACTAATAGAAATTAAAAAGATTTACTGCAATGGGAAAGATAACTGTAGATGTTATTATTATATGTAGGCCTACTGGTAAATATTATTATATGACTATTAAGTAATCACAAATAAATAAATGTTACTATTAATTATGAATGTATTTGTATATGAAGGGTGTTTTTAATTGATTATGGGAAGTAGGAAGGAATCGTAGTGAGCATCCAAATACAGATGGCTGTGCTCGTAAATTGATGATTTCTGTCATCACAAGGCAGCTATTATTGTTGTATGATTTTTGTAAGTGTGGTTTCTTGTATGGCTTTTTCGTTTTACTTGTTTAATTTTCTTTTTAATCTGCTACTTGTTGTGGCTGTCTTTGTACTGGTTGTGTTACAGGTTTGTAAGTGTGGTTTCTTGTAAGGCTTTTTCGTTTTACTTGTTTAATTTTCTTTTTAATCTGCTACTTGTTGTGTTTGTCTTTGTACTGGTTGTGTTACAGGTTTATAAGTGTGGTTTCTTGTAAGGCTTTTTCTTTTTACTTGTTTAATTTTCTATTTAATCTGCTACTTGTTGTTGTCTTTTTACTGGTTGTGCTCATGTGTGTTACTGGTTTGTAAGTGTGGTTTCATGTAATGCTTTTTCTTTTTACTTGTTTAATTTTCTTTTTAACCTACTACTTGTTATTGTTGTCTTTTTACTGGTTGTGTTCCTGTGTGTTACTGGTTTGTAAGTGTGGTTTCTTGTAAGGCTTTTTCGTTTTACTTGTTTAATTTTCTTTTTAACTCTGCTACTTGTTGTGGTTGTCTTTTTACTAGTTGTGTTCCTGTGTATTACTGGTTTGTAAGTGTGGTTTCTTGTAAGGCTTTTTCGTTTTACTTGTTTAATTGTCTTTTTAACTCTGCTACTTATTGTGGTTGTCTTTTACTGGTTGTGTTTCTTTGTATTACTGGTTTGTAAGTGGTTTCTTGTAAGGCTTTTACTTTTTACTTGTTTAATTTTCTTTTGAACTCTGCTACTTGTTGTGGTTGTCTTTTACTGGTTGTGTTTCTTTGTATTACTGGTTTGTAAGTGTGGTTTCTTGTAAGGCTTTTTCGTTTTACTTGTTTAATTGTCTTTTTAACTCTGCTACTTGTTGTGGTTGTCTTTTACTGGTTGTGTTTCTTTGTATTACTGGTTTGTAAGTGTGGTTTCTTGTAAGGCTTTTTCGTTTTACTTGTTTAATTGTCTTTTTAACTCTGCTACTTATTGTGGTTGTCTTTTACTGGTTGTGTTTCTTTGTATTACTGGTTTGTAAGTGGTTTCTTGTAAGGCTTTTACTTTTTACTTGTTTAATTTTCTTTTGAACTCTGCTACTTGTTGCGGTTGTCTTCTTACTGGTTGTAATTTTTACTGGTTACTGTGGATAACAACTCTGTGTTACTGGTTTGTAAGTGTGGCTTCTTGTAGGTCTTTTCTTTTCTTTATTTAATTTTTTTTATCTCTGGAAATTGTGGTTGTCTTACGCGTTTTACAATCTATGAAACACCAATGGCACATACCTAATTTTCACTTTCATAGATTCACTCAATTATAATTTTTCTGTCTTGATGAAATTCTGTCCTGTACGGGTATTTCTCATGATATATTACTTATCTTCAGAATTAATTTTATTTACAACTTTAGCATTCATTTTTTAGTTCTATTTAGTTCAATTTTAGATACGCTTTGCATACCATAATCGTTTAGATTTCCAAAATTTGTAAATAAATTTAATTATTAGTAACACTAGTTGATCATATTTAGTTTCAGAACTATCTATGAAGAACAAATCGGAGGATGTCTGTAACAAAACGTCTGGACAGATTTTCATTACCACCTTTCTTCGGTGTTGTGCATTACTGCAATTTATGAATTTTGTTTTTAAACAGAACAAAACTTAAATGATTTCAAAACATTTCACAAAAAGTTATGTTTTGCTATCTTAAAATTACACAAAACTTTTTCTCACAAGGAATTTTTAATTTCATTTGGAAATTTAAAAAATAAAGTTTTTTTTCCCCCTTAACTACGAGTTTTGTCCATTAAATAACATAAACCGGAGCATGGTTATGACTTGATAAGGAATCAAATTATTTCATATCTGTTATTACATAGTAGGCCTATATATCTTTAAACAAATAAACTAATAAAAAAAAATTAGGAATACACTACAGAAAGTGACTGACATCAGTGTGAAAAACAATGTTGCAATGAATCAAGGTCTTGATATATCATTAGTTTGACAGTTATAGTTGATGACAGACTTTTAGAGTGACGTTTTTAATAGCATTTATCTGATTTATTTAGTCAAGGAGCGATCAATTTTCGTTTTACGAAAGTTGTTAAAAGTTGATAGTTAATAATACATCTGCTATTGAAACAAACATACATTATCCTTGTAGAAAAAATCGGCCTATCTTTTCGGAAATTGGACTTGCAATTCCACATAAAGTGTTCCTTTTAAAGTTAATGTAATGTAATACATTCAATCATTCTGGAATTATATATAAAGTTTATAACATTGAATGTAAAAAATAAAATAAAATAAAATAAACGCGATACACAAAATCGTTTTGTGTTGAATGTACGCTAATAAATAGGACAACATACATTGACCAATGACACACTGGTTGACAAATGATGTTGTTTACAATTTCCTTGTGCTCGTGTACAGTTCGACCGATCTGTGGATTTCTGATCAGGTAAATACTAGTTTTAGTTATGTTGACAATCAGTTCGGGACGAGTTCATTAGTCCTGGATTACTTTGGGTTAGTTATAGTTTCTAAAGTAGACCTAGACGTTTATCTTCTTATTTAATATTCTGTGTTTTGGCACTTGATAACGAGAATTGATCTATTTTTTCGAAACATCGTGTATTTTTAATACATAAATGAATATAAATGTCGAATAAAATACAAATATTTTTACTTATGTAATTTATATACAATTAAGTTACTCGGTGATTATTGTTTAATTTTCTACAGTAACTTTAGATAAACGAAAACTAACAAGATAATTTTTTAAACTTTATCTTACATGGACACAATATTTTCTATACAAATGGGAAATTTGACTTTATATGATGTTAGTTTAGCCAAAGCAGAGATTTCATTTTTCCTTTGAAGAAAGATGATTTTTCTGACTCGTTTCATGATAAGTCACCGATCCGGAAATAATTAGTTAATATTTAGATACACCATTTCATAAAAAATCATTTGCATGTCATGTTCCCGATTTTAAAAGTTTTAAAATAAATTTAATATTTTAAAAGAAATATTTGTTTCATTTCAGACGTATGGCAAATTGGAGGATGTCCATCCTGTCACTTTGTAGCCGAAAGAGCTGACTGATTTTCATGTCATTTGCAATGGGGAACTTCTTTTAATAGCTTAACTGTGCAAGGTTTTTGAATTTTTGAGATGAACAAAAATCTAAAATGTATTAAAAAAACTATGCTTTTTTAAAAGTGCACAAAATAGAAACGAGTTTTGCTCATCAAAAGAAATACAAAAGAGAAAAATAAATTCAGAAATAAAAAAATTATGCAAGTTTCGGCTTATTTTGATAAAAAACAAGGTATATATAGGCCTAGTGTTATTAAAAAAAAAAAAAAAAAAAAAAAAAAAAACATGGCGAATTGTTAATACTGTCTTTCATATTGTTTTCATAAATAATTTGCAGAGTTTAAAAAAAATGAGAATCATCATTAAAAATATCATTTCAATTGCCTAAAACACATATTTTATAAATATCGAGCATGCCTTACTTAAAAAAAAAAAAAAAAAAAATTAAAAATAATTTTTATGTAATAATGTTGGATCAAAACATTTTTTTTTAATGGTAATCTATATTGTGTCTGGTAAGAAAGAATTCAAGTAATCAACATAAACAAAAAAATAAAATTTTTTTTAATGTCCGGAGATGCTTTGTTTGGTATCTGTTCATTTTAAAAAATCTAATGATATAAACATCGGATTTAAAGATTGAGTCTTTATATTTTATAAATGTGCATGGATAGTTTTAACTTGTCTAGAAAACATTCTAAATTTATAGGAAACCGTAGGTAAATTAGAGGTTCATTCTAGATATTAGAATCGGAAAACAGATAACTTAACCAAAAAATTACCAATAAATACAACATACGTTTTCTTTTTAACGAAAAAAAGTCAACTTTATTTTTATTAAATTAGATGAATAATTGATAAAAACATATTATTTCGTAATTGAATACAAAAAGTTGCCCAGTGTGACATTTTATAGAAATATTTTGATTGTTTTTGATAAGTACTTACTAGCTTTAGGCATATTGGGAAATTATTGGTAATGATTTATATTCCAAGATTAACAGTAAAATACAGTAATCATCGTGTTTTAAGATAAAACGGTAAAGAACCTTATATATTTTTTAAGGAGACTGTTTCCAATAATTTCCAGTCAAATATTTCAAAAGATTTAATTAAAATTAGAATATTTTCTATTGAAGTTAAAAAATACTACCTAAAGATGTTTACAAAATGCAAACTTGGTATCTAAACAAGTTCCATAAACAAATTTTATAAGGTTTAAAATACAAACAAGGACATTCAGATGATAAACGAAGCATTCTCTGACATACGTTCTTCTGTACTCTATTTAAACCACTAGAATCGTTGTGTCTCAACAATATCGTTTAAATGACATTCACCTTTTCACCATTTTGAAATAAAAATGATATTTGTATTATAGTACTGACGTCAAGCAGTCTTTGTTGTTGATATTTATCGTGTCATTCATTACAGCTGTTTCGGTATTACCAATATCATCATCAGATGACAAAATTTGACGATGGTATTGGTAATACCCAAACGACTATAATAACACATTAAATATCAACAAATACTGCTTGACTATAATACAAACATTATTACAAAACAGTCGTAAGGCAATATGGAAATTATAAAAATGATATTTTTCTGTAAATTGTTTACAATAATTAAATGTTTAACACAAAAGTGAGGCATCTTCCATCTTACAAATATTTTGAATTTTTAACTGTTGGTCTTCTACAATCAGTGGCGGTCTACCTACAAAGAACAAACTTTGTATAGTCGATGTGTTGTTTAAAACGTAAACCTTAAGGAAAACGTACACCTGTCGCGCATTTGAGTGTTATTTGTTCATTGTATGTGTTGTGTAAGTTTTGTAGTGTTTTAATGTCTTAACGACCTCTCAGGAGGGAGTCTGAAGATGGAACATACTTCCTGAAACGTGTAACGTATGTTACAAAAAAGTCACAAGACGGAGTAAGTATTAAGTATTTAATAACTTAGCAGGATTCGTTATACTTAGGTAAGAAATAAAATCAATTATCTTATTACAGAGTATATATCTTCAAATAGCTTATAAAATAATCAAAAACAACACTCCAGAAAGTGAATGACATATCACCGTGAAAAACAATGTTACAATGAATCAAGGGCTTGATATATCATTAGTTTGACACTTATATTTGATAACAGACTTTAACAGTGACGTTTGTAATAGAATTTACCTGATTTATTTAGTCAAGAAGCGATCAATTTTATTTTTAAGAATGTTGTTAAAGATTGTTGAAACAAACACACTTATTCTTCTAAAATGTCGACCTAGCTTTGGAATTTGAATTAGAAATTCACATAAAGCGTCAATATCTATTCAAAGTTAACGTAACCACAACATAAGTATAAACAGTGTTATGTTTAGCCTATATATTAGTTGCATGTAAATAAAGTACTTTCACAAAGTCCTGTTACATTGTTTACAGGTTAACAAATATTATAACACATTTGTTTTTAAACCCTTTATTTATATGAAATACAGAAAAAATTTTAAAGTAATTTCAACAGTTTTCAAGTCATAATACCACTCATCTACGCTTATTGTTTAACAACTATTCTAGTTTTTTTTGCGTAAAGAAAACGCAGATTTTTGTGTGTTTAAAATTGAAAACCTATTGGTCATCATTGTGTAACAAAAAAAGGAGGAAACGGACATAAAATAAAGACTCCTAGCCCTCGACGTCGTAGTAAAGATGAAAAAGAGGGATCTAACATAAAATTACAAGAAAAAAGGTGTAGATTCAGTTTGGCTAGCTTGGGATTGTCACACCCGTACTCATTATAAGAGCTTCTGATGGTAGAGTACGCTACAGCTTAACAAAGTGGAGAAATTTTGATTAGGCTTAATACATGCATTTATATTGGTAGCTTACCTTGTGTTGTTTTTGAATTGTGGGTTTATAGTGCAACCACTGTTCGAAGCTACAAGTAAAAAAAAGGTTTGCAAGTAAATTGGAAAAATAATGAGTAATAAAATTGTTCAACTGTTTAAATTAACAATGGTAACAAATCTCTTCCAACCGCCTCTTGTTACACGAGTGTAATGCATCTGTTACCGTAGTTTTGACATTAATCTTCAACCAATACTACAATTTCGCTAACATGTCGGGCTTGACGATTGTGTTGGTGTTTTGTGTATTGTAATTTTATGTTTCTATGACACTTTGTCTAAGGAAATGACTCACTTAGGGTTTACAGCCAATGAATAAAACAAAAAACGTATTTTAAACAGTGTTGGGGAATTCATTACGATACAATCACGAGACGATTGAAACAGGTATTTATTTTTCTGTCTCTCCGTAGTCAGTTATGTGCTCACCTGCTCAAACCGGTGGACAGAATTTGATAAAATGTTATTAGACGTATTTTGACTTTCTATAGGGGATTTTATTAAATGCTTATATATACCTGGCACCTGGGATAATATCTAAACACAAAATATTGATTTTTTCAAAATCGGATGTAATGAATTTGATGTAATTTTTTATATAAAATGTAATCCATAAGAAACCAAACAAAACGTATTGTTTATATACTTTATTTGGATATTCTCCATTATTTGTGATTATAATACACAACATTTAGAGATAATGGATCAACTTTCGTTATTAAGTGAACAATCAAGATAAATAGAAACATGAAAGGGCCAACATATTCTAAATGTTTAGGTTTGGAAACTAAAACTAAAATTAGTAATTTCAGAAAGAAACTTATTACAAGGTGCGAACGGTAAAATAACTAAGACTACAAAAGTGAACAAAAAAATACACGTAATTACAACTATACACTAACACAAGTAGTGTCAAACACCAAATGTAACCAAGATCAGATAAACTAAACAATGAAGGGGTTTAGTGTCAAAGGGTTAGCTACCTAACGGTTTTATTGGGGTAAACAACCTATAATCCCCTCTCTCAATAGTTTAACGTGCGACCTGCACGCCTTACATGTAATTCGGGAACAGTTTTATCATTTATTTTAAATATGTAAAATACAAATTATTTATTATTAATATTGAAAAATTATTTGTTTCAGAACTAGTTATTAAAACACAAAATAGATCTCCTGTATTTGAATTGAAATCATTTAAATTTAACCTAGATGATGTTAAATGTTCATATTTTATAATAGGTTATAGTTATTCATTATTGTTATTTGGATATATTATACGTTATATGGTATTTAGTTAGCCATATCTGACCTGATCAATCTTAAGATTTTAATGAGATGAAATTAAAGTTGTACAGATTCATTCATTGTTATACATAATTATCAAAGAACGATTTTCGTCAGTTTTTTATCAACGTCTCTGTTGTCCTTTGTACTACAGAAAAAAAAACACACTTTGTCGTTATAACAAGAAAATATTTTGTCTCCTGTGAATTTATCGTAAAACCAACGATTTACGTAAAATTTAACAATACAAATTTTAAACGGCCCCTATTCTTAAAATTTAAACATTGAAGTTTGGTTGTTGGTATACTGGTAAGAAGGAGATTACATAATGTGTGTTCCTAAATATGAACCCAATATCTTATTTATGTCCTACGTTATAATGATTTTCTGTAAAAAATAAAATGGAGGATAGACGGAAAACTAAAATTTTTAGAATTTATTTTTGTGTTAACGTTTTTCCTTAAAATGATAGAATAAACTCCCTGGCAAATTATTAAACCACATTTTTCAAACACCTTGTATTTGTGATTTTAATTATTTTTATTTTATAGACAGGTTGTTTCATGAAGAAACGGAAAGAATTTCATTTATTTTAAAGTTGAATGTCAGTAGAAATTTTGAAATTTACTGAACGATTTTTCTGGTAATTGAACTTGTCCAATCGTTTGTAAAACCGAGTCTATACAAAAAAAAATTGAATATAATCAATCTAAAATTACGTTTTATTATACACTAGCGGAATTACCCGTGCTTCGCTAACGAAATTTTTTCAAATATTTTATAACCATTAAACAATACTACGATAAAGTGTCCTGAGTGGTACTCCACCGTTAGAGAAAAAGACACATATTGAATGAACTTAAGAGAATATACATTTTTAATACATTAATGATAAATTACTTGATTTATTTAACTAAATCTATTTATTTTAATGAGATGGGACTTTTAAGTTAATTTTATAATACATGTTTGAAGAATGTACACAATTAAATCTTATTTAAAACACCGATATTTATAACCTCAAAATCATAAAATATAAAATAATATTTTAGGTATAAATATCCAAACTTTTAAATTCAAATAAACCACCTATAATATCAACCATAGTGATGATTTAAATAATTAGAAGTAATTTCAAAACTTATTAATAGAAACTCGGTTATTGGTGCACACGGGGCGAAATTAATACTGTAGGCCTAAATAATTTTCAATTTAAGGTTGAAATAAGCCAGCTGTTTAATTATCAGCTGACATTGTAATTTGTTTTCTTTATTTTCCTTATTATAGTGATAAATTACTTGATTTACTTAACTCAATCTTAAAGTGATGGGACTTTTAAGTTAATTCTATACATACAATTAACTATTATTTAAAACACCGTTTCTTATAACCTTAAAATCTTGATTCAAAACAAAAACAAACTTTTAAATGTAATAAGTCAGGGGCGAAATTAATACTCTAGGCCTAAATAATTTTCAATTTTAGGTTGAAATAAGCCAGCTGTTTAATTATCAGCTGATATTGTAATTTTTTTCTTTATTTTCCTTATTATATTTTCCTTATTATATATGTGATAAATTATAGGTTATGTTAAATTACTTGATTTACTTAACTCAATCTTAAAGTGATGGGACTTTTAAGTTAATTCTATACATACAATTAACTATTATTTAAAACACCGTTTCTTATAACCTTAAAATCTTGATTCAAAACAAAAACAAACTTTTAAATGTAATAAGTCAGGGGCGAAATTAATACTCTAGGCCTAAATAATTTTCAATTTTAGGTTGAAATAAGCCAGCTGTTTAATTATCAGCTGATATTGTAATTTTTTTCTTTATTTTCCTTATTATATTTTCCTTATTATATATGTGATAAATTATAGGTTATGTTAAATTACTTGATTTACTTAATTTTAAAATTTTTAAATTCAAATTTTGAAAAAAATAGTTTCAAGGTACACAAGGACACCCCTTGGAGAACCTATCTACGAAATTTCGTAATTCTAGTCCTCGCCGTTTGTCCGCTAGATCGCACGCAGACAGACAGACAGACATACACTCGCTTTTATTAATATAGATATAACGTACTAATATTTATATGTATTATTGCATTATTCATTATCACAATAATAATTTTTAAATATCAACGGGAATGTTACTTTTACGTTTCGTGCATTCTCAAAGGGTCACTATCACTCGTACTTGGCAGTAACATTAAACTTCATTGTCGTAAAGTCTTGAAAGCGCTCTCTATAAATAAAACAAAATATCTGTTAGAAATTTAATTATTATAATTATAGTAACAGTGAATTAATACAATAAAACACAAGAAAACTTAGTTGCAATGAATATACCGAGTGGATTAAAGCATTCCCTCCTTCGTCAAATATTTTGCCACAATTTTTGTGATTTCGATTTAGAATCAAATGAAGTTTACACCTTATCCTTTGTACTCCGTTTTATAAGTTAAACTTTTTTTAGTCATCTTGGATCTGCCATTTTGGATTTGAGTAACTTTTTAAAATGATAACAGAATGGTGTAGGATTGATTAATCATTGTTTCTTAATGCTGAGTTCAGTTGTACAATTGGTTTTTAGATGTAAGAGTATGTCTCCTATCTTCAGCTATTCAAGAAAAAATGCAGCAATTTGTAAAATTTAACTCAAAGTCAGAGTATCATTTAAACACATGCTATGAATTAAGTTAATTAAGGTAAAAAATATTTATTATTATTATTTAGTAAAAATAAATCCCTTAGTTTCTTATCCTATAGCAGGTTCAAACCATTTAGAAATTATTGACTTTTAACATGATATATGATTTTACTTCAATGTTATTAACAGGAAATGGTGTATATAGAAGTAGGACATTAAAATTAGCTCAAAAATTACTGTGTAAAGGTTAAAATTCAGAACAGGACGTAACTCTGGGAAAATGTTCGTTCGGTTTGTAGCTTTAGAATCTAAAGAGGGTTGGTATAATATTTTTAGAAAGGGTAAAGGGTCAAATACATTTTTTGCAATTAGCTTGACAGGGTTAAATATTATAGCAAATAGGATTAAATATTATACCACACTAGTATTTTTTTAATAGAAATTAAATGATATTAGAATCAATTTGTTTCTTTGGATGTTTTTTACGACCAAAGTTGAACGAGTTACATCCCTTTGAAATTTGACCATTTTTTACATTTCAAAAAAGTATGTTTTTCACTTGATTTTTGCATATTACTTTGTATATGTGTATAGGATCAAGAAATGTTTAAGATGAAAAGATGAACGTTATAAGGTTTTCAGTTCTCTACAAATTTCTTTTTCTCGAAACCCTACGAAAATAATTGACAGAGTTGTAAGGGAACAACGGAAATTTTTTCCTATATAGTAAAAAGTGCTGAAACGTTTTAAAATGTTGCAAATAGTGTAAAAATAATGGTAATTTTTGGTGATTATGAAAATACGAAAGAAAAAAATTTACTATACATAACAAAATTACATATAGGCCCTAGGCCTATTATAAAATTTTAAAACAAAAGATTTTGAATTAAAGAGTTTAATAAATGCGAATTTCGTTGCTTCACGAAATACCTGAGTGACCCGTTTTTAATTTAAAAAAATAGTGGATTTTATTTTAACATAGATAAATAGATTTTTCTTTCACCATGGAGATAAATATTGAAGGTTTATGTAATATCAGGATTCTTAAATAGTGCGAAACATTAACAGTTTCTTGCTCAGTATTTATAAAAAATCAAACATAAAGTTTTGTAAATAGTTGGAGATTAGACACAGATATCAAAATACTGATGGCGTCTCTGAATTCTGCTTTGATAAACAATATTCGGTCATTTGTGACACGAACATGTTATAATTTACTTTAAAATTACTCAAATAGAAGATGGAGAGTGCAAGATGACTACCATCAGTTTTATATATCATAAAATGTCAAGTATAAACGGAATTTGTTCCCAAATACGTAGTGGCAAACAGTAATGGTTGTGTGGTATTTATTAGCCACACAAGACATAACTATCGGGAGGCTAATATATATAAAATGGTGTTATTAACTCCACTGGAATGGAACGGGAGATCATAATAACTGGAATTGATTTATGAAAAACCTTACTACAATGTACAATGTACATGTAACATTGTTTGTGATATTTTCATAAGTCTTACAGAGGTCTGCTCTTGTTCTGACATATTTTTTACGTGGTTAGAAGAAAGTTATGAATAAGTCTTACAATTTGACGGAAACAGAATCTTTCTGAGTGAATGATTTGGTTGAAGAAGGGCGTTCTCACGAAGAAGTTGCAGTATATTTAGAGGCAATCACAGGACAACTGGAAGAGTAATTATGCGATATGTAGTGACAGTAGAAGATTAGGACAAAGTTAACGTAGAAGACAAATAAGAGGGATGACCGTTTTTGGAAGATTGACGCACTTTAAAGAAGGAGGATAGCGATCACTGAGCAGGAGAACTTTCCAGCCGTCTATGACGATGTTTCCAAAATCTCAACTGATCACTCGATGGTTTACCATCAGGCGGCACCGAGCAGCCAGATTCAGATTCCTGTAAGAACTTGTAAATTTGACTTTTAATGACTCTAAACAAGTGTTTTTTTTTCTGACAAAATGAAATTAGTCTGAAAGTTCTAGATAGTCGCCAGCGTGTATGTAATAGGCGTGCGAAGAGATTTGAATAGGTATTATCTCATTCAAAGAGCCTTTTCGGGTTATCTCTTTCATATATTGTTGAAACATTCATTACGTCGCTCGTAGACTCAGATAGGGCCTACTATGCTAGACCAACACTGTAAAGTTAGACCGCACTCTGCTACAGAAGAAATGAAATATCCCGAGTTTCACACAGAGAAGAAATGTGTGTCGCCACTATGGACTGGCCTCTGAAAAACTCATAATTCACACAATAAATAGCACATTTGTGTGTCTGTTGAAAAACGTGTTCGAGCCAGAAACTCGTGGTAAATCATAGGAAGAAGTTATAAAACAGGAATGGGAGATCATACCACTGGAAGACGTCCTAAATGTCATGTGATACAAATAAGGCTATAGGCTATTATATGAGCTAGAAGGGAAAACACTAGAAAACCATCAAAAGAATGTCATTTTTATTTGGTTTTGATTCGTTAGAAATGATACTGTTTTCAATTTTAACTAATAAAAATAAAGTTTTACATTTTTATCATTCATTTCCCATAAATCTCTAGCTAATAAAATATATGAATATAAATATTTAATTGCAGAAATGTACATGAAAAGAAAAATACTAGGTAATGCGTTAAATTTGTCAAATAATTAAATTGTCAGACTGTAATATTGTTAAATTAAATTACAAAGTAATAAGATCCCAGTAAAAGTTGTTAACCCACCTACACTTTCTATACAAGTTGCAATGTGGATCATTAATATTGAATCAGGTTTACAAGCATTGGGTCACCTCTTTCTATTTGTCCACATTTCCTTCCATCCTTTGGTGCTATAATTGCTTACATTGACCCTGATTCACAACTCACGTCTTATTTACTTTCTCGCTTTTGTAGAACCTCTTTCACACAGTTTACAATTTATAATCTACAATGAACGAAAGTGGATGTTATCTGTTAAACGTGTGGAAATAATAAACTGTGCTTATATTGTAAATTATTTGATAAAACGTATTTAATCGTATTTGATTGGAATCAAGTTTTTAAGGACGGTGGTTCAATTTCTATTTTATTTTATGACAATTATTGCTGAACTTTATTATTATTATTACGATTTAGTACACTGACTTTGGCTTTGAATCTTCGTATTTCACCAAAATCTGTAAATACGATTTTAAGAAAATAAGACTTTTATAACAGCTCCTTAGACGGCTGTTTTAGTGATATAGCGACCAATAAGTTATCTGCTTTTAAAAACATTGGATAATGACGAATTGTTTATATTATTGACATAGTTTATTCAAATACTAAAACTAAATTTACAGTATTAAATGTAATGTGATAGGCAGTACAATTATGAGACAAAAAGTCATTCAAATATAAAAAATTAAGGAACAATTTGATTAAGCCTATTAAATAAGTCGAAGATAGCGAAACATATTTGGTCCAAAAATCGTAAATTTAATTATAGACAATACACCCGGAAAACTTATAAAGGGTGTTTCACAAAGAATCTGAAGGAATTTCAGGACGAATTCTACTGATGAAAATCGTGAAAAAAGTTCATATGAACATAGGTCCGGAATCGCTTCTTTTCAGTATGTCGGCCATTTTGTCTAAAAAAAATTAATGATAGCTTTTGAAATTAGTAAGAATATGAGATTAAATTTGGTATGAATATTTTTTATTAGTATACCAAGATCCAAAATATTACTATGTAAATAATTAAAATGGCGACTGTTGATATTTAAAAAAGATTTTAATTTTTCTGTATCTTGAAAAGTAATTAAGTTATCGTCAAGAAATCCAAAACGAAAACAATTGGTAACTGCCAAGAAAAAGCAAAACATTATTTTTATTAGGCCTGCTAGTTATATTTTATTACACAGTATCAATAACTCGTGCTGAAAAGCAATATTTTTTATCATTAAATACTCAAAAAGTAGACTTTAACTAGTTTGAAACTTAAAAATCTTCTTTATTAAAAAAAAAACTATTAATTACAAAAATTGCGTGACAACTGCGCACGTATTAACGAAATAAAAATATTATTAAACAAATAAATGTGTTTATTTATTTCGTAAGTTGGGTGTTTCAACAATCACAATTTAGCTACTGAAATAACAGATGATTACTATGTCAAGTTTGTACACTTTTAAAAGTTGTAGTCAATTGTATAGTGCTTGTGATGTTAAAGTGTTTGTGTTCCGGGTTCTCAAAATGCCATTTCAGTTTTCAAATGAGGAATATGTTGACATAATTTGATATTGCAATGTGGAACACGGTTAAGGAACGTCCATCTTCATCGAGGTCTTGCACTACATTCCTGAGCCTATATGCACGTCAGCCACAGCTATATTCAGTTCTAGTCACAGCTGATCATTGCCATCTCAACTGCCGTGGTTTTAGCAACCCGTTTGATGATCGCGGATAGCCGTGCAACTATGATTGCAGTGTTAACTCAAGTTGCAACCGAATATTCGTCTGTACGCAATCGAATGCCAACTCTGCCAGTCAGGGTGACTGTTCCTCAGAACCCATCACAGATATTAGATAGTTATTACTAAATAATAAAACTGTAAAATTCACAAACTCAAAATAAAACAAAATAATAAAACAATCTGTAATAATACTTCTAGTAGTTTGAATTTATTAGTTCTATTTTGGTCAAATTTAGCATAATTAAAGAAAATTCTGAGTGATAGGTTGAATCAGTTTTTCTCGGTATTTCCTAATTATCTATGACTTATAGAACCCATTCAATCGCGTTATCAAGAAAAGCTTTTGTGTGTTCTAGAAAATGACAAAACATACATTTTAAAGGTTTTTTCCTGATATTTTGGATATATTTTAACATTCAACAAAAATACAGATATAATGTTGTTCAATATTAAAAGTACTAAATGTATTAATATTGTTAACAGTTTGTAGAATCAACAGTTTTCGAAATATTTGGTAATACCAACTTTAAATGAACGCATGTTGAAACGGTTAAGTGAAAAAATATCAGAGTTGGTGGTACAATGCGAACTAATAGTATTTGCAAAATTTATTATCGATGTTTGAATTAGTTCTCAAGTCATACTGTTTTTTTTTTTTTTTTTTTTTTTTTTTTACTTCTAAAGACTAATGGACAGATGTTTATTGGAAATTTTTTCTTTATTTTGATTGATTCCATATCGGAGATAGTTACGTCATTTAATTCTACCAAAATTTTAATTCTATCACATTTCTTTCCTTAAACTTTGCTATTACTTTGAAAAACTATTTGTTAAGAAAAAAAAATCGTCAAGCTTATATGTTATCTTAGCTATCAATTGGCGTTACACGCCTAGGTGGATTTTAGAAGTTGCCTCCACTCATTTCTGTCACTGACAAAATATATCTTTCATCTTTTCATACCCATGGATCTTCTCATTTATCCTTCTCTACATTTTCAAACCATTTTTCCGATATACTTCCACACATCTCCTACTCTTCTTGTTTACTCTTAAATAAGTTTATTTACTGTTCATGTATTCTCCATTATATCCACTTAATAAGGTAACAACCTCTTCGGCATTACCTATAAATGCACTAATTTATTTGTTATTTTTACAAATTTTCTAACTCTAAATTATAATGTTCCATAACAATTCCTTACAGACTAATTACAAAATCGTTCATAGCATTTTCCGCTTCAATTTACATACTTTGTTAATATTATCTTCCATGTTCCTGAACAATAAGTAGAGGTCTTAACATTGTCTTGTATATTTTTATTTTCGTAAGCATTGTTATTGGTTTCGTACCTTTAATGCTCTGAAACCTATTGCTATTTAAATGCGTTGCCCATATGAACAATATTAAATTGGTGAACAAAATTACTGGAGTAATATTGATGAATAAATTATAGCGACATGGTATTTTAAAACTAACAGTATCAATTTGGCGAGAAATAATAGAGGGAGAAACCATGTCCAAGGGGAATTTGCATATAGTTAGATGGGAGAGTTTGCGTTATTTCGGAGAACTCACGTTAGCTTTTCAAAAAATTCTAGTTGAAAAGGGTATAGGCATGATGTAAGTGAATTTCCAATAAGTCAATTTTAACTAGTTGCTAAAAGGATAATATGAGAAAGAAAAATATTTATTTGATGCCCATAGGGGTACCGACAAAAACGTTGATTGTAACAAACTGTATTTGTGTACAGAGTGAATAAGATAAAGTGTCTCACATCTGTTAGGGGAGAAAGGTTTGACGTTGAATGATGCAGTAACGAATTTCCTGCTAAATCATATTTGGGCAATGTTCTAAAAATATTATTCTTCATTTCTGGAAAAATGTTTGTGTGTTTAAAATTAAATGTTTATGTGTCAGGATCAAATTATTCCACAAATTCAAATTTTAATCATGGGTCAAGTAATATTGTTGAAATTTTTAAGAAGCTGATATTTTAATGTTTTGAAAATTGGGTTTCAGAAAACTATGGTTAAACTTTCGAAAAATTGTGATTTAACACATAGTTTTAAAGTATTTTAATACTGATTATTTATTTTGTAAATATATTTATTAGCATAGTAAGGATACAAAGAATCATAAAATCCATTATTTCAGATTTGGTTTATATTTTGAAATAGCACGAAATACGGATAAAAACGTTGTGGTATGTTATTTTATATCATGTCAACAGGTTTAAATATAATTATCACGCGATCCACGTTCATATTTGAATATTTTCAGATTTGAATCCTGTGAACATCTTGTATCCAACAATAAAATGATATTTTTAAGTGACTCACCATGGCAGATTTACAATAATTACATTTTAAACAGCTCTCGCGTAATAGATTTGAGGCGTGTTATCAGACTCACATCTCCACACATGATACTTTTTTGATAACACTATACATGCTCCCATACCTTCATACCAATTCAAACTATGAAAACATGTATTGTTTGATTTTAAATAGAATATTGCAAAACAAAATGAAATAAATGCAATAAATGGTGAAAAAACATTGCAGTAAATTTCTCACTTACCAATTCACAAAACAAAATAAAAACCAAACAATCTATTGGTCTTTATAAATAATGTCATTCAAAAAGTGTGTCAACGCGTCGGCGGCATGAATGGTATTTGATTTAATACGAGCTTGTAAAAACTGCTGTCGTGGCACATTTTTGTTTTCGTTTTTTTGTCAGAAGCATAATATATTTTTTTAACTTTACATTTTGCACACTGGATTAATCTTCACAATTTTTGTACTAAAGTTGTAGAGCCGATTTTGAGAAATTGTGTTTTTATAAATAGCTCGTAGTCATGAAAAAAAAAGATAACCCACACTTCGGAATTTTTGAAGTGATGGCTACCAATACGTTTTGTTTAAGTCCTTAAAGTTATGCTTGAATAAATTTTGATCAAAAATGTTGTAGATGATTTTTTTAGAAAATCTTATTTTTGTGTTTTTGTCCTACCCTCAATTACGACTTATCGAAAAGAAAAGAAAAAAGTTCTTAAAATATGGTTAAAATATGTCCAAAGACCAAATTTGATTACAAATGTCCACGCATTTGGGTTGCAGAGCCTCTGCACATACCACAAACACAGGTGACATAATTAAAAACAACTTTTTTTTTGGAATCAGGAGAAGTCAAAAAGAGGATATCCTAACAAAAAAAAACTTTCTTACACAACACCACTTTCTCTGTATTTCGTATATGTGAGAAAGTAAAAATTGATTGCTGAAACTGATATTTCAGTCCTTCAAATTTTGAAAACTGGGTGAATGAAGTTTTACCTAATTTCAATGAGCTGCCATTTTGTACTGGGTTGAGATAGAAAGCTCTGGTTCCACTGTTCTTCTTCTTTAATCACGGACTTTAAAATGAGGTGTCACTTAATGGGTCTTTATATTTAAAACTTTTGAGCTGCCCCCCAAAAATCCCATTTTGGGGAAATGGGCAAAGTTGTAATAGTGACTAAAAAGTTCACTTTTATTTCCTAGAAAGGCGTTCTGAGTTTCATTTTTCTATCTTTATCCATTTAAAATTTAACAGGGTGTATCCATACTTTTGACTCACACTGTATATTTCACTAAAGAATATGATTGACTCAGCAAAACAAGGCCCTGCTTTAACCCGTTTATTTGGATTTACTGTTTGTTACACAGTTAGAGCATAACGCGTGTATATAAAGTATAGGGATAAGGTTTTTTGCAACGATTTCGTTTTTAGGTCAAACGGGCTAAATACTAGGGTGTTTTATTTTATTTTAATTTAAAATGCTAGCCACACAAAACGGTTACTTTTTTATCGGGTGCTCCATTAAAATGAAAATTAAATGAAATGAAAAAATTAATTGGAACACTGTTTTCTAAAACTAACCCATGAGAAATTTACCTTATGAAAATATAGAACTTCCTCTCACTACTGTTGATTCTTTCCCAGTTATATGAATTTAAATATGTTTGAGTTTCTCATGGTTAAAAAAAAAATAATTACATTGCAGTTACACTGATTTATACATTAAGTTTTCCTCGAAAACTTGACTTAACATGTATTTTGTATATAACCATTAAATTGAATTATAGTAAATATAAGCAGTAGTCGGATCGTTTACGCTTCCAAAATTTGAGCTACCGGCGAATGGTGTGGGAAAATGTTAAGTTTTCAGTTAAATAAATCAGCAGATATGTACATATCGAAGGGTTCTTTATTAATTAATACCTAATTAATATCAATGGTGCAGCATATTATTATATTTAGTAATAATAATAATAAAAATAAATGTAATTATTTGTAAAAATCAACATATTATAATACTGCTCAATTAAAAACGAAAATAAACCAAATGAAACCTTAAAATCTAAATTGTGTTTCTTTCTTTTCTTTTTCTTACACATAAAACAAATTCATAATGAATTTAATGATCTTAGTCGTCTGACAGAATATCAAACGTTATACGGAGAAGAAACAACCCAGAAACTTAACAAAATAAATTATCAGCTTAATGCTATAAACATTAATTAATTAACAAGTACAAGCAATTTGAATGTTTTCATTGGTCAGGCTTATTCTTTTTTTTTAATTATTCAGAAGCTATTAACTATTATTAGAAATAATTGTTTTATGAAGATAACCAAATTCATAATATACATACGTGTCTGCATACTTTTAATTATAAATAATTAAACTGTGCAAGCAGCACCCTATACTTTTTGGCCTCCCCTACGTAATGCACGCGAGAATACCACGAGTCATTATAGTAGTATAACACTACTTCATTATTTAATTAACGATTGCAGTTAATCCATCTTCGATTGCTCCAAAATAAAGCAAGGAAAGGTTCCATGTTCTCTTTTCATCCAGCATCATATAAAGAGGATGTATACCTCTGGGGTCATAGTTCAGCATGATTTGTTCGCATCGAGTTTTGAAGACTGATCAATTTTTATCATAATAATCTCTTATATAACTATTTCACCAAAAATTAATAGATAACATTTTATAAATGATATTGTACTTTGCATGACTTACCCTTTGTACCAATTTAGCGTGATCTTCCTCTTTAATTTTATTTCAGAATGAATTAGTTTTTATCTCCAAACATTGTTTTCCATATTAGTAAAAACTTAATTACGTTTTAGTCCTCGATTCTTGCCAAAAATTAAACAACCCAACTTTTTTGTTTATTACCAGCAGTACCAAATGTTTTGTTAATCTGTCTTCTAATGAACCTAAAGTTTTTGATATGTTGTTGTGTATATTTTTTAAAAAATGACAACTTAAATCAATGCCTTTTCGAAATAAATCGCGTAATTAAGAATTGCGTATAACAGGAATTGTATAATTATGTACATGTACAGTTGTTGTGCAATTAGGTACTGGCAAGCAAAATATTTTTTTAAATTGCAAATTGCTGAAATTTTTCCAAGTCTTCAAAACGATTTTAAACACAAAAAAAAACCTGTGCCCCACACCTAACGTCGCACGACAAACTGCATTCAAACGGTTCACTTGGCAGTTATAAAAATATTATTTAACAAAAAAATTACCCATCATATTATTAAAAAGAAATTTAGCGGTTGACGTTTTCTCCCTACAATGACAAGTAGAAGTTAGAGATGATTTTAAAGTAATGTCTAAATATTATTGTTAAATCTATTGACAATCTTGATACGTTCTCCGGCAAAATGTCAGTTTTCAGGCGGCCCAACCTACCTCCTCGTCTAAACACTGAATCTTAGATTTGGTCCTATTTACAATAAGCTACAATTTATTACAGTAAATGTTTAGATTAGTAGAACATGTTTTGTAGAGATTCAGTTTTTTCTGCAAATAACACAATTTCATCAGGACACACACTATTAAAGACCAGACCCCCTACTAAATCTTTAGTGTATTTTAATTCCTAAAATTCTCTACTTTTACCACATGTTATATGATAAGTTAAAACATTGATGTAGATCATTTTTGCGGATACATTTTTAAGTCTCTAGTGGTTTTTGGAAAGATGTCTGTCTGTCGTGTATGAAACTTACAATCATATCGCGTCGACCAATTTTAATGAAACTTGGTATGTGGGTATATCTTGGGATTTCTCTTTAAAAATTATCGGTAAAAACGTCAAAAATAGGTCACGGGCTAAATGGCGTATTTTTCAAAATGGATTTCACAGATTTTAGTTCAAATGGCAGTAAAATGCGAAGATTAATGATCCAATGAATCCGTGTGCAAAATCGCAAGTAAAACAAATGTATCGTTCAGGAATAATTGGTAAAAAACAAAAATGAACTTTGACCACTGTCATTTAATCCAATGCTCGATTTGTTTTTATACGATTTACGTTGAGGACGCATTCATGGCACAAGTAAGGCATTTTAGGTTGGTAAAGTTAGGTTAGGTGAGGTTAAGTTAGGTTAGGTTAGGTTAGGTTAGGTTAAGTTAGGTTAGGTTATGGCCCAAGTGAGCCATGTTTAGACCATATTTGAATATATAATTTTTTTTTTTCACAAGCGACGACCATGATGGTTCTATTTTATTTTTGACTGAATACTAATGAACTGATATTTTGGTGACGAATAGGTTTCTTTGGTTTTGGTGGTAGAAGAGTGAAAAAAATTTGTTGGCATGTTTTTATTTTTACAGAGGTTTTTATATTTTCCTTTTATTTTTGTTTTCTAGATGATGGACTGCTTTTATATAGTGTTGATATTTTATTACTATATCTCTTATGTTGTATATAATTATTGTATATTAAGAGTTTATTTGTGTACATGTTAATGCGATTAAATAAAGCTTGTGTTTGATTAACAATACAGAAATGTTTAAAAGGACTGTTTTGCTACTTGTATTCTCATTCAGTTGAGGAGTCTGAGGACGTTTTACACATATATTGTGTTTTTAAATGAACATTTCTAAAGAAAATAAATAAGTAAAATCACTGGAAAGCGATAATGATTATTGAAAAACTGACGTTACATTCGTATTTAAGATTGAAATTTCATTACAAGATGCAATCATATTCGTTCTCTATATAACAATATAGTATCTTTGTCTAGTAATGGTAATGTGGTTTGAAATAGAAACTGCATAAATTGTAGAGAGAGTGTGTATGTGGGGGGGGGGGTAGGGTACATACAACTTTAAAGTCCTAGTATTTACATAATTATTACATTACCTACATAGCAATTTTCAGAATTTGTGTTGGTTTGATGTAAACAAACTATTAGGAAAGTTTGTTTACTTATTAATCTAAATAATCGGTCTGTTACTTTAAAATACTTTCATTTTGACACATACGTCTCATAACGTTCCATAATACTTCCTTGAATGGAGCTATAAAATCCACATATAACTAAGCCCAACGCGGATTTCTTCGAATAAAAACAAGAGTTGACTAAATGACAATATTGTAAAAATCATTATCTAAAAATTGAAAAGAAATCAGTAAAAATAGCTCTAATACTCGGAATTTCAGTCAAATTTCGCATATAAACCAGGTTTTCCTATTAATAGGATATGATTTAAAAATTATCACAAAATGCCGGTCGCATGAAACGGGTTTTTCTTCTTTATCAGGATCTGAAAGCCTGTACCTGCTTCTAGCGATCTGCATATGTTATTGCCAAGGCCGAGGTCGTCAAATGGTCGGATACACAAAAGAGAAAACAAAATTTGCATCCTATTATGTCAGAGAATCAGCTATATTTCAGGTAAATTTAATGAACATGGATTTTACATCAAATAATCAAGTATTCAGTAGTGTGTTTATCAGGTGTTATTTTATGTAACATCAAGATTGCCTAGTCAGATGTCAGTACCAGCAGGCTTTCTCTCCTCGACAAATTAATACGGGCAGCAAGCGACAAATATTTACTGATAATTTTTCCTTCCAGGTTGTTCCTTTTCCTTTATTCTTTTAATTAACAACTTCAAAGTTAATAAATACTATCTTGACTTACTGTATTTTATATTTATTTACGGAAATGAGGATTACATGGCATTGAAAATAATAATTTTTATAATAGTTTTAAATCAATACAAATATCTATTAAAGCGTTTAGTTTGCCTTCAAAATTTGAATAATTTTCAAAATATTCATCTGTCTTTCAAACAATTTGTATACCTATAAACGAAGAATAAAATATCTTGATCGATTTTTAATTCAGGCCGTTGGGGGGGGGGGGCGTTACTTGGTCCACTTCAGCTACAATGGATTTTTGTACTCACCACTACAGGATAGACGTGAATCCACTATTTAGGGGTAATGCAGAGCAAAGATGAACCAAAATTGGTACGCTAATTTTTCGATCCATTATTTAATATACATGTCTTAGGAAGAACGGTGCGAACATACCCCGACCTCTAGACGTGCTCCTTACAGAAGTCTGGCTACTCTCTGTTGGACATACCCTCTGGGGCTCTTGAGACCTACCATAAGTTGGCAAAGTTCTCCCTGATTTATTCCACAGCAGTATCAGGAATTCACGGATGATCTGTTGACTTGTTACGTCGTACAGAACCATTCTCAACAATATTTTGGAACACAGAATAAATTGAAGGTCTACTTGCCATAGACGTTCGGCACCATTAAAAAAAGCTACTTTTAACAGCAATGATAGTAGCGCTTCTGGTGATTGCATATGGTACTACGACATTACGTAATTCGAATTTGTGTTTTATCCGTAAATGACAACTCAATCGATTTTGTAAGCTTTTGAAGTCTTTTTTGAGACCATTTTTTGTAAAAATTTGGTCAATTAAATGCCTATTTCGAAACATAGTTGTATATTTATATCTTATATACTCTAAAATAGCTTCGTTCATGCCATAAACTCATACAAATCAAAAAAGAAGAAATAGCAAAATTTGCTCACATTGTAAACTCAATCATAAAGGGATCACTCGTGTGAAATGCATATACGACACAGATAGACCACTCCAATAATCACTTTGTGTAGGCCTACTGAAAGAACGTCAAAGCGGATATTTCTGTGTAAAACCTTTTCTGTAGGGCTACTATGTAGGCAGAGATAAAATGTGTAGCGTTATCACGAAGGGTTGTATTGGGCGTGAGTTCAGTTTAGGTTAATGATTAGACATTAATCAAGAGGTCAAACCATGGTCTACATAAATCAATGATATCTATTTTATATTTCTCTTAAATCTTGTTTTTACATATTTTACAATGACCCAGTTTGACATTTCATAACGCTATGGAAATGTTTGAATATGTTTAGTTGCTAAACCACTTCGACTTAGTTCTATTTAACTTGTTTACCGGTTCACTTTGCGTAGAAGTGTTACTCATATACTATCTACCGTGTGATCAAAAAGTCCTTCGGTAATCTCTTTGTCTTGACTTGCTCTTTCAGGAATAATATAATGACCTACACGTATTTATCATTACTGTTCACATCACTGTCGGTACTCTCTGCTATTCTTGTTAATTTTATGCGTTGTAGTGGTCGTATTTATTTCTAAATATGGTTATGATTGAAGAACATGGTTGTAGCATACAAATTCAAATCACCTCTGAAATAAAACGTCATTCACTCAACTTCCACACATACAACTTCCGTTGCTTGACAGATGCTGTCACCTGCCGAGATTGTCCAAAACTAATGATCGTACGATAGCGGAGGGTAAAGTACAACGGCAAGACAGCCTATCTTCGCTAATACCGGTTGCTTAGTCTACCTGTAGTCACTCACAATGCCTGACTTTTTTTAGATAGTTACGTTAGAGATAAATTTTCTTACTTGATCTTCAAAAATTGCAACTCAGTTTCAACGATATGTTAAAATTTAGTTTGTGCGTTTTAGTTTAAAATGTTTAATAAATTCGTTTTCACGGCGCAAGCTCACGTGGACTGCGACAGGATTTTCCAGGTACTAAGCTTTACAGATTTTATCATATATTAAATTTTTGTTAATGCTTTAAAACAATTTATTAATTATCATGTATTTTTAAAATATGTAATTCAAGTTTTATTTAATATTCAATGTTCTTTTGAAACTCAATGATTATAAAATTTTCTTTTGTTAAGACATACTTTACAAAACCTTGCAAAGGCACATTTTGAGTTTTGAACAATTATGTGAAATAGGTGCAAACTAATGTTGAACTTTAAATGATCAAAATATCTTATTGAACATGTCAAATATAAAACAATTGGAGAAATCTGTTCTAAATCAGAAAATTTCGTTTTACAGACTTTTGCAAATCTTTGCAAGTCTTATACAAGCTTTGTTTCAAACAAAATTAAATATATATAAATAGATTTATAACCATCTAAGAAGCTTTTAAGTACAATCTTAACGAATTTCTGTTATACAATCAATTTTCTTTAATTTTGACAAAAAACCAGATATTTGCTTTAATAATGAACATTAATGCTAAAACATGTCTGATTTTGTACAGACGCTAAAAAACATGTTTTTTGCCATAGCTAATATGCTGGTAGAAGAAACACAGCAAAAGATCTAAACATGTTTCGTCCTGTTAACAAAACACGTTTTATTCAACATAGCTTCAGAGTTTCACGTGCACAAAAGTGATGTTACAAAAAAACTGACTTTATAGAACTTTAATTAAACTCATATTGTATATGTGCCTAAATTTATTTCAGCGAATATGTTTTCTTAAAAAACTATATTTTAGATGTAGACTTGTGTAATTAATTATAATATATATAAAAAAATACTTGGGTGGAGCCTGCATGCAAACTTTCGGTCCTAACAACCTCCAAGAGGTTAGTTTCTAAATTAACACAAAAAAAATTGACGTCAATTTAAAAATTTAATATTCAAAATTTTCTTTTCTTTTCTTTTAAAATAAACTACTCTTTCCATAATAAATTCTTTTATCTAAAACATATATATATTTATTGGCCAAATAGCATTTAAGAAATTTATCAAATAAGTAATATTATGTAACTGTCTTAAAAAGAACTATCTTTTCATAAAGTCAAAAAGGGGGGAATAAATATCAGTATCTTTTCATCTTTTTTTTATTTTGTAATTTTTACATTTAAGGGCGTATAATCTTTTTTTTTTGGATTAATTATAATCCTGTTAATTGTTAAGCTGTGCTCATTGTCTTTGTTAAATTTTGTAACGATAAAATATATAAACTAAAAAGGGGGGATAAATTTTCAGAATCTATTGACTAATTTTTTTTTATTAAATTATAATATTTTGTATTAAGGGCATATAACTTTACTAATTATAAGATTGTTAATCATAAGCTGTTTATGATAATTTTGTCTCAGGATGTATTTCTCAGTTGTAAATGATAAAATCTGAAACGTCGAAATTTTGTTTCAATAAACTTGAGCCTTGTTAATCACTAAATTTGTTTTTGTCTTTTTTTTTTTAATTTCTAAACATTGTTACCATTTTGGTTCCGCCTTTCTTAAATTTAAGTCCCCTGGTAACATGTTTCTGGTAGCAGAGCGTGGTTGATTTTCTATTCTAGCGTGGTTTTCTCTAAATTATAAAGTCGTTGATTCTAGATTCTAGTGTGGTTAAATTAAATTATAGAGTTGTTAATTTAAATTTTGGAACCGTAGTTAATTTTCAAAATTTTGCATTGGAACTATCTAAATTTAAATTCAAAATTATCTTTGTTAAACAAGGCTCATTTTTACGTTTTGCAGCTTTTTCAAATACTGCACAACTGTTGCTGATGAAATTTTTTTTTATTTATTTTAAATATTTAAATCTCTATAAGTAGAGATCCGGGCACTTGAGGACAAGAATGGTGGGGGTACCCCCACCCCTCCCCCCTCCCCCCATGGCCCCTCCCCCTTGCCCCTCCCCCCTTGCCCCTCCCCCTTTGCCCCTCCCCCTGCCCCTCCCCTTGCCCCTCCCCTTTAGGCCCCTTCCCTTCCCTTCCCCCATTGGTCCCCCCCACCCCGCCCCCTGCCCCTCCCCTGTAGGCCCCTCCCCTTTAGGCCCCTTCCCTTCCCCCATTGGTCCCTCCCACCCCTTCCCCTGCCCCTCCCCTGTAGGCCCCTCCCCTTTAGGCCCCTTCCCTTTCCCCATTGGTCCCCCCCACCTCCACCCACCCCTCCCCTAGCCCCTCCCCTGTAGGCCCCTCCCCTTTAGGCCCCTTCCCTTCCCCCATTGGTCCCCCCACCTGTGACGTAATGTTGTCGAGACACACACATGACGTCATACACACACGACGTCATACACTTAACTTTTTTAATACCGGAGGGATTCGAACCTGTGAAGTTTGGATTTGAAGGCGGACACGCTACCGACTGAGCTATCGTGCATAGTATTACAAGTCGGATAATTAACGCAGTATATAAGCCGCCATGTTGTAACCGCAATAATGTGTTATATATATATAATGTGTTAAGATAGTTAACCTAACCTATAAGTGTCCTACTTTTGCCCATCCACAGCCTATCAGCTGTTACAATAATGTGTTATATAATTATATAATGTGTCAAGATATCCTACTTTTGCCCATCCACAGCCTATCAGCTGTTACAATAATGTGTTATATAATTATATAATGTGTTAAGATAGTTAACCTAAAGTTTCCCACCTTTGCCCATCCACAGCCAATCAGCTGTTACAATAATGTGTTATATATATATATATATATATATATATATATATATATATATATAATGTGTTATATATTTATATAATGTGTTAAGATAGTTAACCTAACCTCATAGTATTACAAGTCGGATATTTAACGCAGTATATAAGCCGCCATGTTGTAACCGAACGCCAGAACATTTCGTAGAAGTTCGGACACGAACCCCTTACCGTAAGACTTACCGAGTTTTTCGCGACCGCGAAAAACTCGCGTACGTCTTACGGTATGGGTTCTGAGTCGTACCTCTAGGTTACTCTGACAACAAATAGTAGTGTCCAAATTTAATGTGCTTGTGTTAACCTAACCTATAAGTTTCCTACTTTTGCCTACCACAGCCTATCAGCTGTTACAATAATGTGTTATATATATAATGTGTTATATACTTATATAATGTGTTAAGATAGTTAACCTAACCTATAAGTGTCCTACTTTTACCCATCCACAGCCTAACAGCTGTTACAATAATGTGTTATTATATAATGTGTTAAGATAGTTAACCTAAAGTTTCCTACCTTTGCCCATCCACAGCCAATCAGCTGGTACAATTAATGTGTTATATATATATAATGTGTTATATATTTATATAATGCGTTATATAATGTGTTAAGATAGTTAACCTAACCTATAAGTTTCCTACTTTTACCCATCCACAACAGCCAATCAGCTGTTACAATAATGTGTTATATATATATATATATAATGTGTTATACATTTATATAATGTGTTGAGATAGTTAACCTAACCTATAAGTTTCCTACTTTTGCCTATGTTCACCACAGCCTACTTGAATCAGCTGGTACAATTAATGTGTTATATATTTATATAATGTGTTAAATATGTATATAATGTGTTAAGATAGTTAACCTAACCTATAAGTTTCCCACTTTTGCCTATGTTCACCACAGCCTACTTGTAACAGCTGGTACAATAATGTGTTATATATATATATGTAATGTGTTATATATTTATATAATGTGTTATATATGTATATAATGTGTTAAGATAGTTAATCTAACCTATGTATGAAAAGTTTTTACCTATGTTCACCACAGCCTACTTGTAACAGTTGGTACAATTAATGTGTTATATATTTATATAATGTGTTATATATGTATATAATGTGTTAAGATAGTTAACCTAACCTATAAGTTTCCCACTATTGCCTATGTTCACCACAGCCTACTTGTAACAGCTGGTACAATAATGTGTTATATATTTATATAATGTGTTATATATGTATATAATGTGTTAAGATAGTTAATCCAACCTATGTATGAAAAGTTTTTACCTATGTTCACCACAGCCTACTTGTAACAGTTGGTACATTCAATGTGTATTTATATAATGTGTTATATATTTATATAATGTGTTGAGATAGTTAACCTAACCTATAAGTTTCCTACTTTTGCCTATGTTCACCACAGCCTACTTGAATCAGCTGGTACAATTAATGTGTTATATATTTATATAATGTGTTAAATATGTATATAATGTGTTAAGATAGTTAACCTAACCTATAAGTTTCCCACTTTTGCCTATGTTCACCACAGCCTACTTGTAACAGCTGGTACAATAATGTGTTATATATATGTAATGTGTTATATATTTATATAATGTGTTATATAGTTATATAATGTGTTAAGATAGTTAACCTAACCTAAAGTTTCCTACTTTTGCCTATGTTTACCACAAGTTTCCTACTTTTGAACATCCACAGCCAATCAGCTGTTACAATAATGTGTTATATATTTATATAATGTGTTATATAATGTGTTAAGATAGTTAACCTATTAGAGTTTCCTACTTTTGCCCACCACGGCCTAGGTACATTTAATGTGTATAATGTGTTAAACGTAGTTTCCTCCGTTGTCTACCAGGGTGTAGCACATGTGTTTAAGTATCGTGTTAAAATATTGTTAACCTAGACTTAATTCCTACTTTTGCCTATTAACCTAACCTATAAGTGTCCTACTTTTACCCATCCACAGCCAATCAGCTGTTACAATAATGTGTTATTATATAATGTGTTAAGATAGTTAACCTAAAGTTCCCCACTTTTGCTCATCCACAGCCAATCAGCTGGTCAATTAATGTGTTATATATATATAAAGTGTTATATATTTATATAATGTGTTAAGATAGTTAACCTAAAGTGTCCTACTTTTACCCATCCACAGCCAATCAGCTGTTACAATAATGTGTTATATATATATATATATATATATATATATAATGTGTTATATAGTTATATAATGTGTTAAGATAGTTAACCTATAAGTGTCCTACTTTTACCAATCCACAGCCTATAAGCTGTTACAATAATGTGTTATATAATTATATAATGTGTTAAGATAGTTAACCTAACCTATAAGTGTCCTACTTTTACCCATCCACAGCCAATCAGCTGGTACAATTAATGTGTTATATATATATATATATAATGTGTTATATATTTATATAATGTGTTCAGATAGTTAACCTAAAGTGTCCTACTTTTACTCATCCACAGCCAATCAGCTGTTACAATAATGTGTTATATATATATATATATATATATATATATATATATATATATATATATACAATGTGTTATATATTTATATAATGTGTTAAGATAGTTAACCTAACCTATAAGTGTCCTACTTTTACCCATCCACAGCCTATCAGCTGTTACAATAATGTGTTATATAATTATATAATGTGTTAAGATAGTTAACCTAACCTATAAGTTTCCTACTTTTGCCCATCCACAGCCAATCAGCTGGTACAATTATTGTGTTATATATTTTATATAATGTGTTAAGATATAATGTGTTAAGATAGTTAACCTAACCTATAAGTTTCCTACATTTGCCCATCCACAGCCTATCAGCTGGTACAATTAATGTGTTATATATAATGTGTTAAGATATAATGTGTTAAGATAGTTAACCTAACCTATAAGTTTCCTACTTTTGCCCATCCACAGCCAATCAGCTGTTACAATAATGTGTTATATATATATAATGTGTTATATATATATATAATGTGTTATATATTTATATAATGTGTTATATAATGTGTTAAGATAGTTAACCTAACCTATTAGAGTTTCCTACTTTTGCTCACCACGGCCTAGGTACATTTAATGTGTATAATCTGTTAAACGTAGTTTCCTCCGTTGTCTACCAGGGTGTAGCACATGTTTTTATGTATCGTGTTAAAATATTGTTAACCTAGACTTAATTCCTACTTTTGCCTAAACCTATGCTTACCACAGTCCTAACGGGTGTTAGTCCGGCCACTATTTAACCGAACCGAAATTACCAACCGATTTACCAACCAAATCCAGCCGATTTACCAACCAAGATCAACCGATTTACCAACCGAAATATACTTTTACCAACCGATTTACCAACCACAATATACTTTTACCAACCGATTTACCAACCAAAACCAACCGACATTGCAAAGAAATTTAAAAATCCCATTGCAATCCCCTACAAGGTAGAGTTAGCGGATGTTGAGTTGGCTACTCTACAGGAAAAAATGCCCGAAATACTATTGGAGCTGCAAACCCACGACTTCTACCTTATGGATTTGGACATTACACAAGATTTTGTGGGGATCTTTAACAAGCGAGAGATGTGTGAGCATTTAGTACGTCATTAAAAATAAATAAATAAATGTTTTAAAATAATATTCTTTGTAATTTGTTACCTCCATTCCACCAAAACTCTTTTTAGTAGAGAGATAGATATTTGATGTGACCTTGGAATTGTAGCCGAAAACGACACGACCCCCCAACCCCCATTTTTCCTTTTTAAATATATAACGTCGTAACGTTTGTTAGGAACCGATTTACCAAACCGTAGATAAAATTACCAAGATTTGGTTGGTAAATTGGTTGCAAAAAGTATATTTTGGTTGGTAAATCGGTTGGTATTGGTTAGGTTAGGTTAGGTTAGGTCTGGTTAAGATAGGTTAGGATAGGTTAGGTTAGGTTAGGTCTGGTTAAGATAGGTTAGGATAGGTTAGGTTATGTTAGGTTAGGTTAGGATAGGATAGGTTAGGTTAGGTTAGGTTAGGATAGGTTAGGTTAGGTTAGGATAGGTTATGTTAGGTGATTTTAGGTTAGGTTAGGATAGGTTAGGTTAGGTTAGGTTTTTAGGAGAATGGTTGTTAGGTTAAGTTAGGATAGGATAGGTTAGGTTAGGTTAGGTTAGGTCTGGTTAGGATAGGTTAGGTTATGTTAGGTTATGTTAGGTTAGGATAGGTTAGGTTAGGTTAGGATAGGTTAGGTTAGGATAGGTTATGTTAGGTGAGGTTAGGTTAGGTTAGGATAGGTTAGGTTAGGTTAGGTCTGGTTAGGATAGGTTAGGATAGGTTAGGTAAGGTTAGGATAGATTAGGTTATGTTAGGTTAGGTTAGGATAGGTTAGGTTAGGTTAGATTAGGATAGGTTAGGTTAGGTTAGGATAGGTTATGTTAGGTGAGGTTAGGTTAGATTAGGTTAGGTTAGGTTAGGTTAGGTTTTTAGGAGAATGGTTGTTAGGTTAGGTTAGGATAAGATAGGTTAGGTTAGGATAGGTTAGGTTAGGTTAGGTTAGGTTAGGTTAGGATAGGTTATGTTAGGTTAGGTTAGGTTAGGTTAGGATAGGTTAGGTTAGGTTAGGTTAGGTTTTTAGGAGAATGGTTGTTAGGTTAGGTTAGGATAGGATAGGATAGGTTAGGTTAGGTTAGGTTAGGTTAGGTTAGGATAGGTTATGGTTAGGTTAGGTTAGGTTAGGTTAGGTTAGGTTAGGTTAGGTTAGGTTAGGTTAGGTTAGGGATAGGTTATGTTAGGTTAGGTTAGGTTAGGTTAGGATAGGTTAGGTTAGGTTAGGGTAGGTTTTTAGGAGAATGGGTGCCACACGCCGGGATGATGGTGGTGGTGGGTGTGGACTGTCTCCTAACCTAACCTAACTACCTAACCTAACCTAACCTAACCTAACATAACCTAACCTAACCCTAACCTAACCTAACCTAACCTAACCTAACCTAACCTAACCTAACCTAACCTAACCTAACATAACCTATCCTAACCTAACCTAACCTAACCTAACCTAACCTATCCTATCCTATCCTAACCTAACCTAACAACCATTCTCCTAAAAACCTAACCTAACCTAACCTAACCTATCCTAACCTAACCTAACCTAACCTAACATAACCTATCCTAACCTAACCTAACCTAACCTAACCTAACCTATCCTAACCTAACCTATCTTATCCTAACCTAACCTAACAACCATTCTCCTAAAAACCTAACCTAACCTAACCTAACCTAATCTAACCTAACCTCACCTAACATAACCTATCCTAACCTAACCTAACCTATCCTAATCTAACCTAACCTAACCTATCCTAACCTAACCTAACATAACCTAATCTATCCTAACCTTACCTAACCTATCCTAACCTATCCTAACCAGACCTAACCTAACCTAACCTATCCTAACCTAACCTAACCTCACCTAACATAACCTATCCTAACCTAACCTATCCTAACCTAACCTAACCTATCCTAACCTAACATAACCTAACATAACCTAACCTATCCTAACCAGACCTAACCTAACCTAACCTAACCTATCCTATCCTAACTTAACCTAACAACCATTCTCCTAAAAACCTAACCTAACCTAACCTATCCTAACCTAACCTAAAATCACCTAACATAACCTATCCTAACCTAACCTAACCTATCCTAACCTAACCTAACCTAACCTATCCTATCCTAACCTAACCTAACATAACCTAACCTATCCTAACCTATCTTAACCAGACCTAACCTAACCTAACCTATCCTAACCTATCTTAACCAGACCTAACCTAACCTAACCTAACCAATACCAACCGATTTACCAACCAAAATATACTTTTTGCAACCAATTTACCAACCAAATCTTGGTAATTTTATCTACGGTTTGGTAAATCGGTTCCTAACAAACGTTACGACGTTATATATTTAAAAAGGAAAAATGGGGGTTGGGGGGTCGTGTCGTTTTCGGCTACAATTCCAAGGTCACATCAAATATCTATCTCTCTACTAAAAAGAGTTTTGGTGGAATGGAGGTAACAAATTACAAAGAATATTATTTTAAAACATTTATTTATTTATTTTTAATGACGTACTAAATGCTCACACATCTCTCGCTTGTTAAAGATCCCCACAAAATCTTGTGTAATGTCCAAATCCATAAGGTAGAAGTCGTGGGTTTGCAGCTCCAATAGTATTTCGGGCATTTTTTCCTGTAGAGTAGCCAACTCAACATCCGCTAACTCTACCTTGTAGGGGATTGCAATGGGATTTTTAAATTTCTTTGCAATGTCGGTTGGTTTTGGTTGGTAAATCGGTTGGTAAAAGTATATTGTGGTTGGTAAATCGGTTGGTAAAAGTATATTTCGGTTGGTAAATCGGTTGATCTTGGTTGGTAAATCGGCTGGATTTGGTTGGTAAATCGGTTGGTAATTTCGGTTCGGTTAAATAGTGGCCGGACTAACACCCGTTAGGACTGTGGTAAGCATAGGTTTAGGCAAAAGTAGGAATTAAGTCTAGGTTAACAATATTTTAACACGATACATAAAAACATGTGCTACACCCTGGTAGACAACGGAGGAAACTACGTTTAACAGATTATACACATTAAATGTACCTAGGCCGTGGTGAGCAAAAGTAGGAAACTCTAATAGGTTAGGTTAACTATCTTAACACATTATATAACACATTATATAAATATATAACACATTATATATATATATAACACATTATATATATATAACACATTATTGTAACAGCTGATTGGCTGTGGATGGGCAAAAGTAGGAAACTTATAGGTTAGGTTAACTATCTTAACACATTATATCTTAACACATTATATATAACACATTAATTGTACCAGCTGATAGGCTGTGGATGGGCAAATGTAGGAAACTTATAGGTTAGGTTAACTATCTTAACACATTATATCTTAACACATTATATAAAATATATAACACAATAATTGTACCAGCTGATTGGCTGTGGATGGGCAAAAGTAGGAAACTTATAGGTTAGGTTAACTATCTTAACACATTATATAATTATATAACACATTATTGTAACAGCTGATAGGCTGTGGATGGGTAAAAGTAGGACACTTATAGGTTAGGTTAACTATCTTAACACATTATATAAATATATAACACATTGTATATATATATATATATATATATATATATATATATATATATATATATATAACACATTATTGTAACAGCTGATTGGCTGTGGATGAGTAAAAGTAGGACACTTTAGGTTAACTATCTGAACACATTATATAAATATATAACACATTATATATATATATATATAACACATTAATTGTACCAGCTGATTGGCTGTGGATGGGTAAAAGTAGGACACTTATAGGTTAGGTTAACTATCTTAACACATTATATAATTATATAACACATTATTGTAACAGCTTATAGGCTGTGGATTGGTAAAAGTAGGACACTTATAGGTTAACTATCTTAACACATTATATAACTATATAACACATTATATATATATATATATATATATATATATAACACATTATTGTAACAGCTGATTGGCTGTGGATGGGTAAAAGTAGGACACTTTAGGTTAACTATCTTAACACATTATATAAATATATAACACTTTATATATATATAACACATTAATTGACCAGCTGATTGGCTGTGGATGAGCAAAAGTGGGGAACTTTAGGTTAACTATCTTAACACATTATATAATAACACATTATTGTAACAGCTGATTGGCTGTGGATGGGTAAAAGTAGGACACTTATAGGTTAGGTTAATAGGCAAAAGTAGGAATTAAGTCTAGGTTAACAATATTTTAACACGATACTTAAACACATGTGCTACACCCTGGTAGACAACGGAGGAAACTACGTTTAACACATTATACACATTAAATGTACCTAGGCCGTGGTGGGCAAAAGTAGGAAACTCTAATAGGTTAACTATCTTAACACATTATATAACACATTATATAAATATATAACACATTATTGTAACAGCTGATTGGCTGTGGATGTTCAAAAGTAGGAAACTTGTGGTAAACATAGGCAAAAGTAGGAAACTTTAGGTTAGGTTAACTATCTTAACACATTATATAACTATATAACACATTATATAAATATATAACACATTACATATATATAACACATTATTGTACCAGCTGTTACAAGTAGGCTGTGGTGAACATAGGCAAAAGTGGGAAACTTATAGGTTAGGTTAACTATCTTAACACATTATATACATATTTAACACATTATATAAATATATAACACATTAATTGTACCAGCTGATTCAAGTAGGCTGTGGTGAACATAGGCAAAAGTAGGAAACTTATAGGTTAGGTTAACTATCTCAACACATTATATAAATATATAACACATTATATAAATACACATTGAATGTACCAACTGTTACAAGTAGGCTGTGGTGAACATAGGTAAAAACTTTTCATACATAGGTTGGATTAACTATCTTAACACATTATATACATATATAACACATTATATAAATATATAACACATTATTGTACCAGCTGTTACAAGTAGGCTGTGGTGAACATAGGCAATAGTGGGAAACTTATAGGTTAGGTTAACTATCTTAACACATTATATACATATATAACACATTATATAAATATATAACACATTAATTGTACCAACTGTTACAAGTAGGCTGTGGTGAACATAGGTAAAAACTTTTCATACATAGGTTAGATTAACTATCTTAACACATTATATACATATATAACACATTATATAAATATATAACACATTACATATATATATATAACACATTATTGTACCAGCTGTTACAAGTAGGCTGTGGTGAACATAGGCAAAAGTGGGAAACTTATAGGTTAGGTTAACTATCTTAACACATTATATACATATTTAACACATTATATAAATATATAACACATTAATTGTACCAGCTGATTCAAGTAGGCTGTGGTGAACATAGGCAAAAGTAGGAAACTTATAGGTTAGGTTAACTATCTCAACACATTATATAAATGTATAACACATTATATATATATATATATAACACATTATTGTAACAGCTGATTGGCTGTTGTGGATGGGTAAAAGTAGGAAACTTATAGGTTAGGTTAACTATCTTAACACATTATATAACGCATTATATAAATATATAACACATTATATATATATAACACATTAATTGTACCAGCTGATTGGCTGTGGATGGGCAAAGGTAGGAAACTTTAGGTTAACTATCTTAACACATTATATAATAACACATTATTGTAACAGCTGTTAGGCTGTGGATGGGTAAAAGTAGGACACTTATAGGTTAGGTTAACTATCTTAACACATTATATAAGTATATAACACATTATATATATAACACATTATTGTAACAGCTGATAGGCTGTGGTAGGCAAAAGTAGGAAACTTATAGGTTAGGTTAACACAAGCACATTAAATTTGGACACTACTATTTGTTGTCAGAGTAACCTAGAGGTACGACTCAGAACCCATACCGTAAGACGTACGCGAGTTTTTCGCGGTCGCGAAAAACTCGGTAAGTCTTACGGTAAGGGGTTCGTGTCCGAACTTCTACGAAATGTTCTGGCGTTCGGTTACAACATGGCGGCTTATATACTGCGTTAAATATCCGACTTGTAATACTATGAGGTTAGGTTAACTATCTTAACACATTATATAAATATATAACACATTATATATATATATATATATATATATATATATATATATATATATATAACACATTATTGTAACAGCTGATTGGCTGTGGATGGGCAAAGGTGGGAAACTTTAGGTTAACTATCTTAACACATTATATAATTATATAACACATTATTGTAACAGCTGATAGGCTGTGGATGGGCAAAAGTAGGATATCTTGACACATTATATAATTATATAACACATTATTGTAACAGCTGATAGGCTGTGGATGGGCAAAAGTAGGACACTTATAGGTTAGGTTAACTATCTTAACACATTATATATATATAACACATTATTGCGGTTACAACATGGCGGCTTATATACTGCGTTAATTATCCGACTTGTAATACTATGCACGATAGCTCAGTCGGTAGCGTGTCCGCCTTCAAATCCAAACTTCACAGGTTCGAATCCCTCCGGTATTAAAAAAGTTAAGTGTATGACGTCGTGTGTGTATGACGTCATGTGTGTGTCTCGACAACATTACGTCACAGGTGGGGGGACCAATGGGGGAAGGGAAGGGGCCTAAAGGGGAGGGGCCTACAGGGGAGGGGCTAGGGGAGGGGTGGGTGGAGGTGGGGGGGACCAATGGGGAAAGGGAAGGGGCCTAAAGGGGAGGGGCCTACAGGGGAGGGGCAGGGGAAGGGGTGGGAGGGACCAATGGGGGAAGGGAAGGGGCCTAAAGGGGAGGGGCCTACAGGGGAGGGGCAGGGGGCGGGGTGGGGGGGACCAATGGGGGAAGGGAAGGGAAGGGGCCTAAAGGGGAGGGGCAAGGGGAGGGGCAGGGGGAGGGGCAAAGGGGGAGGGGCAAGGGGGGAGGGGCAAGGGGGAGGGGCCATGGGGGGAGGGGGGAGGGGTGGGGGTACCCCCACCATTCTTGTCCTCAAGTGCCCGGATCTCTACTTCTATAAATCTATAGTCTCTTTTTTTCTTATTATTTATTTATTTTTATAAACACTTACACAAAAACTTCTAAACCAATTTCGATAAATTTTTTTTTATTATTTTGTCTGCTTAAATATTTTTTTATATATATATATATATTCACATACACTTCACTCTAGTCATTCACTGAATTTGATCCAGACAGCGGGGTCATTCGGGAATTCCAAAAAAAATTTAAATAAATAATAAAACCCAAAAATAGTTAGAAACAAAGAAAAAAAAAAAAAATATTCAAAATTTCCTTCAAAAATTTTCTCGAGTTTTCTTTCGCTTGTCTGTATTAATTCATACTTACACACACACATATACACAACAACTACACTACATATAATTCTTGAGTCTTTCTCTGGCTCTTTCATTTTTTGCATCATCTTAAAAGAAATTTTTTTTTTTAAATTACTTGGTTTATTTTTTTTAATAATTATCAGCAACAGTTAAAATGGCAGTGGATTTGCTGCGATTAGTGGACTCGTTAAAGAACACTGAGCTTGCTTTTGAATTTTTTGTCATCTTGAAGGAGAATTATTTTTATTTTATTTTTTAATTATATCATCATGAGTTATGCGCGGAATGGCTGGTTGATGCAGATGGCGGCACCTGTTTAATAGTTAATTGAAATGCTGAACACTCCTTAATAATATATCATTGTGTGTTAAATTTTTTCTTTTTCTTTTCCAAATTTATAGGGGCCCAGTTTTTGTATGTAGGACAACATGGTTGGCCTGTTTGTTCCTTTCTTTAAATTATTTGGTTGTTTAATTATTGGCAGGTCAACATGTTTGTTCCTAATTTAGTTTGTTTAGGGTTGAGAAAACCGGAGTTTGTTTTTTTTTTGTCATGGGTCACCTTTTATATACATTCATCTTGGCACCATCTCTTTTGCTACACCTTTTTTTTTTACACTTCTTTCTTTTGTACATCTTTTTTTTAACACTTAGAAATTTTGATGAAATTTTTTTTTACACCTTTTTTGATTAATTTAAATTCCTTTTTGGGGCACATGATACACATATAAGACCTTAAGTCAAACACCACATGCCCTGCCTTGTGCAGTAAAACAATCTTGACTTCCCAACGTTTCATACTGCTTCTTTGTTTATTTTTAAAATGGATTATTTGTTTAGACCCTTCAAAATTCTTTTTTCTCACGGAAATTGTTAAGAGCCGTGAATAGTTTAAATTTTTCTTCGTATGGGAGAAGAGGAATTTAAAAAATAACGACGCTGAGCATGATCTGACCTAATTGGCTTCAGGAGTTTTTCTTTTATTTTTATTTATTTTTGTAATTTAATGTAAAGGTCGGCTCAGAGGATACTCCCCCCGTCTGAGTCCGGCCTTTCCTGTAAGTCCAATGTGCTATGCACATTCCCTCCCCTGGTCCCCGGAGTGGTCACCTCCACTTGGTATCCCGAGGTGCCACTCCACCCCTTTCCCCACGTACCTTAGAGTACAAAGTCAGTTCATGCACAGCAATGTCGACCTTTGCGTCAGCTCTTTCTCTCCTGGGCTTATCCCAATTATAGGTGGGAAGAGCTGAGACGCTGTAGAAATTTCAAAATTTAATAAGTAAGTGCCGAAGGAGGCTACACCCTAGAGTGGTGACCATAAAAGCATTATGAAGCGTTGTTTCTATCAGGTGCCCCGTTTCAAAATTTTGTAGGAGGCCCTTCTGGCCCCTTCTTTAGAATCTTTTGGAGGCCCCTCTGGCCCTTTGCCCCTTTTTCAAAATTTTGCGGGAGGCCCTTCTGGCCTCTTTTCTGACTCCACCCTAACTCCGTCTTTCGGGGGGGGAGAGCTGTAGCATTCAAATTCAAATCACCTCTGAAATAAAACGTCATTCACTCAACTTCCACACATACAACTTCCGTTGCTTGACAGATGCTGTCACCTGCCGAGATTGTCCAAAACTAATGATCGTACGATAGCGGAGGGTAAAGTACAACGGCAAGACAGCCTATCTTCGCTAATACCGGTTGCTTAGTCTACCTGTAGTCACTCACAATGCCTGACTTTTTTTAGATAGTTACGTTAGAGATAAATTTTCTTACTTGATCTTCAAAAATTGCAACTCAGTTTCAACGATATGTTAAAATTTAGTTTGTGCGTTTTAGTTTAAAATGTTTAATAAATTCGTTTTCACGGCGCAAGCTCACGTGGACTGCGACAGGATTTTCCAGGTACTAAGCTTTACAGATTTTATCATATATTAAATTTTTGTTAATGCTTTAAAACAATTTATTAATTATCATGTATTTTTAAAATATGTAATTCAAGTTTTATTTAATATTCAATGTTCTTTTGAAACTCAATGATTATAAAATTTTCTTTTGTTAAGACATACTTTACAAAACCTTGCAAAGGCACATTTTGAGTTTTGAACAATTATGTGAAATAGGTGCAAACTAATGTTGAACTTTAAATGATCAAAATATCTTATTGAACATGTCAAATATAAAACAATTGGAGAAATCTGTTCTAAATCAGAAAATTTCGTTTTACAGACTTTTGCAAATCTTTGCAAGTCTTATACAAGCTTTGTTTCAAACAAAATTAAATATATATAAATAGATTTATAACCATCTAAGAAGCTTTTAAGTACAATCTTAACGAATTTCTGTTATACAATCAATTTTCTTTAATTTTGACAAAAAACCAGATATTTGCTTTAATAATGAACATTAATGCTAAAACATGTCTGATTTTGTACAGACGCTAAAAAACATGTTTTTTGCCATAGCTAATATGCTGGTAGAAGAAACACAGCAAAAGATCTAAACATGTTTCGTCCTGTTAACAAAACACGTTTTATTCAACATAGCTTCAGAGTTTCACGTGCACAAAAGTGATGTTACAAAAAAACTGACTTTATAGAACTTTAATTAAACTCATATTGTATATGTGCCTAAATTTATTTCAGCGAATATGTTTTCTTAAAAAACTATATTTTAGATGTAGACTTGTGTAATTAATTATAATATATATAAAAAAATACTTGGGTGGAGCCTGCATGCAAACTTTCGGTCCTAACAACCTCCAAGAGGTTAGTTTCTAAATTAACACAAAAAAATTGACGTCAATTTAAAAATTTAATATTCAAAATTTTCTTTTCTTTTCTTTTAAAATAAACTACTCTTTCCATAATAAATTCTTTTATCTAAAACATATATATATATTTATTGGCCAAATAGCATTTAAGAAATTTATCAAATAAGTAATATTATGTAACTGTCTTAAAAAGAACTATCTTTTCATAAAGTCAAAAAGGGGGGAATAAATATCAGTATCTTTTCATCTTTTTTTTATTTTGTAATTTTTACATTTAAGGGCGTATAATCTTTTTTTTTTGGATTAATTATAATCCTGTTAATTGTTAAGCTGTGCTCATTGTCTTTGTTAAATTTTGTAACGATAAAATATATAAACTAAAAAGGGGGGATAAATTTTCAGAATCTATTGACTAATTTTTTTTTATTAAATTATAATATTTTGTATTAAGGGCATATAACTTTACTAATTATAAGATTGTTAATCATAAGCTGTTTATGATAATTTTGTCTCAGGATGTATTTCTCAGTTGTAAATGATAAAATCTGAAACGTCGAAATTTTGTTTCAATAAACTTGAGCCTTGTTAATCACTAAATTTGTTTTTGTCTTTTTTTTTTAATTTCTAAACATTGTTACCATTTTGGTTCCGCCTTTCTTAAATTTAAGTCCCCTGGTAACATGGTAAGCATACAAAAACCGTGAAACAAAGTCCAATGGAATGTTTCCAAATATTGTTGTTCTGCATTATGAGTCTGTGTAAAGTTTTAGAGTAAATTTCAGAACATTAGGTTAGTAGCAGAAGCACCAAAGCGGTGTTCTGCCACAATAAAAAAGCTTCTCAATATTTGTGATAAATTCTTGAAACTTATCCGCAAGCCTGTCAAAGTCGTTACGTGAATTAGTACAGGAAAATAAAAGATAGCCTAGGTTGTGCTCACACGGCTGTAAAATCGAAATTAAATTTATTTTCATACTAAGTCCAGTTTGTCAATAAAATGATACCTGCCGATGATGCGAAGAGCGTGTTTGTCATTGGATCCAAAACTCTGTAACAAACAACGAAATAAGAGCATCCAAATGAATGCTTTTTTACCTAAGAGGTATAGATCATTTCTCAGGGTACATACATTCTGTAGGGCATTCATCAAGGTTGTAGATCGCTGAGAATACTCACACATTTCTTTAGTATACTCACAAAGTTGAAGTGTGGAGAGAGATTTCGTGAAACCTTATTGTGGAAGTGTTATATTTGAAGATACAATTAACTTGGAGAGTGAAACTACTACTGCCTACTTTAACAAGACGGACACACGTTAAATTATAGTGAGTACGAAGGTGGCAATCCCGAGGTACCCAAGTCGGATCTACACCATGCTCATGTAGTCTTCGATTAGATCCGCCTCTTTAGTCTTTCCTATTTGGTCTTTCTTGACGAATCCTTGTTCTCTTCCGATTCTAACACTACTAGAGTATTCCAGAGGGAGAGGTCTTTAAGTTACGTATTTGCTTTCTTTCTTGAATAAGGTGATAGTTGACCAAAAGGTTTTTATCTAATAAAAAAACTAAGGAAAAAATAACAAGTCGGAGGGTACAGTACATAATTTTTAGACCTCCATGTTCTTACTCATTTCAAAGTAACTTTTTCCATCGAGATCACATGACTTGACACGGTCAGATTTCTTTTTCTTAAGAGGGAATAAAGGATCCGTGAACAAGAGTCGCATAAAATAGTCAACGAGTTGAAAGAAGTAATCACAACTTATATTAAAGATAAGTTTTCCTTGATATTGATGATTTTCTTGTCAATAAAAACAAGTTTAAAAAGATTATTTCAACATCTGGTATGGAAGTGGTAAACATTAAGTTTATTCTTTATAAATATCATCCATTTTTAATTTAATTTTATATAAATACATTTTTAAGTACTCACAGTTGAGAGATTTCGATTATACTGAAGAACTTAAGTAAAATTGAAACTTAATTCAGCTGCTAAAAAACATGGAACACTCTAAAAGACTTTGAACAATATTGTTCTCACTTAAATCAATTGTAGGAATTTTTGGACAGAAACTAATAGTAAATTCAAGCTTAAAGTATAAGTAATACTATGAACTTCTCTGTTAAAATCAATTAAGAAATAAATGTTTATGTTTTTAAAGCCTTTAGATCTTAATTATGTTAAATACAAATGTAATTTAGTGATTTTTTGATAAATTATTGTATCTACATTTCTACATTTGTTTATAATTCTCGAGAGTACTTTTTTTCTTCTTCTTCTTTTTTTTTTTTTTTTTTTTTTTTTTTTTTTTTTTTTTTTTTGTCACAGCTCTTTCATCTCAGCGTTTAATCAACAATTAAATTTAACCTAACCTAACCTATATATGTGCTTACACTGTATTTACACTGCACATTACCCAGTTATAGTTGGAGGTCAAAGCAAAATATAAAGATCTACGTTTAAATAAAAATCCCTTCCCCTCCCGCTGAAGTAATGCTGAAATACAATCTGATTACTTTAGTAACTTGTTATGTCAATGTTCCGTCCTTTCTAATTATATTAGAGATTTTCAAATTTTTGTAGACGACGTTTAATACATACATATTATTATTACATATTATATATAATTATTATACATATTATTTTAACTGTTATACCCAGTTACTCGTATTTTAATGTTTTAATTTTATGGACTCGGCAAGTGTGCAGAATCTCATGTAGATAAGGGATATAAAAGGTAAACTCTCTTGGTTTAGAAACAATAAAGTATTTTATCGATTTTATTGACTACTCCCCATGATCTGGAACTAGTTGCCCACTTACTTTTACTACTGATTTCCTTACACGTCAATAAAAAAATAATGGCATGGTAATTGAGCTTTCCACGATGTTTGCAATAAAAAGGTGGTTTTCTGAAAAAAATTAAAAAATTGATACTGCCAAACCAATTGTTTACGACCTGTTTTTGAAGAGCATAACTTTTTGTATAACCATTTTTACACCATTTTGATGGTTATTGTTTACGGTGCTAGAATCACCGAACTGTTGAGTTAGATCAATCTGGAAGAGATGAAATCCAGGAATTTCATTTTTTTAGGTCCAGAAGTTAAGCCTAGATTTGTTTAATTTGTTTGTAGGTAAATTAGTCAGTCGGGACGTCTGTTATATGGATTAAGGTTTATGTCAAGGATAAGGTTTTTAGGCATTTGTATGAATAAACTTTGGAAGGATAAATCAAGTATATATATATATCAGCTAGCTTAAGAGATTTGGGGGTATACTTAAAACACATTTAAACACTTTTAGTGTGTCCTTAAGTTTTTGATAGAAAACTATATAGGCCTACATTTCATGTTTCTATAGTTCCAGAGTTTTTAGTTGAACTTTGATGGATTAGTAGGGTTGTATATAACGTTATATATTAGTTTCATACCTATCTGTTACCAAATCCAAAAACTGTAACGAAATATTGTCCACACGAACAACAAAAGGTTTGTGCATGTACAATAATTGAAGATGATAACTTAGTTCATGAAACGTCGACTTCTTTCAAATAAACTATTTGTTGTTTGGAAATGCCGTTTTCTTTCATTTGTCGTTTGAAGTTTCTACACATGTTGTTCATTTCAAGTAAGGAAAAAATAATAATGTGTTTTAGATAAGCCTGAAATTGTTTCAGGTAATTAATTCTTCGTAGGGAATTACTAAAGAGTCACGTGATAAATTTTGAAAGAAACAAAATAGCTATTTCACTCCGAACTACCGTTAGGTAATTATCAGATTTGAACGCACCCTTTAGTTCAGTTCGACTTGTCTTGGTGTTTGTCATTTCTAGCGTTAGTGTGTAGCTGTTGACTCGTGTTTTATTCCTTTTCAGCTTTAGTTGTTTTGTCCATTCAGACTTAGTTTTAATTCTGCGTTCCTTCCCTAAGCTGTTTTAGTTACAGTTTTTAACACAGTCTGAGGCTTTGTTGACCTTTTTCATTTAAAAAAAAAAGCGTTTTAGGTAGATAACGTAAATTGATCCATACTCTTGGAAAGTCGTGAATTAATGTTTAAATAAACAAATATTAGCAAATATTTAAATAAATAATCATAATAATACAAACAATATAATTTGTATTTGTTGGCATGACAAGTTATAATTACAAAAATTAGTTTCCTTACTTGTGCTTCGTTGTCTGCTGAAGAATCTGCCAAGTCCCCTCTCGATAATCTCATATTGGATCCATGCCTCCGCATCCCACTACCTGGTTCCGTTTCTAATAGTTCTTGTTCTTCTTTTAAGTCGTAACCACGCCCCAACTTGTGAGCTAGCTGCTGCAATCATGCCATGTGTTATTAAAAAGAAATAATACACAGTGACGAAAACTGAGAACGTTTAAAAAGAGAAATTGATTTTACAAATTTGAATCTGATGAAATTATTAAAGTTATAAACATGAAATTATAAAAAAAAGAAAGAAAAAATACAGGTTTAAGTTTAAATCTAGTTGATTTTTGAATGGTGAAAAACGTTTTTCAAAAACTGTATTTAAAAACTATATTTATGTTGGTTTATCGTATTACAATAATAAAATGTTAAACGCATAAAACATCAATAGCAGAAAAAAATTACAATGAAAGAAAAAAAAATGCTACATAAAACTACACTGTTCTAAGTAATGTTTAAAAAAAATCGTGCAAAATCGTAGAAAAATGTTATTCTAATATGTACAAAAATAACTAATGCATCGTTTACAAGTTATACAACATTTATTGAAGATATTAAAAAACAATTAAAAAAGAATCTATTTTAATTTAGACAAAATTGATGATGCAGAAGTTATTTTGAACACATCTAAGGCTAAACGCAGAATGACCAAAGCTGAAAACGACCAGCTGAAAAGGCCTACTGCAGGGTGCATAAGGGAACAAAACGAAACAAACGAGGGGCTAATAACTCCATGCTAAACAAAGTGTCTACGAATTGTTCTAATCTACCGACACAAAGGGTGGGGGTGAATCTAGTGCATTCATGCGTCGTCAAAACCCTCTACCTACTAGAGAGAAAAATATTAAAGAGAATCATGCGGGATTGTGCAGTGAAACCACCCTCCAACATTCTCTTTCTTTGGGAGGTGATTGCTAGCATGGAGGATAACTTTATAATATTTAATTTATTCATTTTAATTAGTTAAAAAGATATTTTTTTGTGTAACTAATTTTATTATTCTTAAATCTGGTTCTAAGTTATTAAACTTGTGTAGATTATTATTAAAAATAATACAATAAATAATAATTAATATAAGTGTAAAATAAATGTGTATGTTTCTGCTGACAGAGATTTGTATCCGATATGCATTGATCAAATTATTTCAAATACTTTAAAACACGATTTCATGACAAGATACTCTAAATTAATTGTTAATATTATACCATGCTAAATTAAGTTTAAAATCTTCTTATAAGGTTGTTTTTTAAATTATACTTTTAAATAGTTTGTATGATTAGTTTAATTTATTTTTTTAAATGATGTAATTCAAATTAATTTTATTATTCACTAAGATGTGTTTTCTTGTAAATCTAACCATAACTGATTAGTCCAATATTTAAATTAGAACAATAAGTACCTTTACAATTTTGTTTGTGTAATATATTTTTAATTATAAAATATGAAAAAATTCGTGATGTTGAAAAAAATTTCGATACCCCCCCTCATGGCTCTCGATATTTTAAATTTCTAGGATTACTTTCAGACCATTTTATTAATGATGCCAGTATGATTATTTGTGGTGTTTTGCATTTCATAAACAGGCAGTAAAGATTTTGAAGAATTGTGTAAAGTAAGTGTCTTATGCAATTATTAGATTGTGGATCAAATCACTTAGGCGTTGGGGGGAAAATAAGACAAAGGTGATGGTCAAGCATTAGTCAACGACAAGTGTTGGGAATTAACTTAATATTATTCTGTTTGGTAAGTTGTATCTCTCAAATTTAAGTAAAAATCAATTAATAGGTGAGTGAAAATACAAGTTAGCTGCAATTTATGCAAACGTAGGCCTATATTAATGGTAGAATTTTTATGAAATTTAGAGCACAGATTTATAATATTATATCTGTGTACGTAATTGTGATATTTTCCAAGAATTTAAAACTAAACGTAAAATTTTACAAATGCCTAATTAAAAGATTTTGATGAAATTTATTTATTTTAAGGCAATGAATTAGAATTTAAACGTAAATTAGAAATAATAAAATTTGAATTCATAGTTTCTTTACGCAAATAGATGGAAAATCATAATACTGACCATGTAAACCAATGTCATTATTTTGTACTACTGTATTTACATAAATAATAATTTTAAGATTGTAGAAATTTGATCAATGATCTGTTTGAAAAAATTTGTTCCTTTTTGGTAGTTATATTGAGTAACATGTAGGAGCAGTAGTACAGAGAGAGAGATGGAGATACTCCTAAGAACTACGTTTATATAATATAATGTTTCCCAAAATCCTTTTTAATATGGTTATTATTTGACCATGTATGTTGAAATACATCTATATTTAAATCTCATAAAAATGATCAAAAGTCGATATGATGCATTTTGAAATATATCCAATGCATATACTGTACATCTTATTATACATTTTACAGATTAATAATTCGAAAATACATTTCCTTTGTTATTATTCACACTCTGACTTTATGATTAAATATTTTAAAGATATTTTTAGTGAAAATTTGATTAAAATGTACAAATTTTAACATCGTGGTTTTTGTAAATAAATAAAAATAACTGGTTTCATTGTTGAATCGTTGTCAATAAAATAAGTTTAATCCGTTATTTTTTATTAATATAATTTAAGATACTATTTTATCAACATTGATTACCACAAATCGTAGTCTGATTAAATGAATATATTTTTAATAGTAATGAATATAAGTTATATTTGAAAATGATATTTAAAGACGATAAGTTTTAATCATTATAATTTTATTGTTTTTGCTCATTATAATAGGCTAAATCGAGGATAGTTTAATTATTATTTTAATAGTTAAAAGTTAAATTAATTAAAGACTTTATAACTTCAAATACATTCTGTTTTTAATTGGGAAGGGTGACACTTTCGAATGATTAAAAATATCAAGATCTTTTCCTAAAGCCTTCGTGGTAAGTCTGTTATCATATAATTAGTGTTTAATTTTCTAAATAAGGTGTTGATGTCTTATCTTCACTTATGGCTGTTTTATATAAATTTTTTTTTAAAACACATTATCTTATTTTTACAAATTTTTATCATATTACTTCAATTGGTATTCGGCCTAATATACCATCGTTGTATGGCTAATTTATTTATTTGAGTTATTTAATATACTATAATTATATTACTTAATATACTGTATTAGTATTGCTTAATATAATGTAACTCTATCTAAAATACTAGTTGTTGTATTGCCTAATCTGTGTTTGTATTGTTTGCTAAATTAATTAACTATTTACATGTGTATTTTCATTATTTTTAATACATTGTGTTGAATAATTATATCAATAATAATAATAATTAAATTTAAGAACAAATTAAAAAACTTTTAATTTATGCAAGAAAAATAATACATATTAAGTTATTTATAGTAATAATAAAATTGAATAAGTGCAGTAAAAAGAAGGGGTTATAAGTGTAAAGATATCCAAGCAAGTAGAAAAAAGTTTGAATAAATTCGAAAAATAGTTGCAAATAGAATATTAGAAACCATGCAGGTTTATTTTTTGTTTTTAAAGAGAAAGTTGAAGGGGTGAAAGGGGATAAGGGAAAGGGTTCTAAACTCTCTAACTTACAAGAGGGTTGCCCCAGTACCATGACTTGACTTTCTGCGTCCAACCTCCCAATTGGGATCTCAGCCCCTCGAGATAGCCACACTGAAAGCATATCCTCCTTAGCCACTCATTTGTTTCACATGTTCCCTCTTAATTCATGTTTAAATTATCTAAATTAGGATTCTTAAATTTTAACTTGTTACCGTTTACGTGTGCTTAAATTAAAATGAATGTGATTAAAGTGTCCATACTTAAAACGTTTTGTTCTTCTAAGGTAATTACTTTTTATTTTAATATGACCTTAAATTCTAAACAATATTGTGTTTAAAATTATTACACATTTTGTTTTATATTTTCATATATTTATAGTATTTTCATAAATTTAAATTGAAAGTATACTTAAGTTTGAAATTGTTGTTAATTAATATTTGATGCGTATGTTTTTATTTTTTTTAAATTTGAATCATAAACTTCAATTTTTTTGTTATGTATGTATCGAGTTGGTTCTCTATCATAATAAATAACGTTTTACTTTTCTTAAAGTCCCCCCCCCCCCGAAACACGTACATCCAAACTAAATTGTTTGAATGCTGTGAAAACTTAACTTGAAAAAAGGAAAAAAAAGATATTGTATTGTTATTTTTGTGTAATAAATTATAAATGCTTTCTATTCTGTGGATTACCTTTTTTAAGATTCATCTGTGTTTATAGTTCTGTCGTTAGAATACTTCATACTTTCAGAATATATATGCAATTATATGACTGTGTAACAACTAATAAAAGATTAAATAAATATTGCAAAATTAGACCATGAAATTAAAGACAATAATTTACGAAAGAAACCATAACATGGGAGATACCTGCCGTAGTTTAATAATTATAAAGAGCTATTCAGTTTATAATTGATGGAAAGCAATTATTTCTCCATAACAGGGATGTTTGAGTTAATGCAATGTTTAATAACCCTTAATTAATTAAACAAGATGACCTAGACTACGAGGATGTAATGTGAATACTGGCCAACTCAAGACAAAGGGTTAAATCCTTCCCGTTAACGGGTCAACCATGGCATGACCACTCCCAACGCATCTCTCACACGTGCGTTAAAGTCTCCAAATGATTTATAACCATTCATTTGCTGTCATGCGTTTGGAATGTCGATACACGCTTTGAAGGATTAGACATACTTTTTAAAGAGACACGAGAACTTAAGATAAAGAACAGCGCGTTTTTATTCTTAAAGAAATACGGTCTTCTATGAAAATGACACGTTTCTGTTCGATTATAGGCCCCCTAATCGTTTATATAAAAAGATAAGCATACAAACAATTAAAATATTTAAAAAACCGCCATTTTAAATTTTGTTAAAAGCGTATGTTTTATCAAAGAATTTTAGAAAAGCATACAAAAAATCAGGGAACAATTATTTTTACTTTACGAAAAATTTGAGTTGTTCACAAGAAATATTACCTTGCAAAATTTTGATATTTAGTTTTTTGGAAATACAGTCACGTCTTAAGATTTCTTTACCCTTTTAAAACGGCAATAACAAGTTATAATTTATATTAAGTTTTAATAAGGATTTCTTTACTCTACATTTGTATAAAGTCGATTAAAAAAAAAAAAATTATAAATCTCAAAAATTTAAAATGATTGAAAGAATGAAGTTAAAATAACGACTATTGGGTTTTAAAACAGTAATTATGTTTTTACATAGGTAGATGATAAAACAATGACACAATGTATTAATGCTATTGTATCGTCTTACATAACTTATTGTACTGTACTGACCGCGGTGAATTCCAAATAATAGTTCAGTCAGCTTGAGGCGTGACCTAAAGAGTCTACAGGTGGTCTTGCCCAGGTGGCCTCATGTGTGGTCGTAAACCGCAAAACACGTTTGGGAAGTTATTAAGGGTCTGAGAAAAACTAGTTTATTATTTCTCGCTTTATAAAGAGTTAAGGGCGTGGGTGCGAAGTGGTATGGAGGTCGGCTTTGTTTCGTTTCGGTCATCATGTGGAGACTTCGTTATACAATAGACGTAAATATAGAGGTCATGGTTTTTGTTTTATTTTACGATTAGCAAGTGAGTCGTAAAAAGGGTTTATTTCACAATATTTGGTTTGATGATGAGGGATGTTATTTTATAAATGTTTCCCGACACATCGGCATTTATATCTAAGTAACAACAAATTAATTTTTATAGAGACATTTTGTAAAACAATTTAAAAATACTAGTAGTAAAATAATTAAAGAAGAAATTTGATTTCCGTTGTATTTGAGAAACATAATGTTATGTAGATTGGAAATAACATAAGGTTATCTATTATTGTATAAATGATATGGATTTCAGCTTAAAGAAAATGTACCACTTCCAGTTAGAAAATAGTTGTCAAGGATAATGTTTATAAAATGAAGTGAGTATTTTTTATAGAAAATAGCGATTGGGAAAATAATATATAATTTATTAGGTTTCTAAATCGTTTGAGTACAATCTTATGCCGTTTCTAGTTTTGTTTTAATACAATCATTCGTTGACACGTTTCGGAATAATGCTATTATCAACATTTTTTTTTGATAAAAGAGATAAAATAGTGAACTACTTTCAGGTAGTACAGGTTAAAAATAAAGCGTTAGCAACATATTGGCCCCAAAATCACCTCCAGGTAGATCGTAGGACAATACTCCGTAGGGTAATATCAGGGTAGTTTATGTGCTAGTCTTATTAGTTTCTAATACTCATTTTCATTAAAGTGAGCATTACTTATTGAGTACAGAAGAGATATCATATTTTAGCTCGTATAGAGGTGTACCGCTAACGGTGGCCTAAAAAATTTCCAAAATGTAAGTCCAAGGTAAATAATAGGGCTGGCTTGCATTCACTTACTCTTAGACTTTATAGTATCATTTATATAAGCAAGCAAAATTCTGCCTAGAGAGAAGGGTTTAGAAGACAATGGCATAAGAACATTTCATCATATTAACCATCATATTTAGAGAGTGTCAGAAATATTCTGAAAACTGAGCCTCTACCCTGATAGAGGGGGAAAAAAGAAGAGGAGATAACAAATTAAAAACGTAACGAACGTCTATCCAAAGACATTAAAGTATAAAGATAATAATTGGTTGTTTGACACAACTTTCTAATCTAAATATACCAGTCAATAATCCTTGTTAAGTCTTATTAGAAATAAAGGAGGCGGTGTGCGTGTGTGCGTGGAGTCGTCCGCCGACTCAACAAAGTTTAAATATTCTTCTCATGTAAGTCTGTCAAAATTTGGTCGACTCATGGCCGAATACCTAATCAATTCCGCATTTGTCACTTGACAGTGTATCTAGTAAGTCAGTTTAAAACCTTTGTGATGAAGAATAAGTAATGACACTGTAGTTGATACAGCCAAGTTACAAGAGATGAACAAAAACTAGACAAATGTGGATTTAACAAACAGTAAGTGTTGGAAGGATGAGAGGAAAAGAGGGGCCCCTACACTTTGTTTGTTGCGTTTGCTTTCAGCAGTACAAACCCAATAAAAAAATATAGACTTCAAATGCTTCTGTGTAAACACGTACCCTACTTTCGTTCCTTTTATAGGTGTATATAAGAATACTCCGTTTAAAAAAGTCTGTCACGAAGTTGTAACTTTAGGAATTTAATGTAGTTAAGCAGTAATTTGTGTACCTAGTTTTCTTGGAATGGGTTGTACCGTCAAGTTAAGCTAGAAAAGCAAGTAGAAGGGAGGACACGCTCCATACACCAGACACAATCCTAGTCTGAGGCTACTGTACATTTTGTGCCTTCTATTGAAGAATAGTGAAGAATTTTACAATTTAACATTGATGTTAGAAACCCTTTTGTATTAATTATTAAATAAAATAGGATGATAACTAGTTTTAGCTACTCGTTCAGCTCTTTTGTAGACGTCTTTGAATGCCACAATCACAAAGTATGGATTGATATGTCACAATCTACACCACCACTGCTTGACATCGAGAGGAAACATGTAAAGTCGGTAGAATAGGCAGTGTTTGAGTGTTTTTATCAAATTTGATAAGTTGAGTCGAAGGTAGAGCCAGCGGCAGACTCAAAAAGAATCGTCTCGTGTCTCTCTAAAGAGGTCGTATTGTAATTGGTAGATGATTTTATATTATACCACTTAATTGTTGTTAGTAAATTTTGATGCCTAAACAAGGGCGTTTATTTTTAGTTTCTTAAATGGGTTTAGTAAAATTTTAAGAAATAATTTATTATTTAAAATCGATTGTGATTGTTTACGATAACTTAACTAAGATTTTTATGAAAGGAAATTCTTTTGGTGATATATATGTACCTAGAATTAAGAATATTTATTAAAATTCCATAAGGCGACTTAACGTTCCAAAAAAAATAGCCTTTTCTTTTTCAAATAAAAATAACAATTATTAGACTTGGATTTAATGAAATTGTTATTATTTTAATTTATTCAGTATAAAGAACAAAAATAAGGTGATGATTTTTAATTTTTAAAAAAATATATAGAACGTTGAAAACAAAATAAATTAATACTTAAATAATATGTATTGGGTTAGCCTAAAAAAGATATATATTTTTTAAATGGAAATGTACTTGACATTAACACTTTGTACAGACAAAATGTAATGTACCTCCCATTACTTATAAATGTATATTACGTACTCGTAAACAGTAATGAAGTCATTATTCCTTAGGGAACAGCACATACAATGTTCTGCTCTTTAATATGTTGGATGAACTAATGAAGCCCATACTAATACAACATGAATATATCAATAATTTTTCAAATACAGGACTAAAATAAATCTATTCTAACCTAACTAACTCTAGACTACAACTACTGAGCCCCATACTAAGCATGGCTATGGCGTCTATTCTACAGAAATAGTTGACTCCTTTATGAATTTACCTATCTAAAAAACATCTATGACACTTAGTGAATAAACAGTGTTATATAACAAATAAAATGTAAGACCTCTCTGTCATTTTTATCGTTATAATTCGATAGAGTTCAAATGCTAATTGTTGGAATTAGCAACTTATGACTAGAAATAAGTAAAACAACATTTGCAAATATTTTTGATTATGATTTCATTAATTGAATTCAATTTTGTTAACAACAGCAATCAAGTTAAAAGTACACACTGAAATAAGAATACATTTTTAGAAATATAATAATTTTAGTTTAAATATTAGTAGGCCTACACTATTACAACAATAGTCAGTACATTTATAAACATTTTCCTGTTAATCAGTTGTAAAACAGAATCATTTTAATAATAATTATTACATTAAGAACTTATATATAATAAATAAGCAAACTTACCTCAGTAAAATATTGAGAATTATTGTACAGATGTGCTCATATATAGGTTGAAAGACGTTCGTTTAATGTTTTTATTACAATGAAAAATAACAGCAGTTATTTGTTTGTTTAATGATCCTTCTTAACCCTATTTATTAATTTAATGTTATAATCGTGATTGTATAAAAATGGCTGGAAATTTAACCTTTGATCAACACAAGTAGATCTGGAGCTGTACTGTAAGTTAAACAACACTGAAACTGTTCGTAGTGATTTAGAAACATTTGGAACAAAATCAACACCAATACAAACCGTTTACAAAGCCCGTGATAAATTTGATACATAGGGATCTGTACCCAAGAGAAATAACTATGCTCAGCTAGTCACTGTAACGATTGAGGGAATGCACTATGGGTTGCTAAAGCTCTTATGAATTAGACAAAAAAAATCCCAAGAAAAGCATAGTCAGAACTTGAAATGTCTAGAATATCCAAACAGATCTTATAACGTTGTCTTGATTTGGAGTTGTACCTTCTGAGACTCATACACGGTTTGCTATTAGATGACCATAATGTTTCCATTTTCGTAAAATATTATTAAATGAATAAAGGGAAGGAACTGGAGTCCTGATGAAAATTCTGTGGTTAAATGAAAGTTGTCTGTGGCTTCTTTTAAGTTGTCAGGAAGTGTAAACTGTCACAATTAATTGGGTTTAGTACTACCAATATCGCCTCCATATAACCATTGAACAGAAATTGTTTACATAGGGGGTTATAGTATCAGGTGGCCAGTATTGTAATGGTTCCATTGTTTTAGTGGGCTATTTTTATGGTGATGACTATAAGGACATGTTGGAGAATGACAGAAAAATTACATAACGATGTCTTCTAACAAGATGTCATCTCACAACTGTTCGACTGTTTCTGGACCTGTGAAATAGATTGGTTGCCAATGGACATGACTTTTACGATTACCTGAATGACACCTATGGATATCTTTTTCGGAGGTTTATTAACGATATCGTCAACTTTTGCAAGGCACGTTTAGTGGATGTTATCAAAAAAATATATCGTTGATGCATTCACTGAAACTGTAAACGGGTGTCAATCAAGATGACACACAGTTTGCCCCCTTATCGTCTCTTAGAGTTTAAGGAGTCTGTTAACATAATAAATCTTAAAAATTAAATAATTTTGTTTTAAAATTATAATAATATTTATTTCAACTGTCAACCTACATACGAGCACCCCTGTATGTAGCAGATACTTGCCTGACCTTACAGTCCATTTTAATTTTGCTTTAACGTGCAAATACAATGTTATATTAGTTTAAATATATATCGAATTAAATAAAACAATAAAAAACATAAAAAATAGGTATATAACCTGAAGAATTCTATTAAATGATATTATGGGATTTAATTGTCCTTTCTGACGAATAGTGAAAGCTATGTTTTGGGCCAATGAAGCGATTTTGAGTTTTGAGATCCCCTGAGCTTATAACAGTGGTTTGGAACTATGAACGTCCGTCTTCTGTGAACTGCTTGATAGGATCAATCCCAAGCGATAGGATTGATTTTGATAAACGGTTTCCGTTTTCTATATTTCCTAATTTAGAGGTAGCTAATTGTTCTGGGACTTTTTGGGCACCTGGTATTTATCATGAGAGATAGTAAACACTCTAAAGTCAGCAATTTTTACCCGAGTTTACTCAAATGTGCCATATAAATTGTGAAGAAGTTTGAATAACGCAAAAGTTCTTTAACGATCGGTTGATAAATATCAAATTAACGGGCCACCAATAAGTTTCAAGGATTACATGTTGTCTATATATCCAGAAATGTTCCACTATAAAAATAAAAACGTTTATTACGAAAAACACAACTTAAATATTAAGGCAAAATCAGGCATTATATAATTATAAATAGATCAAAAACTGAAGAACAAGCCGAATGACTCAACTTCCATAAACTATTCTATCCGATTATCTCGCCGTACTTCTCTCAGCTGTCGTTTCATACAGTTCTACATATCAAGAAAGAAGGTTTCTTCTCTTCCTTTTCCCATACCGTTATTTTGTTTTTTGTTGAGTTATATTAATGTAATTTTAGTCACGTTTATCACTTTAGCTAGGTTTTCCTATTAATCGTTAAAATATGATACAAATGAGTTTTAAACGAGTTTTTGGTGTTCCTGTTTTATCTAAGACGTATAAGAAAGAGCCAATGAAGTTAATTTTAGACAGGAGGTAATATGCACGTATTAGTACTAAATTAGAATTTCAGAACAAATAAAATACTTCAAAATATATCGTTGTTAAATCAATCAACGTGTCAAAAGCACTCTGATTATTTTAATTCCATATAAAGAGTGTGATAAAAAAATTGAAACGGTTTGATAACTTTTACCGAATAGTTACAGAGTTATACCTATTCGTCAAATTGGACTATATCTTTTTATATACACTCCCATTTCCCAAATCCATCAAGGAACCCCAACCTCTACTCCCAGCAGGTGTAAGTAAAAGTTTTCAAGTATAACTAGGTTTCATTGGTTTTCAATAAAACTTCTCGTAGACACAGAATAAAATGTTTTGTAAAGTTACATTATTCTTATTTCAACATATTGAAAACTTTAAAATAGATTCTATACACATACAGTTGTGTGGAAATTAGTTCACCTTAGGATTATTACGTTTTTAGGTTGTCCTTCAATATAATATACAATCAAAGAAAAGTTTGTGGAAAGAAAATATATACCAGTGCACGAAAATAAATAGTTTACAAATATGCTTAATTACTATGAATATACAACCAAAACGATTTCAGAATTAGATTTCAATAGTTTTTATAATAAACAAGTAATTTACAACAACAAACCTAATGATATACCTACACAATTTACATAAACATATATATTTCATTACATTATTCCATATAAAAGCTCTTTCAAATATGATTTTATTATGAGTTTATTTCTAAAATACAAAACTATTTAGGAGATAGTAGCACTAAAAACTTGTTGAATCAGAAAATTTTCAACTCTAAATCCTAAACTAACACGATTAATTTGAAATGATCTCTAAAATTAATAAATAAATCCAGCCAACCTGGTTAGAAATTTAAAAATAAAATTTTATTTGTAAAATCTGAACCTGAATCCTTAAAAAATACATTTTCACAATTTTCAGCTGTTCGGCCGATTTTGTTCTTCAAATATGTTGATGGAGTAAATATCGTTTAACTATGTAAATTCTATAATTTGAACAACTTTTGAAAGCCGATATTTTTTAAAGGGTTATACCGGTATATACATTTTTTTTTAATATTAAGAATAAATTCATCTTAATACATGATATTTGATTTTACAAAAATTTGCAAAATTGTTGAAGCTCTTTTCTAGTCTTGCGAAATTAGAATGTATATATTGTAGTTAAATTTTACCAACAAACGGTGCAAAATTATTGTTTGTCTGCTTTGATTCATATAATGGTTGTTAAACCGTTTCCAAACTTTTCCAACAATCACTAAATTCAATTACACATTGAGCACATGTATAACCTTTAATTTTTTTTACAAGAAATAAATCAAAATATTCCATTATATTTTAATTAACAATTCTTTTACGCTTACAAGCACGAAATAGTAAATTGTAATTTGGCGTATTAACCGCTGTGAGATGAGGACAAGAAAATATTAGGACACGAGACCTCCAAAAAAAGTAGATTGAATGAAAGTGAAACGTTCTTTGTGTACGTGAAACCCATTGATAAACTGGAAACTGGAGTAGTTTTACCGTTATTTCAGTTGGCAACACTGTACAGTACAGTAGAAGTGGAAATGTTGGTGGCAGTGGTGAACGTGTAGATTGTAGATCTAGCAACCAGTTCAGTCTGACGTCCGATGGCTAGCTACGAGACGACATCTCCGGGTGGATCCCATACACAGCATCCAGGTAATCATATGATCTGTTGTGTTGTGATAATGTAGTGTTTTAATAGTTGTGAGATATAACTTCAAAGTTTACTTGACTATTGGGTTGTTAGCAAGAATCAGTGATAAAATTATTTGAGGTTAGGTTAAAATACGATTATTTGAGGTTACGATTGTTTACAATAACGTTATTCATAGTTTAATATTAAAATATTATCATCTTATTAATATATTAAAATAGAAATGGTTTTACCTTTTTTCTTGTAACGTTGTTAGGTAACGTTCAGGTTAGGTTACGTTTGTGCTTATTTCTTGTTCACACACGCATACCCGCTACGGTGCGTCACAGGCGCATACTCATCCTCAGTTCATGAAATTTAATTGTGATATAATCGTTTAAATTACAATTTTTAAAACTAACTGCACTGATTGTCTTGTTTAGTCTGATTTAGTAATATGGTAATCAAAAACAAATTACCACGGTTTTTGATGAGTTTTCCATTTCACACTGCAACGAAACTGAAAAATTGACTTTCAGTTTGTCCGATTGTCGTAATTTTTATCTATTTTAATCAATTTGTATAGTTTTTTTCTCATTAAAAAAAAAAAAAATCCAAATTTAGAGCTAGCTTCATCAAAATTCAAGTTTTCCTAAAATTGGTACCAACGATTTTAATAAGATTTTGATAAATCTAAGATTTAAATAAAACAAGACGTATTGGTTACCATCTCGCTAAAAATCGGAATGAAATAATAATAATCATAAGCTTGGTCATAAATTGACAAAAGTGATTTCAGTCTAATTTTGGTAAAATGTAAGATTTATAATCTAAACCAGTGTGTCAAACTTACAAGTTACAAGAACATTACAGTTATAAATTTCGAACATGTTTGTTGAGCTTTATTAGTAGCCTATTGGGTTTTATTGATGAGTTTATTTACAGTGGTGGTGCACTGATTTTTATTTTTATTGTAGAGGCAAAACTGTAGTTTCAAGTTTATCGAAACTTCACCATGTTTCTTATAGAGTTGTTTAATTTTTAATTAGAAATTCTAATTCTTTGTCAGAAATATATATTTTGAATATTTCGGTATACTATCTACTCACATCAAATGACAGTAAAAACAGTCGTCAATAAAAATTGGATGTGTATAAATCCCAAAATATTTTCTTGTAAGAGTTTATTTGAGAAAAGTTTATGTCGTAATTTTGTTCTCTAATCAACTTCAAAAATATGGCAACATTTTTTCACTCACCCATCCTCAAAACCAAATAAAAACGAACTAAAATTATTCGTCACCAAAATTGACAGTTCCGTAAATGTCAGTCATAACGGGAAAATGAACCATGGCCGTCGATAAGAACAAATGTATTTAAATTGGGTCTAAACTTGCTTCGCTCGTCCCATAAACAAGACCTCGGCGTAAATCAGAACTTTAATAATGGCGGTAGAGATTTATTTATATTTTATGACAATTAATCCTGAACTGTAATTTGTTTCCTAGTTTTGATATTTAATCTTCACATTTCTCTAAAATGTTATCGAAATCGGTTTTCCCGGTTTTGAGAAGTTATGTATTTATGTCTACACCAATATCATTTTTGTTAAGATGGCGATTAATATGTGTCGTGTTGAGCATAATTTGAACACAATACTTGTGAGCCTATATATACTTTCTTATGGGAGCCAACACCAAATTTTAAGTTTTAAACAATTAACGAAAAATCCTAAAAGATATGTCTGGATTGCTCAAATATTTTGAACGGCACGTATAGCTTGTGATAACCTCTTTTAAACGTTTCTTTGAAACAAGAAGAATAACAAAGAAAATTAAATTCTGACTACCAAAAACAAAATGGCGGTCATAATTGTTATTTTATTTACAAAGCTAGATGTACATCCCTTTGTAATAACAGTAATGTGTTCTTACCTCATATTAAATGTTCAAATTGTTCTCTCTGTACCTTCATGCAGAGTACAGTCTTCGTTCAAACATGTTTTAAAAAGTTTGTTCATCTTCTCCATTCTGTTACTATTCGTTCTCGTAAATGGTAATTTAAAAGATTCCCTACAAAATAATGCATTTGAAGCAGAGTTTCATTTGTAGAATATTTATTTTAGCCACCATTTTGTTTTGGGCGGTAAGTATTAAATTTTTCCATGCCATTTTCTTGGCTCACGGAAATGTTAAAAGTAGGTATAAGTGTCATTTAAAAATTTTGAGCAACCCCCAAACGCCAATAATTAGCGTAACCTAAACCTTTGATTTTTTATATTCTCCTCTCACCTGCAAACAGAATTAAAATATTTCAAATGAAAAATAAAATAATAAGAGTCGGTGGTAGTTTCTTTTCAGCCACTCTATATTTTGACTTTAAATTTGTAAAATTAGTTGCTATGGTAACGAATGTTGAAATGTTTTAAACTTTCAAGTAAGAGACAGCTGATTTGTAAGTTTCTATCTTAGGCATAGTGTTCTCTTCGCTTTCATCACGACCTTACAAATTGTCGATTTCTAATTATGTTCGAAAATTCATAATGATCGATCAAATAGTTTTCGAGAGACAGCGTTTGCTACATTTCGATATCAATCTTCTCTAATAATGATGCTAAGGTTTATCCATGTTTATTCACTACAGTAAATCAATTGCTTTGTTTGAAACATTTCTTTTGAAGGTAAAATAAATCTGGTCAACGAACTTCTTTGAAATACAATCAGCAAGGAAACTTTTGTATGATTAAAACATTTGTTTTGTTTTGCTTAGTCGTTAAGCCTTTGACATTTTCCCGTTAAAGTTTGTTTTAGATTTAAAACTCTTTGTTGATGTATTCAGCTTTTCATTTTATATTTAATTTGAATTTATAACCATATCAGTTGAAACTTCTTAATGGACTTAAAAAAGAACACGTTTTGTTTCGCACCTTCGGATTTATTACAAAGAAAAATTTAACGAAAATCGTTAGAGTGGGTTTTTATACAATGGGATGCTGGTAACAATGACCAGAAAGAAACGGAAATTCATGGGTTTTACCAAATTACTTTCGCTTTAATATTAACATGTGCAGGTAGGTAAGCTATGCCATTGATCTACAAACAGTTTTGTATAGGATCTAGGTGGTAACAAAAAATGTTTCAATACAATTATTAAATTTTATGAATCTTTATTTCGTAAGTGTAAATCATACTTAGGAACTAAAACCAAACTCAAATGTTATTTTTGTTAAATAAAACTGAAAATTCCGCTACTAAAAAATTGTTCAATTATACTATTTAACAAATGTAATATAGAAAAAGTTATGTGGTGGGTCAAAAGGTGATGACGAGTTTGTCACGAAAATATCCGTTTTGAGGTCCCTTAAGTCCAAAAAAAGTTTTTTTGGGAATAATGTCTGTCTGGTATCTGTACAGTGTTTTAAATCCCAAACGTGTGAACATATTTTAATTAAATTTGGTAATAGGGTATATTTTAGGACTTTTTCGTTTTTACTATAACGTAAAATTTGGGGGTATCTTTTAAAAAACAACACAAATGTATATCATCGTGACAGGAACTGTTCTTAAACATAAATATTATATGATGAAATCAAGTTTAAATGATAGCGGTCCAGGTTAGTTTTCGATTTTGGGAATTTTAACGACGATAACATTTTTTATTTGTAATTTTGCACACGTGGTATAAATCCTCAAATTCCACCAAAATTGGAATGAAATCAATACAGCCAATTTCGAGAATGTTCGCCTTTTTATAACAGCTTGTCGATCATTCGTTTTTACGATGATTTCAAATGCAGACATTTTTGGAAAGATTATGATCAAAAGTTATTAGAGTATTTAGGGACTACATTATAACAAAATTTTATCAAAATCATTTGTGCAATTTTTGAGGAAATAGGAATTTTTTTTATGGCAGGTATCCCCCCCTAATATGCCCCCAAGTAGTAGCTAAAATATGCCCACATAAATTTCCAATTTTGATTAAAATAGTCCACAAGTTTAGGCTCGTTCAGTCTACTTACTTCTAAAATCACTTTTTTAGACTCATAAGCCTTCAAAGGGAATATTTTCGTGAAAAACTCAATTTCTTCCATCACATAACTTTTTCTGTACTACGTGAATATAAAAAAGAAACAATTGTTTATCATCTGAGAGAAATAAATAAATCATCTTCATTTTCTACAAGGTATATTGTTTATCTTTTTGAAAATTAAGTCTCTAATCTTTAACCTTATCAGTTTAATTATATTACCATCAGTCATAACTGCCTATTTAATCTCTGGCTTAAGTATGATAGTGGCTAATTTTACATCTTCATCATAGAACAAAGTATGTAAAATATATTGTGATTTACAAAACACCAGAATAATAAAATAAGTTTGTAATGCTCCTTTGTTAGTCTGTCTAATCGTTTAATAAACATCTAGAAACTTTAAATACAATTCGGTATGTAATAACTATTATATTTTCATATGTATTTGTCACACTTAAAATTAGGGTTACATACCATGCTTATGGAAAACAAAGTATAATTTGGAAGAATTGTCCATATGGTTCATAAAATTCTACTAAAAACCCAAATTAAGAGTTATTGTTCAAAACATGAAGAAAGCCAATACAATAATTTTATGGGTTTTTTATGTCTCAAAATTGTATGAAAATTCGGTAATTGAATTAAAACAATGTCCCAAAACGAATATAAACACATTTACATTTATAATTAGCCTATTTGTTAAAATAATAATTTACTGAATGTTTTTATACTATTTTATACACGTGGGAAAAAAAAGAAATTTTATTTATTACTTCCATTATTCACTTGCATTTGTAATAAGAAGTAATTTGGTATAAAAGGTCACTTTTCATAAAATTAAGAAAGAATATTCAATTTTATTTACAACATATTTTTATTTAAATAGAGCTCAAGCTGCTTCGTTTGTGTCACCTAAGCCAAGCGTAAATAATATTATATAAAATCAAGTTTTTAATGACTCGGACTAAGGTGTCTTTCAGTGTTTTTTAGCAATTATTCTCAAACTATAATTAAAAATATTTACGATTTGACACAAATTAGTTTTTATATTTCAGCAAAAATGTTTTAAAAATTGATAACTCTGGAATCGATATTTTTTTTGGGGTTCATAGGATGCTATGTTATAGTAACATTTAATGAAAATCGTCAAAGCCGATTTTGAGGAAAATGGATTTTTTTTAGAATTGTCTTATGGCAGTTACCTAAAAAAAATTCTGGGAGATATTATCAAACTATGCCCACCTACGCAAACCTGACCAAAATCAGCTCACTCGTTTGAACTGCATTTGAACTGCATACAATTGAATTTGACGATAGATAGACAAACATCATTCTAAGAACCACTTTTTTGAGGATCAAGGGATATTAAACTTTTGTTGACCCACTACTTAACTTTATCTTACTTCAAATATATATATATATAAGTAATTTAAGTATAGGTATAAAGTAGTTAGTATTCATTGAGTAGGTATAGCCCAATTATTATGATATTTTAAAATTGTTATTCGTTCAACAGTAACCAAACTGTATCGATATTTTTCTAACACCCTGTATACAAATCCTAGCAACCAGTTGTGTTAATTTATACCTTCTTATAATACGTAGAAAAAGTTATGTGATGGGTCAAAAACTATGTTCAATTTTTGGCGGAAAAATCAGTTTTATGGTCGTACGAGATAAAAAAAAGAAGTTTTTGAAAAAGATCGGTCTGTTGTCTGTCTAGTTGGAGTCTATTCAAGCAACCGATTTTAAATAAATTTAGTATTAGGCCATAATTTGGCTATATAACATTAACTCAAAATTTAGTGTACATGTATTTTTTAAGATATAAAATTCTGATTTTCTCAGAATCGTGTCTCATGATTTTGATCAAATATTGCTAAAATATAGCCCTTACAAAACTTATTGATCATAATCTATTAAAAAAATGCCACTTCTGAGTTATTTGTAAACCAAAATATCAGACAATAGCTGTTATAAAAGACGTAATTTCTCAAAATCTACTCTAACGATTTCATTTAAATTTCGTTGAAATGTGGCAATTTATTTACCTAAAGCAGTGAAGAAAATTACAGTTAAAGAATAATAAAAAAAACAAACTAAAATTGGTCTGGACCGCCCTCATTGTACCTTGATTTCATCTTATTTATGTTTAAAGGGAGTTTATATAACACCAGGGAATTAAGTTTAGATCTTATTTAAATATATGGATATTATTTCAAATAATTTACAAAATCTAAGACGAAGTCTGTGGTTGATTTTTACTGACAACTACCGAACTGATATATTTGTAAAAATTGCAAAAATAAATATTGAGAAAATTTTCATGTAAACAATTCTGGATTACGTATGGACTATTTCAATAATTTTCTAAAATAAACTAATTAATAATTTAATTCTAAAACTTATTTCCAGTAACGGTCAATTTATTTTTCGAATTCTATTCACATACCATAAAACATCCCAATTGCTTTTTGGCGACGAGATCGTCGTGGGAACTTTAACGGTAGGATAGGAGAGAATGTGTGATACAGGTTCCAGAATCATTTCACACGGGACTCAAACATAATGACATATCCACGCTAGTTGACATATTTTGCATTTAAATCAATCTAGTCTGAATTCAGTCTCGTTACAATTTTTCTTCCGGGATTTGTTAAATAAACGGTCCACTTACATTGCGTAATCTTTCTCACTCACAAAAAACAAACACAAATACCGGTCATGGTCAAAATTTGTAGTAGCTCTCATAAGACCAATATTTTATCAAAATCGGCAGTTGACAATATTATTAACAATATTTAATAAAATTGTTGATAAAATTTGCTAAAACGTAACCTTTGAGGGCCAACACATAACGTATTGATTGGATTTATTTGTTTATTTATTTATTTTTTTTTTTCAAAAAGGGTGTTCTCCAACTTATTCACGAACATTATATTTATTTTCGTGAATGTTACCATAAATATATTCATGAATTTACATATTTCAAAAAAATTTAATTGAAGGATTGAGCCGATTTTGACAAATTGGAAATTTGACAACAGTCCAGATATATTTTTCTCTTAATGGCAGATAATTCGGGATCTATTTTTTAAGAATGTTTTGTTTGCGTCGTTAGAGGCTACATTAGCAAACTTTGATTAAAACGGAATGTTGTTCTTTTGGTAGTTACCTCTAATTTTAAATTATCACAATGAACGGTGAAATAAATCCATTTCACAAACCTTACCCACCCAAAACCAACCAAAAGTATTCACTACCAAAAATGATGTATTGTAATATTTTTTTACTTGCAATTATGCACACGTGTGTGAAAAATTAATTTTACCATTTTACTAAAATTTGAACGAAAATGGTATATTCTGTTTTAAGAAATTACTTCTTAAAAAAGGCCTCATTTTATTTATTATTTTTTTTACCGATAGCTTACTAACAGCATTTTTGGAAATACTGTAATTTGTTTTTGTATTTATGGGTTATATTTTACTAAAATCTGATCAAAATCATTAGAGCCTATTTTAGTAAAATCAGAAAAGAATCTACTTTCACATGTCGAATTTTATTAAAACCGATCCACTCGTTTAAGTTGTACAACAAACACTGTAGAGACGACAGACATCATTCCCAAAACATTTCGTTCGATTCAGACGACTTCAAAACGGACATTTTCGAGAAAAAAAAGACAGGTTTCTTGATCCATTCTTACGGTACATATAGGGTGATTCACGAAGTTATCCCCACACTTATACAGCTCATTCTACTAGTAAAAATAATGAAAAAAGTTCATATAAACATATGTCCTATCTCGTTTCGTTTAGCGTCTGTCTGTATGTGTTTTTTAGAAAAAAATTCTATCTTAAAAATGGTTTGAGATATCAAGTTGAAACTTTTTACATTTAATGACCTTATTAGTGTGCATCTTAGATAAAAGTTTCAAAATAATATCATTTACAGAAACAAAATGGCGGTCATTTAAAATGTTCAAATCCTAATAACTTTAAAACGAGTGATGTTACAAAAAAAGGCAAGATACATAAAAAATAGCCCCTTTTAACACAAGCATTTTGGTACCTGGTTTATTGATCTAAGATAAGTAGTAACAGAAATAAGTAAGATGTTTTAATGTTGTGTGTGATTTGATTTTGAAAATACATTGCAAAATTATGAGTAAAACACAAACCTTTACTTGGGAAATCTTACTTATTTTTGTTACTACTTATCTTAGATCAATAAACCAGGTACCAAAATGCTTGTATTAAAAGGGGCTATTTTTTATGTATCTTGCCTTTTTTTTTTTGTAACATCACTCGTTTTAAAGTTATTAGGATTTGAACATTTTAAATGACCGCCATTTTGTTTCTGTAAATGATATTATTTTGAAACTTTTATCTAAGATGCACACTAATAAGGTCATTAAATGTAAAAAGTTTCAACTTGATATCTCAAACCATTTTTAAGATAGAATTTTTTTCTAAAAAACACATACAGACAGACAGACGCTAAACGAAACGAGATAGGACATATGTTTATATGAACTTTTTTCATTATTTTTACTAGTAGAATGAGCTGTATAAGTTTGGGGATAACTTCGTGAATCACCCTGTATATGTCAGAAAGTAAAAGTAAGATCAATGAATGGTTTACAATTACGACCAAACTATACTAAAATTGAGCAAAATCAGTTCAAAAGGTTAAGCTTAAACATTTGTTCTAAACCCACTTTTTTGCGAGACAGGACTCATTTTTAAACGGATATAATATCACAAAAATATTCAGTAAATTTTCCTTGTGTAATAATATAGTGTACCGTACGTATATAAAAAAGAAAAGAATTGGTAATAATGCTTCTACGCCTTTTCTAATCTCCATCTGATTCAGCAATATTATATTTTGCATGATCGGATATTTTAGTCCGTCTTACTTCACTTATTGTTTTGTTGGTCTCAGTTGGAAGCGAGATTGTGCAAATGTTTTGATTTTTATAATTGAACAAATTGGTGTTGCGCAAAACATTTGCTTATTAAAAATTATAATTGGACGTAACTGAGGATTAAACTGATCTGATTTGTCGCCCGATACAATATTAGTGATTTGAAGCTGTTTTAAATAACTTTTGTAGAATTAGTTCTTAAATGCTTCTTGTGGTTTGAGAGAAGTACATTGTTATAAACACTTGTTTTAATCAGAATATGGGGTTAATTTTTCTTTACATTTACCAAATTTATTAAGGAAAAGCACTTGATTTTAGTAGGATATATATATATATATATATATATATATATATATATATATATATATATATATATAAGTAATATATAAAAAGATTTTGTGAAAGGGTCAACAATTGATATCTATTCTTCACAGGAATATTCGTTTTGAGGCCCACTGAGCCCAAAAAAGTAGATTTTGGAATGATGACTGTAGAGTTCATACGAGAGGATCGATTTTGAAGTGAGCTGAAATTTAGTATCAGGTCATATTTTGGCCATATATAAGCCAACCTTCCATTTTCTTAAGAGCATACACTTTGGGGATATCTGTAAAAAACAAAAACTCATTTTTTTTATATTGACTTTAACGTTTGTTATCAAATTTTATTAAAGTTATAAAGATCCAAATAAAACGTATTTTTTCTATCCTTCAAAACTGGAAATTCGAACTGCTAATCAAAAAACAAAAAATCATCCATAGAGCTGTTATATAAAACACTAAATATCGGCTAATTGTTTAGGTTTAATATACAGATACTTACACCAGTTTTACATAGTTAGTTAAAGAAAATATTAATCAAGATTAATGGGGGGGGGGGGTCGTACGAAACATGAGTGAATGAACGTTAAACTTGATTCAATCAAAATTGTTTTATAATTATGAGTTTACCTCAAGACAGAAGACAGATTTGGCTCATTTCAATATATATATATATATATATATATATTTACTTCTTTATATATATTTGTAAAAAGCTGGTTAAGGGGATTCTATACCAAAAGCATAAGAAATATGCAAAAACTCAGTAATAAAGAAAATGACACGGTTTCCTTTCTCATGTATATATTCATGTTTGAAGAAATAATGATGACTATTGTTTTTATTTTTGTTGATGAAAGTGTGAGAAAGTTGGGGGAATGTTTTTGCACCGTTACAAAACTTAAAATATCTGCTATAAAAGTCACAAAATTCTGATATCCTGATTACCAGGTGCCACGTGATAGATATAGTTAGCCTCTACGGGGCAAAAAATAAATGGTATTTTTTTTCAAATAAAACGTCAAAATACAAAACATCACCGATGGAGCGGTGATAATAGACATAACTTCTAAAAATCTACTATATAGATTTCGTTTTAATTTTAGTGAAACGGAGATTATTTAATAGAAACAAAATTGAAAATTAATAGTGGGAAATCGAAAATAATTATACACTACTGTCAAAAACACTCGATTTCCATCAAATATATTCTATACTTAAGAAGAGTTTTTATATTTTTACTTCCTTTTTATAAGACGATGATGACCTTCTATCACTTGGTATATAAAGTTGTTGGAAATATTATATACTGTTCAACTGATGTTATTAGGGTATCGAAGGCTAGGGGTTTTTATTTTATATTTTTACTTCCTTTTTACAACTTCCTATTTAAACATATAAATGATTTAAATTGTGATAAGGGTTGATTCCTTTTTCTTACATAAAAATACATGATAGAAGAATCAATAAGAAAGGGGAAAAAAGTATTTTATCTATGTCATATTTAAGTAATATTCAAACATATTTATTTGAGTGACAACGATTGTTACTTTTGGTTTTGTATTTGAATGTGTAGGAATAATATCCCAATGTTTTTGCACAGTACTTATTCTATAAACACGTTGTATATACCCTTTGACATCTATAAGTATTATCTTTCCATTCCAAGACAGCCTAGAAGATGTCGGAAGCTATCAAACCCGTAACAACATAAGAAGTATGAAGTGGTTACACCGGCGGCGGCAAGATGCAATGGGAGATAGCAATTACCCGATGAGTGTTTGCTAACAGCCTTGCTGTGTTTAGATTAAATTTAATTATCCTTCGAAATGTCTATCCTGGGATTCACAGAGATTACATTCGGTTGCTGTAGGTAGTGAAGGGTTCCAAGGTCATATTCTTTGTGCGTTGACCTTAATTTATCTATTAAAAAAATAAATAAAGTAATGTTCGAGTAAAAAGACATTGGAACGAACGTGTAAGTAAACATGTTTAGACATTTTGTTCTTTCATTCATAATTTATAGAAATGTAGGAAGTTCGTCTTAACGGTTGCTTCAGACAACTTTCATTGGGTTTACATTCGGTTCCTGAAGGCAGTAAAGGATGGACCAATGTTATAATATTTATGCGTTGACATTAATTTATCTATTTAATACACTTTCGACCAAAAGGACATTGGAACGAACGTGTAAAAAAACGTACTTAGACATTTCTTTCCTTAATCTTTCACAATTTAAAGAATTTAGGAGGTTGCTACAGGGAACTTTTCCTTACAAGGAAATATTCGTTTTGAGATTCTCTGATTTCAAAAAACTAGTGATTGAAATTTGTCTGTCGTCTGTCCAGTGCTCTACAGCTAAAATTAGTGGACGTAGTTCCTGATATGTTAAGATAGCTCAAGGTATTAACAAATAATTGTTATGGTAGCTGTCATAAGAACTAAATTAAAAATCCCAATATTCTGAAAATGGCTGTAATTATCATGATAAAATGTTTATAAAAAAAAACATAATATTTTATCTAATTTGATAAAAATTGGTAGACCTGATTTTGAGATATTAAAACGTTTACGATAAATTAAATAGACGGTTTTCCTCTTTTAACCGATAGCTCATGAAATGGAATTGGGGTGGTCGTAAAGACTTGTTTGTGCCCTTAGAGTTTAGATTTAATCAAAATTCTATTAATAAGCTACTATAATTAAACTAGAATTTAAAATATTGATCTTATGGCTGCTCTTTTCAAAATGGATCGTTGGTTTTGTATGTGCATGTGAAGTAGTTTGTCCAATGTTGTTGTACCGTTTACTTGGATATTTCTGTATTGAACAAGATTAATTGTTTTTGTGTGTGTTCGTGTATGAATGTATGACCTTAGGAGAAGCAAATAACATAACATACATTCCTATCATACAACATAAGCATGTCGTATACTCGCCGTGAAAACGTCAACAAACCTGTCTTTCACGATTCATTAAATCTTGAGCAACAAGAAGTTACGTGGAAATTCCATTATTAGGTTTTTAAAATACGAGACGAGAACAGAAAAGAAGACGGAGACAAAGATAGAGGCGAAGTAGGTTTCGTCATTCTTATTTCAAACGTTTGTCAGATTATTTCATAAAACACAGTTGTAAACTGTATGTCTTGTTACTAAAGATTTCTGCGCAACAAAGTCAATTGATATGTCGACAGAGGTTGTGTACAATGTGATATTGTATTGCTCTGTTAGTCTTTAGCAATCAATATGTTCTGCAATGGTACATATTTGTTCGGACTCGGAGGCTTCGTGGGTGGTTGAGAGAGAAGTCCTGACTTCAAGAGTCGGGTAGAGGTTTCACGAATATCGGTAAAATAAAATAGTAAGTATTTATACATTATATGCATTACAAGAAATCGTAACTATAGAATTAGCATAATGGTTTCGTAGAAAAAATATGAAATAATATCATAAAGAAATAAATATTTCATGTATGCAGTTTAATTGTTTTAACAGGGGTGATGACAGTTTACTATAATAGAAATGCTCTAATCTAATTTTTGGGTTATACAAAGGACAATGACAACACAGTTGGCGTAGTCCAAGGGGATACGCGGAACGATTCTCTTCCAAAATATCACGAAATCGTGTTAAAAAGTCAACGAAAATAAAAACAAGCGTTATATAAAAAGCATAAAACTGTATGTACGCATATTCTAAAAAAAACAAACTTAAACCATAAAAAAGAAACCGTTAATATTCCCTTGTAAACGTGAACTCAAGTTTGTGTTTGAACTATTCTTTTTCATTGTGGGTAGTAGTTCTAAAACTCATTTCATTCACGTAGTAAACACATTTTTTACGCTGCCAAATAAATATGAATCGCAGTATAAGCATACGTAAATGTCAAGCTTTTCTTTTTTAATTAACCACCATAGTGATCTGATAGAAAGTGTCACTGGAACTAAAATTGCATAACTTTTGGCATAGATATGCAACTTAATATAAATATGTATAGTGGTTAATGTGTCTAAGGATTTATTTAATGTCAGTATAAGTTTTTAATTTTTTGTTTGTTTAAAAGAACAAACCTCTCGGTTATCATCGCCTTATAAATAGGTCGAAAAGTGCATAAAGGTATTTGAATTTAATCCAATTTAGATACATTCTTTTTTTTGCTCATTGTTGAATTCAAATGTGGGAAAAAAGCCTTAAAAAATGTAAATTAAAAAAGTCTTTCTATTTTTATATACCTACCCATTACTTCCAGCTGATATGACGTGGTGTGTGTGTGCGCGCGCGCGTGTGTGGTGTGTGTGTGTTGGTGTGTGTGTGTGTGTGTGTGTGTTGGTGTTGTGTGTATACATATAAAATGAACGATTATATGAAATTTCAAAAATGGGAAAGTAAGCAATTGTATACATTAAACAGCGAGAAATCTATTATTCATTCTCACATAACATATAATTTTTTTGAGAGGGAGGTAACGAATGACGAAAGGTATATTTTTCTTAAGCTTCAAAGTGTGTCATGGTGTAAAGTATGGGTCGGGTAAAACAGAGGTTTGTGATGGGCACACTAAACAGTTGGGAGAATTCTCGAAGGCCGGTATGTCAATTCAAGAGAACAAAAAATTAATTTTCTCTACGTTGGTTCTGCTTTGTCCAAGAATGATACCACCATTTCCTCATCCCACTTTCCTATCCTTTTTTCCATGTCTATTCTGAAGCATTGAATACAATATTCCCTTTGCGGCTTAGATTCAAACGGTCAACTGAATCTGCCATGCTTACTCCCGAGCAATTCATGGTAGCATTGCCTTGTACAGGAAAAACACTCTTCTAGTAATCTAAAAATGCATGTCCAAATTTAGAACGGCGATTTTAGTATAATCTCCAAATTTCTTATAGGGACGTCAAAATTACTTCAGTAGTTGGGTAAATGATTTGAAAACTCAAAACGCAATTAATTGAAAAGCTCAAAATTATTTTATTTTTTCATCCTCTAATTATCATACTATAACTTGGACTAATATGGATAATGTAACTTATTTATCTCTGAAAATGATGCTATTGTTATTTAGACGGGTTTAACTGTTTAAGTAAATAAACTTGTTTATCGTGTTGTTAGGTGTATCTTGCCACAAGTCAAGCTCAATATTTATTTAAAAGTTTGTCTTGTTCATGAATTCAGTTTGTAACAAATGGAACCTATTGTAATCTTTATTATTCCTAATGTATCACATGAAAGGCAAGAAACAACAATTGATTATACTATAATATTAAAGTGAATGCTGCTGGTAGGTTTCATGTCAGATTATATGAATGATTTATATAGGAAACATCTTGGATTTAAGATATCGACCGTGACAGATAAGGTTGAGCTAGGCTTAGGAATTGAAGTGAAATCGATAATCTGAACATATAGTTAAAGATTAGATAAACATTAAACTGTGTAAACAAAACAACGCCTATTGAGTCAATAAAAGATTTGAGATCTGGTATGAAACTTGCCAAAAGAAAATAGTAGATTTAGAAAACATTTCTAAAATGAAGAGGGACCATTTTTTAAATTTGGAGATTTATATACAGAAGAAAAATGTATCATTTTATAAATGTTTGGAGATGTATTGAAACTCTAATGTTGCATAACAGTAGTGTAATCAAATTTGATACATATATTCCTTTTGTGCATTGAAGATAAATCTCTTTATGAAGAAGATTTGTAGTTCTCAATCAGTCCGGAGACAAGATTTTTTCAAGAAATTTTAATAACTATACAAATAATAATTTTATAATATGTAAAATAACAATTGATAACTACTGCGATCTTTCAAGAAAACATCGACATTCCTCGCTATGGAATTTCCAACAATTACACCCATACCGCAACATAATTTGGTACCATGTTCGACTTAAATACATTTTTGTCATATTTTGATAAAATTTGCTTTTTTAGCTTAATTTTACGAACAAATTGGTTTGTTGGTGTTGGTTCAAATTAGTAAATTTCTCATTGGAGACTGATTTCAAAAGAAAAATCGATGTTAACATTGCTGTAGGTTTTAAAACGTCTCACAATAGATAGCGAGGTTTAATATGTATCCAATGATGTTAAAATATTTTTAAGATAGTAAAAATAAACTGTTAAATAAATATACTTAAAATTATGAAACAAAATCAGCCATAAAAGCTATAATGGCAGAAATATGTTGAAAGATATAATATTATTATTTTTAAATACTGTGGAAAATGATCCAAAATATCAGCGTTTGAAATTTTTTTCGTAATTCCTACGGTTTTAATACGAGCTCATTTTGTGTAGCTTGATTATGGATATCTCGCTATTGACCAAATGCAAGTTATTTTTAAACGTTTTTACACATCAGAGTATTAGATATATGATGAATATTTCAATTATTTGTAAATATTTTCATTTCGAGGACGGCATTTTTGGGGAACTAACGGGGAAATATTAATTTGGATCGTCTTATATTGGGAAGTAAGTGTACATTTTTACTAGAATGGTTTTCTACATTACTTAAATTAAACAGCAAGTTTGTTACGTAAGAAAACCTAAACATTTGATTGTTGTTAGATACTTCAAAATTCCGATGTTTGTTGATATTTTATTATTACGGAATTCGCATGTCCAACTTTATTAATCAAATTTATATTTTATACTAAAATTAAAACTTTTTTTTCAAGAAATTTTATCATGAAAAAGCAGTAAAATGACGACCTGAATTAATTGATGAAACTTCCATGATTTAGTTTAAAATGTTTTAATTTAATTTCAATAAAATAAATACATACATAGATCTAAACATTTGTTTTATTTGCAATTTAAGCCGCTTTAGCACATGTGTAGGCGTTCATTAGATAAGTTTTGGTCTATTACAATTTAAAATGGTAATTGGCGAAACTCTAAAGAAGGAAAATAAATTAAGTGATACAGTAAGTTTCACTAACCTAACTTTATTAAGCAACACATGTTTCGCCATTAGGCATTATCAGGCTGCTGTGTGTTGAAATGAAATGGACATATAACATGTATAACTGATAATATGAAAGGAGAATGGGAGGAGTGAAAGGAAAAAAAGCAAAAATATCCAGAAAAGCATTGACCTAATGAGATAGGGAAAAGAGATGGGAGGGGGAGAAATTGGAAAATTCTAGAGTTTATAAAATTTTAGATAGTGATTTTGAATGTACATACACAAGAAAATCTGATAGATCCATCAAAATTAGTATTAATGATGATATACGTAGCTGTAAGTATGATATTCTGACTTGTTTTTGTTGCAAATGATTTATTGGAAACTACTCATAAGTTTAATCCTGAGCTTAATAAGAAAGTGTCATATAATTTCTACAACTTCGAATGGTTAAAAGTTAATTGATACTTTTTGAAAATCCATATATTGAACTAAAACAAGCAACTTATAACCCCCCACCCAATATTTATACATATTGTTTAGAATCACACTCTCATCAGGCTTTTTTATCTTCACAGGTCAGGACATTGTCCCTTTGGTTAATCTTGTTTTTCTGTCGCTACTCTCTCCCAGTTCAATATTTGTTTATTTTATTTCAGTATTAGCCTAACAGGGAAATTTATGTATAATATTTTGGATGCTTGAAATAAAAAAAAAAAAGCGACAAATCATAATGTTTTTGTTTTTATATGTAATAAGAACTCATTAATGTATAGTGACGAAGGTGGATATATACTTTTTGAGATAAGTTGAAAGTTAGTAGTGACCAAAAATTTAAATTATACTATCAGCTGCCTGTTTGAAAGTTTAAATAATTTCAACATTCGTAACCAAAAGACCAATTTTAGAAATGTATTATCAGCTGATTAGAATAACCATAAAATCAATTGCAGTCAGATTAACAACGACGAAAGAAAATCTTCATAATATAATTTGTATCTGTTGTATTACATATAGGCCTTGTGGTATGTTTTTTAGATGATAAAACCATAGGAAAAACCTTCTCGTGTAAGTTCTCACAAGGAAAAATAAACATTATAAATAGAAGTATGACACAGAGTTCATAACGACGGTAAAAATTTCAAAATATATATTTTAGAAACTTGCCCCGCCCTTGTCTTGTCGTTTGATGACGATTTAGTTAAGGATAACTTTGTGAAACTTCCATTAGTTACTTTCTTTTCTTTTGTCTACTACTTCCAGGAAAAGCTGATAACAGATCAATGTAGGACAACTGATGTAATGTTTATTTTGAATATATTTTTGTGTTGTGTGTTTTATTAAATATTGATGACTAAAGTTACGGGCAGACAGCATATGCTTTGAGGATGCAGTTGTAAAGATATTTTGAAAGATGTTAACACAAATCACAACGTTAATTTTAGTAAAATTCTAGCAGTCAATATTTTTTTATCTGTAAGTTCGGTTTTACAAATTGTTTGAAATGTATATTAACTAGAAAACTTAACGATTTATTTCTAACTGTTGGCTATTTAAAATAGTGTTCTCTTAGAAACTTCTTTCGTGCTGGTTTAAAAAAATCACAGTAGCTCATTGTGTGCATCTTAAAACTCTGCATTAAGTGATAGACCCACATATAAAAATAATATAATAATAAAAGAAATTTCTTTAAAATAAAATATATATATTTAATCAATTTTAATAGTAGAACAATCCAACTTAAAAAATACTCTATTGGCAATAATTCTAGTTGGCGTTCATTAAACGTGGATCGTAAGCTAAGGTTTAACATTTGTTAAATATGTTTGTTACTAAAAAAAGAGTAAATTTGGAAAATGGCGGCAGTAAACTGTGTTGTTGGTGAAAGTTCTATCTCTAAGTCTATTTTTACTTGTGTGAAGTTTAACGATTTGAAAAAATTGAAATGAAGATTATTGTAAACAAACGATTTGAAGGAGAGCTCAGAATAAATATAACACTGTTATATAATTAATTAGAATATCAGAATTTAAAAGCTGATCTCGGTAAGGAATTCCCAGTAAGCAACCGAGATCAGGCAACGAATGACGTGATTTAGCCTTTTTATAAACATGAACATTGTGAGGTCGCAGGCAAGCAAAGCAAAATTGTGTCCACATCATTGCGGAATCCTCAATCTAAAAATAAATTTACGCCCAATCACGATAGAGTAATTGCTACACGATGACTATTGTTGTTTTTAAAATGATTTTGTGTTCAATTTTGACATTTTTGCTGTTTTACAAATTTTCAAATTCACACAAAGTCTTAGTGATTCTGTATACCTCCTCCTTGGTAGAAGCGTAAACGATACGACTATTGTTTATATTTTATTCTAATTAAATTACAATTTAAAAAAGTTAAAATTGAAATTTAATTACAAATTAAAATACAAGTTGTATAAATTTTAGACACAATTACAGGGATCAATACAGTGTAACAGTTTTATAAATAATAGTTCATTTAATGTTTTATAACACTATTAATACAATTGTTTTAATTCGTATAAATAAATACAGCATTTGGCATGCTAGGGAGTTGTTTTAATTTTGGTCATGTTAAAGTTACTTGCAGGAAAATTCAAATTTAATTTTTACTTTGTATTTTTTTGTACGACTGTTCCTTAAGCCTGGTTCACACTATATATTTATCTGAAAATCAACCTTATCTTCACGACTGATTGGGATTCCGTGGTCTGAAGGAAACCTAATTGATCCGATTATTGTTCATATTTTACTTTAATTCAGACTGATAGATCTATATAAGCCGCATGAAATATATATATATATATATATATATATATATATATATATATATATACAATATAGAGAAAAACCTAACAGTAAAACAGATATTGTTGTAACCCTTTGAAAGTCGAGAAGTTTTTAAATCAAATAAATAAAAACATGAAGAAAGTAGAAACCGAGTAAATATTTTAATTTTTAGTTAGTTTAAAACTTCCTGCGTCAAAGTCTTAGAAAACAGTTTTTCTACGACTATTTGTTAATCTCGTACACACAATTATATTTAGTTTAATTATTTTTCGTATATTATATTTAATTTTTCAGAGTGCATGTTGTATTCCTAGTCGGAACACCCATGCTTTAGAATAGTAAACTTCTTTTCTGAATAGTTACAAAGAAGCTTCCTAAATTTCTAAATTAAATGACGATTGTCACATATGTTTAGTCTTAGCTGGTAACAACCATACAGACAAAATGGTTAAATAAGGCTCATATTTATAATAGTAATGCAGTTTATAGTTAAATTCTATTTCAGAAGCTTGTAAGTTATTAGCTTTGAATCAATAACATTGTTACACTCTGTATTCGTATTGTTGAAGGGAAAAGCTACTAGTTAGTTATCCTTGGACCAGTGTTAAAGTTACATCTGATTTGCAACACATGTTTTGGTTCATAAAGACCACTTGTAAAACACGTTATGTGCCAACATGTTTTGTTGTGGTAGATCCGATATCACTGGCTTCGGAACATAATACTTTAGCTGATTCGACATTGGCATAGTTACGTCACGGCTAAAGTAACCGTACCATGTCATTATTCTGTGTAACACATAACGTGTGTCTCGGATTGACAAAATATTGAATAAAGCGTAATTTTAGCTGAATTTCGTTCACGTTTTTTCAACTTATTTCAACATTGAGGGAACTAGGTAGGGGCAAATAGAGATAACGCCCCATTTCTTCTCCTTTAGAAGTTGTAGCAAGACTCTGGAAATATACGGAGAAAATAAGGGAGTTGAGAAGTGACATAAAAAAGTTTCGATAATGCTTTGTTTTCCGTCTTTCGGTCTGTTTGTGTTCCTTTACACAGATTTATAACTTCAGACATTGAGTTCATATTCGGTATACATATTTTTACGTAACTTTTTAATAACAAGACTTTATTTTGTACTTTTTAAAAATGGCGGTCTTTGGAAACTATTAATTTCAAATATCTCGAAACCCTCTAAATTTACACACATAAAACACCCCCCAAACCCCCCACACGCGCACACACACACACACACACACACACACACACACACACACACACACACACACACACACACACACACACACACACACACACACACACACAACGCATACACAAACATTTAAAAAAATATTTTGCTTTTTTAAAAATTATTCTGTAACAATAACCTTATAATATTTGCATTATTTAGCACTGTTTGGGCCAATTAACCTACATATTTCACAAAAATATGAATAAAATCGATAGAGCTAATTTTAAGGAATTACGTGGATTGAAAACAGCTTCATGACTTATTTTTTAGTTTTTACAGATAACATAAGAACCGTCATTATTGTAGATATGGCGACAAATGCATATATTTCCGTCCCTAAGGTCAAAATTTTAGCAAGATGATCCAAATGGTTACTGCCAATTTTGAGAAAATCGGAGTTATTTTTATGTATCCACAAATTTTGAATTATCGAAATATAATATATTTGTTTTTTTCTTATTTATTTTATCCTATCTATATAAACAAGATAGGATCAAAATATGCGCACATACTTATTTCCGTTCCTTTGGGCTGTAGAATAGTGAACAGACACCACCAGATATAGCCTACATACAGTCATACATCATTCAAAAAACCACTTTCGTGCACTCCATGTACCTCGACAGGAATATTTCCGAGCGGGGTTTTTGAACAGTTACTTTACACTATATATTCTACATACATTGAGCAAAGTAAAATGACGACGCCCTTTACAATAATCAGGATTTTTCAATTCACCATCAACGAACAGAACAAAGAAACCTAACTACTGCATCAACAGTATATCATAGCAAATATAATCGTCGTGACAGTTCGTTTTGAAGAAATGCCAGTTCGCTATGAAATTGCTTAGAAATTTTCTTGCAATAATCATAACTGTGTAATTCAATTACTACCTATAGCATTACATGGTAAATAGTCCTAGTTTTGAGGCTTATGTACTACGCTTTAGAAAAGGAGTTGTTTTAAAATGTCATTTGCAAACCCCACAGTGGTCTTAAATTTAGACATTTCCCCTAACCCTCTTCTGAGCTTTGAAATATTTCACCCCTTGTTCCTTTATAAGCCCCCTCCTCGCCAAACAAAGTTAACTCTACAACTTTTGGACGATTTAATATATGGGAAGTTTTTAATGAAGAGAGATTTGAGAAATAAATCCATTTGTTAAACCTGTTAACAATAAACAAATATTAAATGTTGTTTAACGGATTAGAACAATTTAATCATATCAATTACAAATAAAACCAATTCATGAACTTGAGGGTGGTCACTACTGTTCAGCATTTTGTCTGTAATGTTGTATGTGTGTTACGCATTAATGGTAATACGCGAGTGTTAATAGTTATGCAATTTGGAAATAAGAGTCTTCAAAATTTGATCTTTTTCTAATGGTGGCTCCGTTAGTATACAATTTCAAGGAATGAACGCAAGTTATCTTGATAAGAAAACAAACGCGCGCACTAAAATATTTGGTCATAAACGAGACAACGATGGCATAATTATAAAGAAAAACTTCAAATTAACATAAAATTTTAACTATTTTCCTGAACTTTTCCACGAGAAGCTTTTACCTGACCAAAAATCGAAAAACTTTCTGGCTCATTACTTTTTGATATTTTCATTTATACGAACGTTTTGATTTAGGCAGAATTACATAGTTTGTTCCCTTGGACTTCATTTAAATCCTGATTTTTTTTATTTAAGTTGTATGCATAATTGTACATAATAATTTTGATTTATAAATGAATTAGACTAAAATATAAACAGTTGTTGGATCGTTTAAGCTTCCAACTAATGCACCAAAGCCCATCAGTAGTGGGGGTAATAATACACAGTTCTTCTAATACAGATAAATTTCCTGGTTTTATAGACATCAGTAGGTTCAGTATATCTATGGTAATATTTATTATAATTATGATACAAATTAATGGTAAATCACAAACACAAAGCAAGGAGAAAGATATCTTAAAAGCATCTAACGTTTGTTATTTCGCTTTGTGAGTAGTGTTTTGTTCAAGTTTACAGTGGCTGTGATATTATGTTTGGTAATTCTTGGTCTTGTGCGTCTCGTCACGCACTACAATTACAAGAAATTTGTTTTTAAATATATTAAAACAAGGAGCAAGTTTACATTCACAATAACACTATTAATTTATGGTTCAAACATGCAAACTTGTTCTATACAGATATAACACTACCTTACATTCAGTATTTTAATCTTTTAATTTACAATATTTTATTTTTTAAAAGGGATCTTCCTAATATTTTTAAAACCTGTGTATCTAAAATGGTTTATGTCATTTTAGTTGATTATGTGTAACTTTTCAAAATTAGTACTGTATTTATTATCAATAAGAAATGTTGAAAGAAGCTAGCATTTTATTGTTTATTTTGCATAGCATAATCTGAACTTACGTGTAATCGTCTTTATATAGCCACAATATTTATTTACCTAACTTCTACATCATGGTAGCTATCAAGTCAGTTATAAAGCCAAGAACATAAAATTTGTTTGGCGTGATCACTAGAAATGTTTGATAGGAAAAGTCTTTCAAATATATTTTATGTTGTGCATTTTAAAATGTCTTGGAAAAGTTTATCACTAAGAAAATAGGAAAATAGTGTTTTTTTGTTGTCGATTTTGCATTGTAGTAATATTTGATACAAAAATATAAAATTTTATAAGCGTCTCAAAAATTAAAGTGTCTTTCCATCATGGTGTTTTTTTTCTTTTTTTTTCAAATTAATATCTAAGTAAAACGTTGTTTTTGTGACATAAACTCGTAATATGAACCCACATTTAAACATATCTTTATTAATATCCTAGATTATATGAAAGTAATTTCTTTCTTTTTTTTATAAAGGCTCAGTTTACAAACTATGGAAATAATAAAGCTCCATTTCACTACACATAACCTTCGTGTTACTTTACATTGCTACCGCACGATTATACTTTAGAAACTACTCGGCTAGCACTTTGTTGGTTATGTGTTCAACCACTTGTTGGAGTGTTAATATGTTGAAAGCAGATGTATTCTGAGAAGTAAAGACAAAAGTAGCGGTACAGTGGTCAAGACGCGAGCTCTAATTGACAGTAAAACCACGTCTACCATCATTATAACACTAATCCATGACCGCCAACTTTATAGATCAAGACATGAGGAAAGATGCAATTTTAGAGTGTAACTAATCTACAGCTATTTAATGAAACTCAGTTTTGTTATCAGATTATTAAAATTGTCGGTAGAGTTCTGGTTAATAAATGAATTTTTTTAAGCCTCTTGCTAACAGTAGAAGTATATGAACATTTAATATGTTAATTTTCGTTAAAAAAAATATTTTGTACAAGAAAAAAAATCGTAAATTTAGTTTTTTAGTCTGTTTCAACCAACTTCGCCAACCACAATTTATTTTCAATACTCGGTATTACAGACTGGAGAGGACGGACAGAACTAAAATCTGGAAAACAAATCGTCTGACCCAAGTGAGATTGGAACCCAAGTCATTGCAGTTTATTTGATCAGAAAGCAATACCAATATTTTCCAAAAATACACTGAAAGGGTAACATATTTGGATATTTAAGCCAAGGTCATGGTCTGTTGTTGCCGCTGGAAAAAGTGTAACTTCACGTCTCTCTTGACAAACTTTTGCTCTCTTCTGACCTCTGACGCTATTTAGAATATTCGAGAGCTAGATGGGGGAGGGGGTCTTAAATCTTATTTTTAATATGGCAATAAGAACTGAGAGATTTTTCGCTTTTAAACAACAGGGGGGGGGGGGTGTAATTCGGGTCCGATTGTTGCGACCACATCTTAAACCCAAACACCAAATGGATGTGACAGTTTGTACTTAGTTAAAAATATTATCGACCAGTAAAGATTATGTGTTCTTAGGGAATTTCGAAATTATTGCATGGTCTCGCTCATACAAGCACCGACCATGTAGGCTATAAATTGTACACAGATTTTACCAGTTGAGGTAATTTGTTACAGTTTTTTACTCTCCGTATATGCTTGTGAATGTGTGTGGAATATTGATAATATTTTTTTGAAATTTGTTATGTAGAAATTGGTGTGTAAAACTTAAAATGGAGGCCAATTTCTAACTACAAAAGTTTTACGATTAATTTTTATTTATTGAATTTAGAACGTCTCACAATAGAATATTTTGTTTTCTACAAAAATTATGAATAATAATAATAAAATGGAAGAATTATGTTACTAAAAATATAACATCAAAATATGAATTCATTAATAATTTTTTATTACAATATTTATTTTTACTGTTGTTAAAATTTCTATCGTAAAATTTATAATTTTTCTTTCTTCCTTCAATATTAATCCAATAATATTGTTTTCTGAGACTAGGCCTACATGAAGGGAATGTGATCTTCAGTAGGTCGATCTTAGATTAATTAGTGTTCATTTGCAAACTCGGCTGCCGTCCAAATAAGGCATGATTTGAAAATTCACTTAATTTTCCTATGCAAATCATGCCTTACTGGTGGGTAGTAAAGAAATAATTGAATACGTTATTCTAACATAAAACGTAAGAATTTTGCATTTACTAACATATGTACTTGAGCTCATTGTTACTACTATAATTACTAGTTTCGGTCTTTTATTAACATTTTCACAAAGTTCACTTTTATGAAATATGAAAAATATTGAGAATTCCACCGAATCCACCAACGTCATCAAACAATGTAGACAGAACATTTTGACTAACCCGCTATCTTAATCGATATCCTAATCAGGTTTGTCATGTAACCTAGATTGATAACTTGTAAAAAATAGAACGGTTCCGGTCTCATGAAGTCGTTAATTTAAGATTAAATTTATTGAGTCAGTTGGTAAAACTGTCCTCAGTTAGTTGCAGGTTTATATTACGCTAGTTTCGCAAGTAAGTGACTATAAAATTAATTCTTTTGTTTTATAACTAAAAATTTATTTTCACCAGATATACAATCTACTTTGTAAGAAATATTTACCAGTGTTTGTGAATTTTGAAATTCTTAGGTTGTAAGCTGCTGTCGAAAGAAACATTATATGCTCGATTAAAATACATTATTAAATATATACGTCTAAATATACGTGTTTACCTACTGGTTATAAAATAATAATTAGCGCCATAATTTACAGACTTGTCGCTACTATGTATTGTATAGAGAGTGACGCTAGGACGGAAAACTACTGTACATCCTCAATAGAATATGTATTAATCCCTTTATAATCCATCCTTGCGTGATCAACTAGTCATATTTCTTAACGATTCAGTGAGGAGGGATTATAATAGCCTACAAGATGCACTGTTACTAAATAATAGCATTTATGCACTATTTAATATTTATAGAAGTTTATCCTATTTCTTTTGTCAAAACAATTTAATCATTTTTTAAGTGTAGGATGATCCTTGCGTCCTATATGAAAGAATAATCTCATTCAAATTAGCAGGTGAATATAATATTGTTTCTTTCTGTAAATCAGTAATAATTGGAAAAAATCACATCAACCGAAATAAAATGTATGTATTTATAAACGGTTCATTTCTGAAATATTTACTAAACAAATCAAAATATAAGAGTTGAATAATATTTACTAACATAATAACAGAGTCTTTTATCTTCGTTCTGCATTTATTTTCCTTTTGAAAATAATAAACACAAGTAGTTATCTGGACACATGAACGTGTTGAATGGTAAGAGGCGAAAATAAAACGCCTTCGTTCTGAACCCACCGTTGAAGTCACGGGCGCTGCACCCATTGTTGACATCGACAAATGCGATATCGCAGCTAACTAGCCCATAGCACCTGCGCGACTGACCTACATAAAATATAGCGATAGAATGTGACGATTCGATGAAGTTGGAATTGTTTACTTACGGAAGTCTAATTGTCGTACTATGCAATATAACTGTTGCGACATAAAATGTTTTGTAGGTTAGTATTACAACGTGGGTTCGCAAAGTAACTGGGTCCTCGGAAATGATTTTAGTATATCTGGGTTACTACATATCTGTGTATAAAAAGATATAGCAAGTAATTTCAACGAATCATAAATATATGGTCATTTTAGAAAGACTCGTTTTATGTAAATTAAATTATAATTTTTGTTTTAGTCTGAAATAGTTTGCGAGAGAAATTAAATATATTATATTATATTCAAATATCCTACATTAGTTTACATGAATTAAAAAAAAAGTGATTGAAATAAAATAAATATTCCATACATTTTCTCACATGCCCTTCACAAAACCCATACTAAACAAGGGTTTAAAACGGATTTTACAAATTCTAACAAATCGTAATTTTCTTTTTCTTGGGGATTATAAATCTTCAAATTAAAAATTTCAACCGAAATCGATTGTACTAATTTAATATTTGAAATTTTACAACGAAAACTATGGTTTACTTCCATTTTTAGAGTCCGTAGGTACAAACCAAGGACCTTTACAATTTCGTGGATGTCTGTCCGTCTGTCTATCTATAAATCACAACCATGGGAAAGACAATAAATCATATATATTTAAAAAAATTCCAATATGTATGAAGAAATCTTACAACTTGGTTGATGCACATGCACTTGGTGGTTGTTTAAAAATATAAATACCTTCGTGGAACACACTGTATATATATATATATATATATATATATATATATATATATATATATATATATACAATGTATCTAGATACGCCCAAAGCATAACCACATACCTAATTTGATAAGAAGTCTGTTAGGATTGTTAGCACAGACAACAAACATTGCACAATGTATTTTAATACTTACAACACCTCTTAACGGATATTTCCAATAAAAATTCAAAATTGATTTTTCGATCCATCGAATAACGTTCTACTTATTTCAGAAAGTGAGATGAAGAGTGCAACAGGTCATATTTTTGTTTATCTTGATAGAACACGAAGAATGTGATTTCCGTGATGAAGTCGTGAGATATTTGTGGCAGGACAAATGTAAACTAGTTGAAGGGCGCTATTATGGTCTCATGTCATGCAGAGTAATTGAAAATCGTAAATAATCATCGAATGTGTGTTGTTGACTCGACCTTGAAGGGTTCCTCTATTATGCAACTGACCCTCGCAATATTGTAAATATATATAAATGTATCCTAGTAGAAGTTGTCACTGATTTTAATTTATCCTTCCGACAAAAATACTTATATATACGAGTAGAAAGTTGTGGTTTAAAAAAATCAATATTGAAGTTATTTTCGAAAATTATCAGTTTTGTTATAACCTGAGTCTAAGTTAAATGTTGCTGGAATAATGACGATCTCTCGTATGTCTGTGTAGTGGTTTACAGACAAAACGATTGAACCACTTTTGTTACGTGAGTATAATTTGGCGGGTTCTCATTGTTCCAGTATATAGTTTTTGTTTTGGTTTTTTAAGGTGAACAACCATTTCGGTCATTATCACCTTCAAAATATTTTCAAGAAGTTGCCATCCAGTATATAGAGTAGCTGCTACAAGATCAAAATCCAAAATTCTATTTAATAAAATCGATTCTAATGACTTATCAAATATTGCGCTCAAATGTAGTTCCCGAAGGTAACGTTTTGGTTGGGATCTCATAAAATTAACCGGTTTGGGAGTTAACGAAAAGTGTGCAAAAGTTAAAACCAAGGACACAATGTGACTATCATAGAAAACGAAATTTTGTGTAACGATTGTGCTTTTTGATGCATAGTAGTGAGAGAAAGTTTGTATTTTTGTACGTAATTATGTTGGAATGTTTGTACTTTTTCTGTGCACAGTTGTGTCACAAAGTATGTGTAGTGTTTGTACGTTTTTGTATATGTCTTTTTAAACGTTATTTTGTTGTTGGGTTCCTTTGTATCTTCAGAGTTGGGGCTGCTATTTTAAAACAAAAATCATAAAAAATTGTAATTTCATTTTTTCGTAAGTGAAATTACTCTAAAAATAACGACAAAAACTATTTAAAACAGCTGACATTTTAAAATGTTTCATTGATCTGTTTTAAATACGTTGGAATTCGACCTCACAAGAACAAAGCTTTAAATCTGTTATTTAATTATTATTGTCTCTAACAACAGTCGGCGTGTTGAAAAGTTACTTTTCGAATTCCTTAGATCATAAAAGGTAACGACCAAACAATAAATATAAGTGGAAATGGTTGACGATTGTTATATACAACTAATGTTACAAGAATAAAAAAGTAATTCTGTTTGAAAAGTTTTAACTACAGTTAGAAAGCTTAAAAGGATAAAATTCCGCTACCAGTTCTATATTTTCCTAGAAACCCAACGCGGTTTCTCTTCAGAACGTTTCTTTTTATGAATTAGCTGAATGAAACATTAGTTTTAAAAATAAGCGTATAGAAAATGAAGTTTTATCTAGTAATATTTAGTAGATTTATATAAAAAAATTAATTATATATATGAGTATATTTGCAAAAACCGAAACGTGTTGCTAAAAAAACTGTTACACAATGTTTACTAACTTATAATAGAATTCATTAAAAGCTTCATATTTCTATTACGAAAATCTTTAACTAACATTTTAAGTTTTCGGATATTAAATATTGTATAAAGTTTTATCCTTATTAATTGTAACGATTAAATTTAATCTGTTGCAAGATAGGTTTGTATGTAACGTTAAAAGTATCAATTCAATTTAAAGAATTTAGGAAAAACTATACACTTCAATCAATGAAAAATAAAGTGCAAAGATAACTTATTTTGTTTACAAAATATATACATAAAATGAAATAATGAACAAACAAATACAATATTCGTCTCCAGTTCTCCAAAAATAGAAGTTTTTGATTAAATTAAAATCTCTTTAAAGTCATACGTTCACTATCTATGAAAGTCGGTTATCACAAATCAGATTAATTTATTTCAATAATTTTTAATGAAATGTGAGGACTTTGTCCTAAACCTATATAAAAATGCGCATTAATCGAAATTCACAGTTCGTAAATAAAGTGGAAGAACCGTACTTGACAGAACGGTGGTCATGTTTTCCTAATTACTCTTGGACCGTTACTTTCATACACGTGCGGACCATAAAAGTTCATAATTCATTGAAATTTGATTCCCCTATATTGAATTATTTATCTTTGTTGTTGTCCATAGTTCATTTCACTTTTTGACTGTTTTTTTATTTTTTTTTTAGATTTTTAGCTTTTTAAGATTGTGACCAATTCATTGTATTTCGGTACACTTGACAATGTTATGAAAACATATATTTGTGTTGGTGTTACACAGGAGTTACACCCAATTGCTTATTTATAGAAAGGTGTCTTCAAGATTTGATAAAAATATGATCAAATACTAAATTGGATAAAAAGCCTTAAACTCTTTGGATTTGTCGACATCACTGCTAAAATGTACTTTTATTAATCAAAATTGATATATACTCGTAACATTTAATTCAACACATGTATTTCGTCTAGCCAATATGAGAAAGTAAAAACAATCATAATGGTAGATTAATGGAATAGAATCCTTTTATTTAAGTAGAACATTGAAAGGAAAAACCGTGCAAAGAAATTCATATGCAATGCATATCTTGTATGGCTGATGTCACTACCTGCTATTCCGGTCTGCAGTGTGACCCGACAGGGCCACTTTCTACGTGCCCCCGGCCCTGGCCCCTCTACTTCTCAAGATTCTCTTTACACACAGCGTGTGTATATAATAAATCCATTTCTAATTATATATGTTATCACACTGCAAATGGCACATTTTCATTGACTGTTGCTGTTGTATTATTTCTGTCTATACATGCGAATAATAAATCATATTTTCCAGCTCGTGTACCAAATTGCATTTAAATAATGGAGAAGTATACAGGGTGTCCTTGAGTATACAAAGAAGAAAGTTCATAAAAATAAGTTAGAAAAAGTTTCAGTTTCAATCTGTTAATTTGTTATAAACAAGTTTTTAACTTCAAAATCAACGAGACAGATTGATTTATACATACATATATAAATAAATAGAGTTCAAATTTAGTACACGTATTTTTGTGTAACCTTATAACACGTATAAGGATGTTTATAGGCCGTCATATTGAGAATGTACAAAATAAATTATTGGGTTTTCGTATCCTGATAAAAGGTTACGTGGAAAATACGTATGCGATGTCTGAACTAGGTTGAAAATGAACTAAAATTTCGATTACTATAGCTCTGTTTGTTCTTATTTTGAAGTTACTATATATACTCATGTAAAATATTGCTCTAAAATAACTAGAAAAAAATGTAGAATCAGGTGGAATTGTGGTCATTAAAAATTTCGTAAATTAATCAAATCCTACTTTTAATTTACCGGCTATTTTTACCTATATAGTAGAAATGACTATTTGTAAAGATATATTCGTTATTTATGGTTACATTTTTGTAATAGTGTTACTATATTATTTTTAATATAGCCTTTCATATTTTAATTTGAAAATTATTTCAGTAATACAAATCTTTTAATTAGTTTTACGTTGTATAAATAGAAACGTGAATTTTTGAACACAAGTAAAATGAGTTTTTTGTAATTAAAAATTAATGACTACAGTTGTTTCAAAAGCACTCGTGAAAGAATAACAACTGTCTCATACGCATAAGTTTTAATTAAAAGACAAAATTAATTTACCTGTAAATATAGCTTTGCTCATTTAAAATCCGAAATGTGTCTTCTTACAACCTTTGAATATAATCAAGTTAGGTTCTGAACATCGGTGCCAAGGCCGATACTGACGTTTCATAATAACAACATACTTTATGTTGTTAACTTTTGAATGTGCTATTTGCTTGAGTATATGATATCTGTGAAAATCATTGGTAGCTTATTAGTTCATTTTATAGTATAAAAAGACTGGAGCTGACTATGTTTCATAATAAACCTTGACCGTGGTTGTAAAGAAGTGGGTGTAATTAAAAAAAAAAAAAACTCCATACTTCGGTTTTTTAATGAATATTTTTCCTTGTGAGAAAGTTTTGTTAAGGAAAAGGGGATTTGTTATAAGCTCATTTAGGTTTTAAAGAGGATGAAATATCGAAAAACATTTTAAACTGGTGCCATTTTGATATTTTCAAACCAATTTTTTAAATAATATTATGATTAGTTAAACCTAACTTAATACTTAATTTGACTAAAATTTAACTTAAGTTGTTGCTACTAGAGGTTTTATTTCTGTTTATAAAATATAATTTTAATTATATATTTTTTATGATTTTGTTTTTTAATAATAACTCTGATACTTTGTTTAGTAGAAAACAGGTTTGGCATTTTAGGGTGGAGACTATAAAACTGCACGAAAAGTGCAGTTGTTTGACGCTTCACTTACAGATTTGAAAGAGGGACATAAATATATTATTCCAAAAATTTATTTGTGGGCTTTTATTATTTCAAAACGGAATTTTCTGCTCAAAGTTCTCTCTGCTGAATTAAAAGAAAAACACTGTCTCTGTTTTTAAAATAAAGATTGTACGACCTACTTTAATGTTAATAAACTCCATCAATAACATTTAAAAAAGCCTACAATTGTCAGGTGTTGCAAAATAAAAATAAAATGCAGAGTTAAAAACCCACTTAGTTCCCCACGGCCAGATATATTCGAATCTGTCGCTGTAATTTATTGCCACCGTTGTCGGGTCAGGCGATTTGGTCGAGTTGGCGGAACCCGGTCCCGCTTTCGCTTTTACCGTCCACTGAGTAAGCCTCGCATCGCTGACCCTGGCCATAGCTTTATCTACTTTATTAATCAATGAGCTGACTGGAGAGTCGGGAAGCTGTGATGGCTATCTCCCGTGAGAGTGAGAGAGAATTTGTATAAATAGGAAGTGAAGACAAAGAGATCTAATAATACAAAGTATGCATGATATAACTTTAGATAGTTATGGGTTAATAGTATTATGCTAGGCATGGTCATGGGTGTCTCTAAATTTGTTTTCTTTAATGTAATTTAAATTTATACTCAATGTATAAGTGAGGGAGTGTGGGAAGGGAAGTTATTTTCATAACTGCGATACTATAACTACTTTATTCTCTTTGAAAGTGAACATAATTGAGGAGTTAATTTGGGATATGCTTACCGGGGAGGGGGGGTTTCGAAGAGTATCAAGTATACCTTCATTAAGAAGTGGGAAGACGTGTCATAGATTTGCACCATTTAAGTCAAACTGGCGCCAAAGAAAGTCCTTCCTTTCCATAATTTGTTAACTATTAATGCCAAGGTCTTAAGCTATAGCCGTCTGACCAACTTTGGATTTGAAAGGATTGTGATTTAAAGAAACTTGTTACGCAATAACACATTTATAACAACTAGGTTTAATAACATTCTAATTTAACATGTTTTAGAATTGGATAAAAAGAGGTGAGGTAAGATTAAAAGCTTATGTTATAGTGTATCTATATCGACAGCAAACTTATATATAATAGAAATAGTCATTACTCTGTCCCAGTTATGCAGTTAGTACATCAGTAGTCGGACTCACAAAGCAAGAACCTAATGGGTTTTGAAAGTAAAAGTGGAAAATTCTGTCAATTAACAGAGATAGTTTATTGCTTTCGAAAGTAGGAAAGCTAAGTAATCGTGAAAATGTTTTCTAAATAGTTATGTTAATACCTTTTCTAACTACAGATACACTAATGACGAAATAGCGTCAGTTTTTAACGAATTGTGAGATATAGAGTTCCGTCAAAATCTGTTGGCAAACAATACAAAAAACTGTCATAAAACAAATGAAAATATTCTTAATTGTTTATAGAAAAACGTTTATGAAGTGTCGTTTATTTGGGACTACTTTTATAATACCCCTAAAAATGTAGTGTGATGAAACATACTACAAATTGGAAGGAACATTATGAAGGCTTCGTCTCAAAATGAAGGTAGTTTAATAAATAAATTTTGTAATATATTTATTATAATGATAAACAGTATATAACTATTTATTACTGACGAAAAGAAAACTAATTGAAACTCATTTATTAAAAAAAAAAAATAAAAAAAAAAAAAACCCTAAATACTCTTCGTCATACTATCTCTCTCTTTCATATATATATATATTTAAAAAAATTTGGTTTAACAAAAAAAAAAAAAAACCGGATAGTAGATGAAAAATAAACTTACTCAATCAACAAAAAAGTAAGAGCATCCATTTTTCCTAGGTATATCAATTTATGGTAATATATGTATAAAATTCCACACCAGTAAGAAACGAAAAATTTTCTTTAAATTGTTAGGCATTTGCCATTCAGTATACAGTATTACTATAAAATTAATTTCCTCCGTTTATTATTTAAAAACACAGAATACATCTGTTATTACACAACGTGAAGTAATAAAAAAATAATTTATAGATACTTTGGTAATAAAATATAATTCTGCTGTTTCCTTATGAATATGATGCTGCAATTTTAATATCACCCGAGTGTCCTTCAAACGACCTACAATTATCTAGTCAATTAATATAAAACAATCGAACACAATCAACTCATGTTGGATTAATATTCATTATACATCAACCTTGGCACTCGACCAGTTTAAAACAGCCGAACATACAAACATCAAAGCTCCGATAAGAACACAAAAGGAACTAGAAGATAATTGCATTTTAACTGCCGTACGACGACAGTTATAGCTATTAATCAGTTTGAACAGTTATTAGATTGAGGAAGCAGGCGGATAAAAAATCCTTTCCACGTTCCAAATAACTATATCAAGTGCAGTCAACTTTACATCCGATAAGATGTAGATCCTTCTTCCTTCCTTGTAGGATAAAACAACCTACTAAGTTCTTAGATTTAGATTACTCAGTTATAACTTTTAGGATGGTTTTATAAGACGATTGGTCAATCAGGCATCGTGGAAGTTTGCAAGTAAAGTTTCTGAAAAATACGGTCTTAATACATTTTGATTTCGATCTACCGCCAAGAGAGCGGCGCTTCAAATCTCTCCATGGAAACACAGACATGTGAGACCATGTTCATCGTTCTGAAAAATGTGCATAACTGGTATGAAGACGTGGTTTTCCAAACCACTGGACAAGTTCATTACCCAGGAAAATTGGTATTATATTTATAAATGGAGACTGATTAAAAAACAAACACTTTTTGTAAAAGACTTTTTCTTCCTTATGTCATATCACCCACACTATAGCTTATTTTGTGTGTAAAAAAAAATCGTGTATGGCTGTCTGATTATGTGGTGATTTGTTTTAAATGAGCAGATAATACACCTACACCAGTGTGATAAATTTCAAATAAAAGAAAATTACGATTCAAAAATAATTGAATACTGAATATCCAACGATGCAAATAGCTTTTATCTAAATAAGAACCTTATTTCTATAAAACAAACTTGTTAGAAATATATAAATCTTAATATATAGTAGTAATAACGGTAGCAAATTTTCAAAATGGAGCCATTTTAATAAGTTTCGTTATTAAATTTTCCTTATCAAGAATGGGTGTGCAAAAGATAATTTTGTACAACTGACAACTGTGGTATGCTAGTGGTGGATATGATCCCCGTATTTATTTTTGTGAGTGGGTGAGTAGGGTTGTGTAGGCTCTATGTGCGCAGGCTCTCCTAGTTTTTCGGTACTGGTTTAAGTTTTAACTTTCAACTCATTTGAACATGTCTTAATGTCAAGCCAGGGGAAAGCTTTTGGCATTCCGGGTTGCTTCCATCTTCGGCTGTTGGGCTACACAATTCCATGTAGATGGGTAACGGGCTTCGGTCTCAGTATGTGATGTTAGTTTCTGTCGGCTACTAACCACACGGAGCTTGGGGAACCTTGCTAGTATGAGTTATAGGAGAAGGGAACCTTCTAGAAAACATGTCGTGCACTCTACCTCACGGTGTCGGACAAAGAAAACTGAAGGAAAACTTTCCGGCATGTCGGGTTGCTTCCAGTTTCGGTTGGTGGGGTATCAATGCCATGTAGGTGTGTAACGAGCACCGCCTTCGGTAGATAATGTGGAGGAACATATCAGTGAGTGACCCGATGATGACTCATCAAACCATCATGGGGAACCTTGCCGACATGAGGTCCATGGGAGCATGGTCACCCTGTCCATAGGTTTGGGCTTCTGGGAAAATGGGCTGAGGAAGGTTTCGTGGTGTGCTAGTGGTGGATATTCCCCCGTACCTATTTATGTGAGTACGAGCCTGGTGTGGTACCATAAGACTCTATTTGTGCAAGTTATTTTAGTTCTTCAGAGCTAGTGGTTATCACTTTCAATTCATTAGTACATGTCTGAACGAGGGGATACATCCAAAATATTTACGTCCTATATTGTCTGAGTAATAGTTGCATTCTGCTTATAACAAACATTTTATTGGAATCTATATCTTATATTTTCTGAAGAATTTTACTCAGATTCGTCGAATTCCTTTATGACCAAATTACTCATTTCCTGGTTACTTAATGAAATTTAAGTTTTTTGTCGTTGTTGTTTGATATCACAATGTTTGTAACGGTTTGAGAGGTGACAATTTCATGATCAATAAATTTAACATTCTTAAAATATTGAAAATTTTGATCAAATAAATCATTCACTTAACAATGAACCTAATATTACATCTAAAACGTATTGGGACAAACACTTTGTACATTTGTGCAATTCCTTAAATATATATAAGAAGTGAATTTTCAAATAACCATGAGTTATAAATGTTTTAAATTATATATTGTATACCAGACTTACTTCTTGTTATTATCTTCTTTAGTTTACAATGTTCCGATAAGCTTATTTCCACTTAGCCTATATAATCGAATTTTTAATATTGGAATTACACCGAAAAGCGTCACCTAAAGATGATATAATTATTTCATAATCTACAAGAAGGAGAAAATATTAAATAATAAGTTCGAATCCAAGACCAATTAAAAAAAAAATTAATATAACATAAATTGATTAAGTTGTAATCAAATGACAGACTGAAATGAAATATTAAAAAACTTGCCTGTCCTCATTGAAAATTTGGTGTTCTGTACAATCTTCATACATTGTATAATATTATTTGAGAATGTCTGTGTGAAATAGTTTTGTCAGTTGAAAGAGGAACAGCTATTGAAAATATTTTAGTGTGAATATAATTTTGCAACTTTATCTCAAAATGATTATATTGTTATTAAATTTATATAATTGGTTAATATGGTAACGAAGTTGAAATGGTTTTATACTTCCAAGTTACTAAAAGTTCCATGTATTGTTTAAGTAATTTTTCTTCAGACAGATCTTTAGACTCCGCGTTCACTACGACTGACATTTTATCGATTTGTAATTACATAAAAAAATTAAATTATAGGTTATATAATTTTCGACATACAGCATTGAGTTAGATTTCGATTTCAATCCTCTGACAAGAAATTATGGAATATTTCTGAGTAATACAATATGTCTAACTGACTATATTTTACTGCACTTCTATGATTTTCATAAAAAAAAACATGTCGATAGTGTAGTCTAAACTGGATGATGATTTTTAATTGGAGTTTAGTCTTTGTTTATTTGAATATTCAGTCAATCAGAACTCCTGGCACTGGTCATAATTAAAACACTTGGCTGTGTCACGAGCAACACATTTTTGAATATTAATTGTGTGAAAAATCGTGATGACAAGTGAAATCGTTTTCAAGTACGGTGTTTATTATATTTTAATTTAGGCCGTCTGCCAAGTGGGCTTTATTCGAAGTAAATACATTTTCTCGATTCAATTTGTACACGATTCAAAACTTTGCTTTGTACATAGTGTATTGAAGATACAAAAAAAGAATGAAGTTTAATAGCCGTTAAAGAAGGACAACCAAGTATTGTAGAGAGGGCAACCAAGTATTGTAGAGAGGACAATTTCGGTTTTGATTAAATGCATAAAGTATTATTGAAATCACTTATCTGAAAGCGGCAAGATAATATATTGGTTAACTTACTTCTGATTGATTTATATAGTCTACTGTAAATCATTCTGACTGGTAGCTTTTAACGAAAAGCAGTTTTCATTACTTAACTAGAGTAATTAAAAAAACAACAGAACTTACTTTTTACTCTCACACATATATAAAATATATAGACAGTTATGTAATGTGTCAGAAAAATAATATTAAAAATATCAGTTTCCAGGTCCCCTAAGTCCCAATAAATGGCTACATCATTAAAATCTTAAAATGATTAGTTTCTTATTCATAGCGTTATGTATATAGAATGATAGTGTGTGTTACATTAATACACGGGGAAGTACAACAGATAGACCTACAACGTCACTTAATTGCCTTCTTATCAAATGAGAAAGAAATACGATGATGTCACGCAGGTCAGCTGACACTTATTTTGCGGAAATGACATCGTCAGCAACAGGTTTATTATTATTTCATCGATCGACAGTTTTTAACATCATAAAGTGTTAACTGTTAGTATGAAAAAACTATTTGTAAACTCTCGTAACAGAGTATCAGATAATTATATAAAGTTATCACTGATCTTTACAGTGTGTGAAGCTCTGGATAAAGAAAGCTGTACGGAAGTGTGCGCAGTTACTGCGGTTACACTACAACAGTTTCACCCACTTAGCTTTAATTTGTGTGACCAGAACTGTTCATTTCTTTGGTTAGGAAACTGGACCAGAAAATTAAAATTGGTCTTGTGAAGTAATAAATCTATGTCAATTCTGACAGACGAAATAGATTTCTATTATATGGCGGTGATGTTTATGTCTACAGATATTATATTTGTGATGTTTACATTTCATAACTTATAGGTTATTATTGCATTCGATGAAATATTTTGAACTATTTTTTAAATAGTATGACGTCAACCTCTACCTAGGTCAACTACTGAAGAGCCAAATCTTCTATCAATAATTGTTAAATGTTTTGCACAAATTCAGAGTCGTTAATTGTGAAAATTAGAAACTAAGTTATACATATGGAAGAATACATACATTTTTCGCAACATGCACATTTTATAAAAAAAAAACGACGTTTCGATGACCAAGTCACCATCTAAATTTTTAAATGTGCAAAGTTAACGTCATGATGGTTCTTAACAACTGGCGATAATGTCCTAGTAATTAAGCGTCGTCTTGTTAAATAAAGTGTTTTTTTTTTTTTAAATTTTTTTTTAAATTATATAACTTTCCAAAATATTGATCATTTCAATTAAAATAATCTTAATAAACATTAAATTTTTTTTTTTAAAATCTAAATATGCGTTTGATAGAAAAATCTTGAACAAAAATATATTTATTCAAACTGGACAACAAAGTCGCTTTTTCAGTGATACGAGATCCACAATATATGTTGTATATCCTAAATGTCTCTGTGTCTTCAGTTCATCAGAAGTGATACTGGGTATTTAACAAAAACACTTTTTCACACAACTAGAATAGAACTTATATATTTTTTAATGTGAATTTTTACTATTAAAATCTCAAAGTAGATATATCAACTAGAGTAACAACACATGTGGTATTTCTCAATACAAAGTGACAAAACAACACAATAGCACACAAAGATACTCTTTCAAAAAAATATACAAGCAGGTAGGAGCTACAATTATTTAGGTAGCCTACATGGTCTTATAGGATGTCGTGAACAAATAGCTCTTTATGAAAACGTAAATATAAACGTATTAACGACATAACTCCATGATTAGCGCGCAAATGTATATAGCGTAAAAACAAGATCGAAAATATATTCACAGGAAAAACACATCTTTAAAGAAATAACGTCTGAAAAACACAAATAATGTATATTTAGAAATAATATTTTCGGAAGAAATAAAAAACTAAAAACCGCATATAAGCTTGAAGTAATAACATCTCTTAAAAGAAATAACGTAATCACATTTCCGAAAGAAACACATGACTAAAAGACGTAAATAAAGTTGCTGTAATAACATCTCCTAAAAACAATAACGCATAAAAAACGAAAGGTATATGAAGTAATTACATTCCCCCCTATAAATAATGACTAAAAACGCAATTATACTTAAAGTATTAACATCCAGAAAAACGCAAATGTATATGAAGAAATAACAACAATAAAACGTAAAAAAAATGTAAGTTGGTAGGCATGTTGAGAAAATGGCTGATTGTTTAGGGGAGTTACCGTTTGACTTTTTTTTAAATAACAAATACTTTCCAACAAAAACTGCTGGCACATTTATATCAATTACCCTGTACAAAGGGCGTGAGAGCGTTCTGCAGTGTTTTCGCACAGTTTATTTAGTGAATTGAATTGTCTAGTTAAAATCTGGACTAGAAATGACGGTTAAACAGATTGACCTAGAATCTTCAGATTTGGAATACAATTAATTGTGTTTTTTCAAGAAAAATATTGAGACTTGATTCTGACAAACTTTTCATTACAAAATACAGTATACACAATACAAGTCCCAATACAAATTTTGTAAACAATCGATTTTTAAATGGAAATGTTAGTTTTTTATAGCGAAAATAATATTTTTACCCAATCAGAAAATCACGGGTAGAGGAAAAATCGTTCAAAGTAAATTAGGAGTCGAGTACCACCTCATAAATGATTTGGGCAAACTCGTTGTGAACTGTAGGTGATCACATTTCACGTTAGAGGCTTATTAAAGTTCAACATTTAAAAAAATTCTAATTTCTGATTTCCTCACCCTGAGGGAATTAAACAACTCTCAAATTAATGGTTGAACTTAACTTTCAACTTAAAATGATAATGAATAGAATTCAAACTGTCACAAAATAATGTTTAATTGTGAAACTCGTTTCAACGACTATGTCGCCATCCTCAGCGATATGTAAGATACAACAAACCAATTATAAATACTAGTAAGTTGTAGATTTATCATTGAGGATGAGGACGTTATAGTTGAAACGCGATTGATAGTTAAACCTTATTTTGTGAGAATTTTTGAAGTATAGCTCTATTTATATTTATTAATTATTAATCTAAATAAAAATTAATAGTTCAAAGAAAAGCAACTCTAAAAAGATTTATTACTTTTTTTTAATGTGCGACAGTAGCGACCAACATGATTATCGACGAACGTGGGTGAGTATAATTTTGAAATTCCTTTTGGATTTTTATTCTCCACGACACTAGCGCTCCCCAATGATACTACTGTTATATTGTGTAACAACTTTCATAAACAAATGCCATCTCACCGGATATATTGAATCAGAATTATTTCCTACACAATTTGAAGGGTAAACGTGACAATAACTCGCCTTCAATAGCAGCTGACCAAGCAATAGCCTAAAGAAATATTAAACAAAGAAACTATCACACGCCCTCCTACTTTGGTTACAAGGTAGATAAGATTGTGGAAGCTGCAGATGTATACCACCTGGTCATAACAAAGTACCGTTAAACCAAGAAACTACCACGTGACCGTACAAGAACATCTTTGGTTCCATACACAAAGAGTTATGTCGGCTGTGATATCTGAGATAGTGTCCTATGTAACACAAGCTGGTTGTAAAACATGCTACCGTTAGACGCATGCTACTCCCTAGACCTAGAAACTTTGTTTCAAAGAATTCGGAAACGCATTTCTTATTCATTTATCCTTTCTCTGTGTGAACGTCATGACGCATAATTATGAGGTCATGTGACTCACTTTATAGCCATAACTTTCTTTATAGAGGTGAAAGTCGATGACTGGCCTTTTATACATTTGACAACCTCATTGTTAAAGATAATTGTACTGACAAATTAAATTATGCATTGTTATTAATATATTTATTTATTCTATTTATTATTTTTTTTTTCAAAGAATCATGTTAATGGCGATATTATTTATTGAAAACGATCATTTGGCTTTCTCAGTGTAGGAAGTACAGAAGTTTGGTAATCGCACAAAATTTCAACCTTCATTTTTGACTGATCATAATGACAGTATATTTTATTACTAGCACCGAAGTGACTTTTTTTGGGTTCGCCTCGCACGGAAATTCGATGACTTTCGGTATGGGTTATGACCTATACTTTTCATCATGGTGCAAAAAAAAAAAAATAAAAATAAAATAATACGCCTAAGCAAAATAAAAGCTAGTACATTTCTCATAATATAAACGTTTAATCACCAATTTTAAATGTTATTACAAACAAAATTATCTCAACAAATTTAAATGAGTTACAGAGTTAAACAACATAAAAATTCGTCAATTTAAAAGTTCAGATTGATATTTATGGTAAAATTTTGATTATTGCTAACGTTGATTCCTTCGTTTAGAGGTTTTTTCTTAAGTCCCTGTAATGTTGCCAAATGTTGACTTTAGATGTATCAGAAAAATAAACTAATAAAACTTCGTCTCTTACTTGTTTTGGTTTAACATTTTCAACTCTGCATACTCAGAAAACTTACTATAGGCTATTCCAATTTATATCTATTGCGAGATTTCTCTGGTAGTTTTAGTGATATGTCTGAAGCTTTTCCCAACAACTTATCTTGTATGTTAGAAACTATTGCAGCAGTCATTTTTAAACATGTAAATAAAACCGTAAAATTTGGCTATTTGTTTTGAGAATTAAAAATTGACGATTTTCCAATTAAATATTAATTGAGAATGTTGAAATTAAATTAACATATGATTTATTTTTAGAAATATAATTTCAGCTTATCTTTAAAAGTTTAAACTATTGTTTGACAATCGCCTCTGTAGATAGCATTTATCCAACAAATCATAGCTTTCTAAACACTGAATATTTACCAGTTGTAACAAAGTATTGCAAAGTGGTAATTACTGGAACCATAATTCAGAAGTACATTGTTAAACCTTATCTCTTTATCTCGGCTGTGCTTAGACTGTCCCCTGTGCTATAATTCCACCGTGACTACGCCGTTACACTCGATGGGGAATTACAAAAACCTTAACAATTACTGTGGACAATGAACCACAGCTTTTATTGTTGTAGGTAAATTCATGAAAGTAATATCGATAGATTTGTCATTACGATTAATTGCAGGGTCAAGTCAAAATGAGGGTGTTGTGATTTTAAAATGGCAACAAAATAACAGCTCACAGATTGAGTCAATTAATAACGTGACGAATTTAGACTATTTATATAACCTACAAATATGTCTTTATCTTCTAAACTTGTTTATTTTTATTACTTAGGTCTGTTTTAAGTTATTAAAGATTCTGTGTGGAACTTTAAGACGTAAGGCACGATTTTCTTTAGTGATTTTTAATTTCTCCCATCTACGTTGTTTCTGTAGAGTTAAGAATAGTACAAATAATGACGTTGACGTTTTGATGTTTTCTGAGCTTCAAAAAGTGGTTTTTGAAATTATGTATGTATCTAAAATTGTTTAATTACAGCCGAAATGATAAACCAAGATATTTCGCTATATATCGAGATGTTTTTCATTATTATCTATCAATCATAATTTAGCGTCGCTGTCATAAGGCTAAAACTTGAAATTCCTACTTTAACCATTTTCATAAAATTTGTCTAAATATCTAAAACAAAATTTATTGGTTTAAAATTCCCCAAAATATTAGTTTCTGAGTTAAATCGACTTTGAGTCGTTACAAAAAACCTAATTCCTCAAAATTGGCTGTACTAGTTTTGTTAAAATTTGGATGAATCTGATAATTAATTACCCAAATTTATGTGACAAATCGAGAGTATAAGGAAATTCTAGGAGTATTCTGCGTAAAACGAAAATAAACTTTCATATCCGTCATTAAAGTGCGGATTGCAATTAAATACGATTTTTGTTTGGAACGAGTTATTAGCACAAACAAAACAACCTTAAGCTCAGTTGAAATATTTAAATAGATATAAGAAGATGAGAGAGGAGGGAGTGTCCCTTATCACCAACTTGTCTCCTCTATTTAAACAGTGGACAAATCTAGTAAATAATAAAATTACATTTTTTTAATTATCAATAAGTAGAATATAAAAAAAACTTACTTGGGAAAAAAGCTAAGTATACTTAGACCAAGAAAAGAAGAGACTACTGAAAATGCGCATTAAAAATATCAAATTGTATTAAATTCGGACATACATGACAAACATTTTACAGTTTATTTAGCATCTGAATTATGTTTGTTATTTATTGAATATAATTGTATTCAAATTAAATGTTTAAACAATTTTAAAAGGATTGACGTTTAAGCATTTTATTTCTATTTAGTTTCTCTTTACCTAGGACCTACATGATCGATATCTCATTTTGTACACCTAACGATCCGAACACATCATACCTAGATAATAGTCGGCAATAAATAACAAAGAAAGTCGAGTACTAATTACATACCCAGTATATCTGAGAAGTATTGTTTTAAATGATTTCCTTCTTTTATCCGTCTACAATTTTTTTTTTCTTTCAAATGATTACAAGTTACGACAGAGTACTAACGGGTATTAATTTTACTTGTATATTTGTTCTTAAAAAACTTTAGTGAAGATCTGATGATGACAGTACTTTGTCGAAACTAATAATCATTTTTAAAAAACAAGAAAGAAAAATTAATGTAATAACTTATCTACTATTTTACAATATGAATAAAATCGATTTAAAATCTACAAAAATAGCTTAAAATTCATAACAACGAATGACCTAATATATTTAATTTTAATTTTCAAATCTTCAGGGACTTTCAATTTGTCCAAGTTGGTATCAGTGTATTTATGTTCGACAAGTAACCTCATCGAATAGTTACAAACTTTGAAACACTCTTCATCTTCCTCCATTCAAAGGCTCCTTTCAAGCACAACTATTAACAGAGAACAATACCTTACCTGTTGCTGATGCAATCTTGTCCTTTAAACTCTATTAGTTGTTAACAAAGAAACACTGTTATTGTAAACTTGTCTCTGAAAATCAATTGATTATAGTTTTCGTCTTTTATAAGGAAACAATCGTGACTTTGTGTTGAATCAATTAATTGATCTCGTTAAAATTACAATAAGTCTCTGTCAATGTTAATAAAAAGCACAACCCCTTCCTTTCATCGATAAACAATTAGTACCAGTATTATTTATCTTTTTGTAAAAATATAAAATAAATTCTCAAATTTCGTCATTGTTTCAAAACAAAGCTTGATAGAAATTTAAAATTTATATTTAAAAGTTTAATACTAATCATGCTATCTGGGTTTAAAATTATTTAATAATGATAGATTGATCATATTTCTAATATGGTTCAAATGGACGTTTGCCATCTTTCTTGTCTATAAATAGTAATACACTAAGTTTTGAGAGTATAAATCAACTCTCCACATCAAGTGATAAAACTAGTAGTTTATATTTACACAAATGATGGCAAATGTCATATTAAACCTTATTAATAACAGACGTACGTGCCAAGAAAAAGGACGTAATTCAAGTATTACTTGATTTAACCATATTTTTCAGTAAAATTGAAAAATGAGAAATATAACTCAAGAAAGTTATCGCGAAATATTTGTTGAAATTGACATTAGTCATGGGAATAATGAGGTTTACTCTCTATACACATACCATGTAGTTTTGTCATTTGTGTGTCCCTTCCCCCATGTATTTCTTTGAAGAAGTATATTTTCTCCCTCAGGAGAAAAAAGGGTATAGAACGGTCCCCATACATTTTTAACTTTATTTGAGGCTTAAAAACTAAAATTACAATATCGGGGTTCCTGATTTACAATTAGCTCATTCAAAGAAAGAGATAGTGAATTAGCAAGTTCATTAATTTTGACCTTTCTGGCTTCAATAAAAAAAAATATCTAGAAGTCTAGACATCTAGTTTTATATTAGGGTGTTACCGTAATTAGAACTCTCTGGTTGAGGGTTTAAGCACCGTTTAATCCCATATATTTTTCTTGGGTTAACCCTGCCATCAATATTCTTACATTTTTCGAGAGCATACATCATAAATGTTAAAAAGAGAAACGAATAAGGAAGTAAACATTGCTTCTAAAACTTTCATAATTTGGCTTAAAACACGAAGTAAATACACTTTTGTAAACGATTTAAAAAATATAATATGTATAAGGGATGATTTGAAATCATATTTTCAAACCATTTTGATCTTGGAAATGACCCCTTCAATATGATTTGAATTTTATAGCTGCACTGCATCATACCAATAGATAAAGTCTTAAGGAACTCATTAAAGTAAGTACAGGCTTGCAATCCCGAAAGTGTCTATCTGAAACTTACCTTTTTTATGTAGTCTTAAGTTAGATCCCGGTCTTTCTTAAGCGTGCAGTCACTTAATATCCTACTTTTCACAACCCTACTACTAATTTTAGACATATGTATTTCAAGGAAAATTTTGAAAGAATTTCTATTTCGTAAAATCAGAAAATCATTACGATGATTGTCCGATTTCCACTACTTCAACCATAAGTAGTATATTTCCTCCAATTTATGTACAAATATCATCAGGTAATTGACAATTTTAAATTTGTAAGTTTTAATTTGGATGTTTATGAACGAGTGTTATAACAATTTATCTCTTTATCTAGATATGAGAGTGTTAAATTTTAATACGACTGTTTAAATTACTTTCGTCCTAATTCGCACCCATAATAGTTTCAGTAATTAGTGTGCTTAATTGATGAACGTTAGTGTTGTATGCACAGAATGTCCAAAAAGGATTTTAATTAAAGGGAAACGATGTTGTACTACACAAAGGACAATATTGTGATGACATCAAATTTGAATTGATAATTAAATGTTGAATTATTGTGAACTTATTTAAATCATTTTTCTATCTCAATGTAGGACAGATTTGTCTGCAAAACAACTAAGGAGGTTTAATGAGTCGGAACAAAATTTGAATCGTAGGTTTGTAGGTCGTCATTATAGCTGAATAAATTATCAAACAAATCCATCAACGGAAGCGTCGGCGACCCACTTTCAGATATATTTAAGATACCGTTAAAAATTGAAATTTTACAGAAAAATACTGCTCAGTTGTCACTAAAGTAGTAGCAAAGTATATTTTTATATTAAATTGTAAAAATATTAGATAAACTTTATTCATTTTGATTTTTAAATTTGTATTTTTAATGTGTTACTATATTAAATTACATATATCTACAACTTGAATATATTCAATTATATTTCAACAATTAAAAATACTCTAAATTTTTTATGAGTATAAAATTTGATATTTTTTATGTCAATATGAACGGGTTTCATAATTATAATTATCAATTGAGGGAAATTGTTCTTTGTTCCTTTGGCTAATCTAACAACCTAATTGTATTCATGTAGCTCAAAAATTATACACTCTGAGCTACATATAAAAGCCTACTTAAATCTTAAACATTTTTTAAAATGAGAAAAACAATAGCTATTTTCAGGTCAAATTGTGCTGCAGAGTTTATATTTTTGCAGAGTTAACTAGTTGCTTGTTTTAGGGGTGAAATGATTCGTTACGGATGGTGATGTAATTTCTTCAAAGAATAGTTGTATTTATTTAGCTTTTATCCATACGGTTTGAAATTTTGTTGTAGGTGTAAGGATGTATTTCTATTTAAACCTTTATAGTTGTGGTGAGTCTTAGAATGACAGTTAAATTTATTCTTATCCTTGAGTATGAGTGCCACAATTAGATTTAAAAAGGAGTCAATCTCTGTCCACTTAGAAGTGTTTATTCGATTTATTTTATTGGTAAATTTCTTTTCTTTTGAGTACCTGGAATATCAACATTGTTCAGTAAAAGGGAGGGGTGTGTGAAAGCATAACAACTTTTATATTAAAAAAAAAGACGTAACACCAAGATTAATAAAGTAACACGAGGCAATATAAAATTGAAAAAAAAATGAAAAATTATAGTAAATATTTTTAAACTCAATTATATTTTTTTCTGAATATAAAAATAAAATGTAATAATTATAATTATGGATATAATATTCCCATAATATATTACGGTTATGGTGGGAAGCTTTTAAATAATGATTATTTTATTAGACGTAAAAAACAGGAATTGGGAATATTAATGTTTGTATCATAAAGACAACCATACCGAGTAGAGGGGTTAAAAATCATTTACTTTTTGTATTGCTTGGATTTTGGTTCGTTTGTTCGGTTTAATTACGAAAAATATCGCAGTCTTCATCGTCTTAAAAAAAGAGAAAGAAAAAGCATAAAATACACCTGATTCCTTTGAATAACGTCAGGTTTAGAAAAAAAGAGTTGGTGAAGAGGGAAAGAGAAGGAAACTCAGACTAACTTGAAAGGTGTAGATCCAGCTAGGTTCCCCAGAATTTATCTTACTTTAAGTGATTCCATGGATGTTTATTGCTTAATAAGTAGCATTTTAGATTTATTTTATTATAGTAGATTATTATTCATAAATCAATTTGGTTGTGTGAACCTCTTAAATGACTTCATCAAAGTCTATACTTTTTCCCTTATTTTCGAGAGATTCATTCGATTTGAAAATCTTTAGGTTTTTTATACAAAAATTGTTCAGGTCTACGTATAATGAGAAACAATTACATTATATTGAAATAATTGAATGTGAAACGATTAGTTGGTCAGAAGGCCTGTTTTATATGTAAGGACATAGTAGTTTAAACCCTTAAATGAGTTTTACCATAGTTGAGACCTAAATAAATTGGCTTCCTTCACTTGAAAATAGCTCTCCTCGTCTAAAAAATCCTTCGGTACGTTCAAACAAAAAAATTTCAACCCTACATGAAATCTTCTTATATAATTAAATAGATAGATTTTATCGCTGATTTTAATCCTATCTCTTTTTTTATCATAAATTCAATATTTTACTTTTTTAAATTATGGTAACTTCTCAATAGGGCTTACTTTCAGAGGAATCTAATTCCTTTCACAATTTCATACGTTGTTAGCTTTTGCAGTTTATATAAGTTTATTTATCAGTAAAACTTGTTTAAAGTTATCATTAAAAAAATTAAAAAATGTTCAGCGTTGTCACTTTATGCATATTAAGATTTTAAAATAAACCTTTTAAAGTTTATTAAAAACATAATTAGTTAAATTAACCTAATTATTACATACGCACATTTTGGCTTACGTTTGTAAACACATTATCCAACAGTAAATTGTGTTCATGTCTATTTTACATATCTAACTATTCGATTATGTCATACATACATATTAAAGGAAGGATCATTATGGATGTTTTCTTAACCTTGGTTTAAATAATTATACAGTGTTGATCTCCGCCTAAATAATCGATACACAGACGTGATCGCACCGAGGAAGTCGATCTTGGTGCCCTTGAACTTGGCCACCTGTGACGCCACTGGAGGCGCTGCAAGGAGTACTGTACTCATCTCTGAGAGGAGTTTATAACATAAATGTTTCTATCTAATGATACGAAAGAAGATCTCATTGTTGAACTTTTACTATGCCTTGTTCAACGTCTTACACTATTTAAACAATTTAAAATTAAAATTCTTTCAAGACTTTTACTTGTGTATATTAGAAACGATTAATGACCAAATGGTTAATTAACAATTCTACAACATAACAAATAAATATTTCAAACAATACTTCTATGACCATAGAATCCTTGAAAAGTATCAAATGATGTCTTTCACTATAGGAAGTTTATTTAATTTTAAAGTAAATCTTCATAACTGATCCATAGTTTCCATAAACAATTTTGAAGTTTTACAACGTTTCAAACAGATGTTTTTGCTGATTAGCTGTTATACATTTATCATTTTATTTTGAGGTTAGTATTACAAAAAACTATTTTTCTATTAATAATAAAATCTATTATAGAGAAAAACGCTATTATAAACTATACAAATACATATTATATATTGTTTTCTGTCATGTATTCGAAATATTTTACAAATTAATTGATAATTTGATTTTCTTACGTATCCATTCACAAAGTCAAGTACTAAAGAAACAATATATTATTTTCAAATCATCTCATAAATATCTCTATATTACTTATAAGCGACCAAAATAAAAATTGCTTCTTCTTCATTACAGAGGTGATTCCCATACATTTCTTGTTTGTGCCTTATGTTAAAATTGTGCCTTCCTAAGCGTAAATTGTGTTGGGCTGAAATTGAGTTCATGTCGAAGAAATTGAGATGGGGCGGAAAGTTGTATTTATTTATTTTATTTTTTGCAATCATTTCTGAACCATAACTTTCTTTTACTTGCTATATGGCATTCAAATTCTGGACATTATGCTTCTCATTTCACCAAAATTTCCCTAATTCGATAGCTCTTATTTATTTTTTTTAAATTATGCTTTTTATAACAGATATTTTTAAACGAAAACTTCAGAGTTTTCAGAGTCGACCAGTCGACCAATACATTTTGTTTGAGTCTTTAAGTTAATTTGAGAGAAAAGGGATCAAAGTCCTTATATAAAATATTCGGTTAAAAAAAAAATGGATGTACTTTTGTATATTTTACAATTCCATACAAAATTCAATCGTGGTCACAAAAAGTTTTCTTTTCCATCTACATAACTGAGAAAAATGAAGGCCGGACAGCTCAAACCATCAGATTTTTATCTTTATACTAAATAACACCAGATAGTAATTGACATAATGCTTATAGAACATTAGTAAAAGAATAAGCTGTAATTGATGTATTAAAAAACGACTAACTTGATGATTTTTAAACATTACAAATTTATAAACTTTTAAATGTAGTTTAATTACATTAATAAGCCATACGACACACAGGTAAGGCAATATTTCTAAAAGAACTCTTCATGAAATATCGAAATCGTTTTATCTACTTACCGAACAAGTCTAACTATTCGTATTGCCAAGACTTTTGTAAAAAAATTTAAAAGCAGAAAAAACTTGATAACAGTATATATGTTGGGGGAAAATGGTGCATATTTGTGTTCATAAACGCTCCACAGGTCTCCGTTTTTGTCTGATTTGCTCAAATTTCGTATGTCGACTTGCGCCTATAATAATCCAAATTGTGGGTTTAAACTCTATTGTCGTTTACACGATAATAAAAAAACTGAATTATAAATAAAATTGATGTAGTATAAATTTAATTTATTAATAAAAACAAATTGTTAAAACTTGACTTCAAACTTGGAAACAAATTATCAAATTTAAGTTTTGTTATTAGTTAAATGAACTATGACTAAACCCTCAGAGGCTCATTATAGGGACTATGGGGTTGCAAAATCCGAGATATACTAGCTGGATCTACACCTTTTTTTCTTTCATCTAGTCGAGGATTAGAACGCTCTTTTTCATCTTTTAAGGCTCTGATGTTATAAAAAGTATTCAAGTGTAAGGCGTCGTCTTTTTCTTCTTTTTTTTTGCAGATAAGACTTTGATAACCAAGCAATGTTTCGAAGTTAAATAACAAGGGGAAAAAAATATGAAACACTGGCCACAAAAGTTTAAAATGGCGGCAGTTTAAAAGGTTTTTTTTTCTCTTTAGTGTTTTCCAATCTAGGTCCCATACAAATCTTTATTAGTTCATTTGATAACTGGAATACTAGTTATTTGATAATATTATCGAAATAAGACATCTCTATCATATAGATACTTATAAAACGCAATAGAAATTCGCCTCATGTCTGCGTATATCGGGTGATTGAATGGCGGCGATCTCACGACTACGCGTGCTCTGTGTGGGTGGTTAGCAGTCATGAAAGAGTTACTGCTTGTCTTCACTACTCACTTCAAACATGTACTGCTCAGACCTAGGATAACACGCATTTAGTAATGTCTGTCAAAAAATGGGACGACCCTTAAGTACAATAATTTGTTATTTTTAATATCTCTCATTAACGTAATATAAAGTTATGTGATGAATGAAAACATCAATGCTATCTTTTGCTTGATGAAAGTTTATATGTGGGTATATTTGTGCCATATTTAATGGTGTCAAAAGTTGCCTCTAAGTATAGAAAATCTAAATATATCGTCTAAGCGTATTGCTTAAAAACATAAATCACCATCTTCACAAAAATACCATTTCAGGAGTTACCGGTTATGAAGAAAACTTAAAGTCGCTGTCGTAAACGTTTATTTATAACCCAAATGATTGTGAAAAGCAACAAGTGAAATTAAATTATTTAAAACCTTTCACTAAATTGATCATGAACCGTATTATTATTTTTTTTACGATTTCACACAATAATTTAAGTTATAATAAATTTGCATATATCACTAAAAAATGATCAAAATAGGATCCAAAAAAATTGAGATGTTCACACTTTAATTATATAAAGTATCATTTCCCGTACTAACCGATAATTTATGAATCGGCAATTTTCCTGGAAATGAAATCAAACGTTTTTTACTTGGATTCTTGGAAGCTAAATTTGGAGAAAAACTCGAAATTCAAATTTTTAGTTTTAATATTATAAAATCTTCCCAAGAATATTATGTGTTGTAAAAAAAGTATAAAAATTACTTAGATGTATCGTTATAATATATTCACATATTTTATAAAACAATAAAATACGGACCACTACTGTTGTAGAGACAACAAACATACGCACAGAGATAGGCCTATATATTCACAAAACCACGTTTTGATTACAATGTAACTCTAGAATTAGAAGCTCAAATTTTCACCCGTGACATTGATTCTCTCTATAATACTTATATGTGAGAAAGTGATAACAATACAGAAAATAACCTCAAAAATTTACAAAAGTGGCCCAAAATACTCGTTTTAAAATTTTCACTAATATACGAATACTACAAATCAAAACAAACGATTGTTTCAAAAAACTTTATAACCTATTTATTAACGTTTTGAGTATGATATGTTCGACTTGTATTGTTCCCCACAGTAAGGCCAAGCTCTGGGCGTATCCATAGCTACTCTAATCATGTGTAGTTTTAAGTTGCCGTTATGTCATTAGAGTTGACCCGGATTTGTGTGAGATACAAGTTTATGAATTTGAAATTCTCGCAGCACCGTAGTAATGGTTTGCAGTGACCTTTTAACCTTATTTTCAAATTAAATTCAAATTTTGAAAATTTAAATAATTTAAAAATAAAATATTGGGGACACAGTGGATCTCCGACGTGATTGCACATGAATTTCTTTTGATATTTTTATGTATGGGGTAGAGACATTCTACTTAGTATTAATAATATACAGTAGAGATCCCTAGTTATACAAAAATGCTATTATAGGTTTATAATATATATATATATATATATATATATATATATATATATATATATATATATATATATATAAGAAGGAGCTACCGAATAATATTTCAAACGGTAATTGTGAAATTTTACAGCCATTTATTCAGATCTAATTAAATACTAAAATTTAATAAAAATTTTAATTAATAAAGATTAAAAAAATTAAGGATGTAGGCTATTATTAATATTTTTATTTTAAAATAAAATATTTTATTTTAGTAAAAACGTTATTTTTTTATTACAGAAAATGCGTTTGTGTATCGTTCCAGGCCGATTTTAAAAATTCACAAATTTAACTATAGTAGATATTTGTACAACTCTATGGTAAAAATTGTCGTGTTTTTAAATTTTTAACCGCGCGTAATTAAGAAGAGATTAGCAATAGATTTTTCTAGTAAACGAATCTGTTTCTTAAAATTTGAATTTAGCTGATTTTTAAAATTAAAAAGAACGCTTGTTTGAACATATTTGTTCTACAATAAAAATAAGAGAGTTAATAATATAATATATATATATATATATATATATATATATATATATATATATATATACCTTCAAAATTAGGACAAAAATCAGCTACTGTTAAGAAATTTTAAACAAATTTGATATGTGCCATACGCTGTGTTTTATTATTCATTAAAAAAAACGTATTTTTTAACAAATTCATTCGCCCCCGCTCCAAATATTCTTATTAATATGTTTAGTTTGCGTCCTTAAGGGCTACACGAAAAAAATAGAGAGAACAGTAATTTTGTTCCTTTTTCTTATTATAATAGCTACCCTGAATATTAAACTATCGAAAAAATGATAAACCCAGCCCCGAAATATGACCAATATATACCCATATACAACAGACGATAGACAAATAGGAGATTATTCAAAAAACATTTCGTTGACTAGAAAGGAATATATCAACAAAAAACTCGATTTTGATTTTTTTACCTATTCCAAAATTTTCTCATTTCTACGTCTATGGGAAAAAGTTAAAACAACAAAATAAATTCGACATGTAATGACAGCATGCAGACCATTTTATCCATAGGTCTTCCATAATATTTATTGTTTCAAACCACATTGTACATTGTACAAGGAAGTATAGACATCGTATTCACGTTACGGTGATATTGCATTTCTCAACATTCTAACATTGAATAATATCAAATGTTTTATGTAAAATACAATCAAAGCAAGTCAATAAACCCTGTTATTAGTTGTTCTATTGTTTTTAAACGAAATATAACGGTTCGTTTTGGTTGTATTTGAATTATTGTGAAAAATTACAAGTAAACAAAGCTTATACCATTGTTAAATACTTTTAAATGCGGATTTTTCATATAATATTATTGACATATTATATTTCATCTTACAAAGTTTGTAGATGACTTTTAAAATTTCGAAAACACTCGAAATAATTTTTCAACACATGTAAAGGTGAAATAAAATCCTTAAAAATATTGAAGGACGTTCGGATAATTTCTACAGCACCAAAAGATGGAGGGACTTCATAAAATTTTATTTATCTCTAGCTATGGTAATCTAGTTGGGTACTACACAGATGGTTTTAAAATATTGTTTTTAAACCTTCAAAGAAATAAATTATTTCTTTACATTTTTGAAATGCTCTATTGGGAACTGGAAAATATTTGACGTTTTTACTTTATTTTTAACCACGGAATAGAATAAGATTGATGCCTATAAATTTATGATAATTCACTATTTTCAATATCTTGAATCAGTGAAAATTAGAATTGAAATTACTGTCGAAAATAATTTCAGAATTAGCAATACAAAATATCTAGACTTAATGCAAAATAAAATATTCGTCTCGGAAATCAAAATCTCAGATATACAAAACAATAATAATGCAAATTAAAACTTATACTTCAGAGACTTGTACATTGATGCAAATAGACATTAGAAATCAAATAATGTTTCTAATGGAAAGGATATAAGACGATTTGGGATTGGAATTATATTAAGTGAAAAAGCTCAAAAACGATAAGTTTTATTGTAAATTTGAAGAGCCAATAAAATGTAAAGTCTTCGATGTGCTAGGCGTGTACAAAGAATACAAATATTGTGGGAAATTAAACAGGTTTTACTGGAAATACCATCAAGGAAAAGACCACCTGTGATGCCTATTTCCGCTACATGTATATCATAGTTTAGGATTTAAACATAGATATTCAAAACGAACAACTAGGTGTCAGTATAAAATTAATAGTGCTGTTTTGATGTGCCTCAATAGTTGAAATTTTGTAATGACAATAAATACTTAAAATTTCATCAATAAGTTTGTAAGGGGGAATCATACTAATTTTCTTACACAAGAAATACATGAGGAAAATATCAGTAACTAAAAATATTTAAATTAAAAGACATTATATACCTATTTTTCATATAATTCGGGGTATTCATCGTCCATCGAATTGATATTGAGTACCAACTTAATTTCGTTCAATAGAAAATGTAGCCACATTAGTATTTTAAAATTAGACTACTCTTAAACAAAATCTCGATTTTATAACTTTATGTACATGAATAAAACGGTCTACCAAAAGGTTTCAAGATGGCGACTGGCTAAATACATGATTTTTTAATCGAATATGGAGTTTGCCATATACAATACATATATAAATATAAATGTATGTGTTTCAAAACATTTACGAGTGACATTGAAATTTTAAAATATTAAAAAAAAAACGAAGCAAAGAATAGTATTCCTAATCTACGGGGTTTCGTGAGTAGCTCACTTTACAGAATGCCATGCATACGAGAATAAAATACGCTAACAATTTAAAGTCAGGATATATATATATATTTTTTTTGGTTTTAATATTGATTTTATAAAATATACACTACCATTGGAATGAAATAGGAGTTCTTTGCAGCTCCATGAAATCTTTAGAAAACGACTTTAAATAATTAAGAGCTTATTCCTAGCAACCTTACTTTAAATTTTAAACACGCTTATGAAAATTTCGAAAAATAAACAAAATAAAAACATTTTACAATTCATACAAATCAGAAAATTAATACTACGTTTGCCTGTTTTCAACTACTTCAATTTAAATTAGCATTTCTTCCATTTATTTATACACATAATTAAGTAATAAGCCTAATAAAGATGAAAAATTTATATTTTCTTCAGTTTGGATGGAATAAAATTCCTTCCGATTATATCAATTATAATAACATTTCGATATGAAAGTGGCAAGATTTCAAATTAGTTTCTTTCTGGCATTTCTCATTCCATAATACAAGAAACCAAGCCTAAAACGCAACTATACATAAAAATGACGATGGTAAAGTTCAGTTTTCATAACATTAGCCAATACATTTACAGATATGACTCATGCTTTGGTATTTCAAGTCGTACAATTACAATACAAGTCATCTGATACAAGTTATCTACACTGCAAGTTTAAACAATATACTCGTATGTCAGCACGTTCGACGAGCTAATCCAATGTTTGTTGTTTTAAAAGAAAACACACAAGGCAACTGTACTTTATAATTTGTTTATTTTATTTTATCTAATACTAAAAATTCTAAAAAGTTATATAAAATTGTATTTCTATTAGTGTTTAGTCGTTGTTTGAGATGGTCAACACATAACTGTTTTTACACTACATAACTGAAAAATTAAATTAATATTCAATGAAATAATTAAAAACTTTCTTAATAAATGTTATAAAGGTGGTAAAACATTATTTTGTAAATATATAATATATTATTCTAAATATATAGTTATTGAGATAATTTTCCAAAAATTGAGAAAAAAAATCAAAATCATATATTTGGATACAATTTAGCGATTTCTAGAACTACAGAAATGGACTTTATTCATATTTTTAATTGTATAATTCAGTATAAAACCACCACACACAGGGGTCACATCCTGTCTTCTTCTACAGAGGGAAGACTGGCTGACGTTTACAACATCATACAAAATGATTTTGTTGATAGAACGTTTAAGGACGGAAAATGGATAACAGTCACCTTGTGTCGAATTCGGTATTTAAGTATGACAGGCATTATGTGGGTAAGATACTGTATATCATGAGACGAAGAAGAAATAAAGAAAAGATTTATATCGTTCGTTATACAGTGATATTTAATTTATAAGTACTCCATAATAAAAGTTAGTTTTTTTTTCTTTCATCTTATGGAAAAATTATATTTAAATATTTTTAGGCGAGATTTATTTTTATTAAAGAAAATATTGATTACTTTTTTTATATTAGAGTTATATATAACAGCGGATAAAGAAACTTTTTTCCACCAATAATTAAAAATTAATTTTCTGATTTAAAAAAAAAATTGTACCATATATCAATAAACTCGGGGTTGACAAACATGAAATTAGAATATAGGGGCTAATATCAGCGTTTTCTAGTTGAAACATTCGATGGACCACCCTCTGTGAAAACACACAATCACACTCATACACACAGCAAGTACACAAACACAATCTCACTCACATACACACAACACGTACACAAACACAATCACATAACACGCAGCTCTATCAGCTGGACCCACATTTGATTGAAATAAAGGAACTTTCACAATCTGTTCTTTGAATTTTATTTTTATTCTTAAGTTAAACGTAAAATAAATTTTAAATTATAAATTGCAAGCAATCCAGTGGTAGTTGTTGTTTAAAAAAAGAGGTTTTTTGCTAGAAAACATTTTAAACCCAAATAAAAAATATCACTGAAAGATAACATTGTCTCTGAAAATTAATGGACATGAAAAATGGACTCTTGCAATTCATACATCCAAACTTTTAGCTGATAAATGTAATAAGTTCACTTAAAATGAGTAAAACTTCCGGAAACTCAATCAATGCTTTGAGATGAGATGATTTTTTTGTCATAGTTAATAGAGATAATAATATGATGTAATACACAAAATTAACCGACAGCCATTTTAAAATTTTGTAATGGAATTTTATGATTACATAATTTAAGAGGGAGCTTCATAGGACAGAATTTTTCCTAAGTTTGAAAACAATTGATACAGTTTTTATGGAGTATATAGGGATATACAATTTTTGTGGAAGAATGTCGTTTAGTTGATTAACGTACACGTCTAACCTGCTGAAACTAAAACCCCTGGTTGTTCCTTTTCTCCTTCAATTACTCCACCTTCTGTATTATACTGGTCTCATGATGTCTGTTTCTTGTGGTTGAGTGCCACACGTTTGTGGATGTGTAACAACTGAACATGATGAGTCGGTCATTGAAACGTCGTATTTCAAATAAAGTATTTGTTGTATACAATTTGTATGTCTTTTTTAATTTTTGTGAATGAGATGTTGCTCATATGTGAAACAATTGTTTATCGATTAATCACCAACATTGCCAACAGCTGATTAAATTTGTAGACGAATTCTAGTTATTGGCGATAGGTGTGCTATTGCATTAGGTTATTTATTTTTACTCTCAATTAATTGGTTGTAGTTACTTTACCAATTTTTATAAAATGGCGGGTTGCACTTCATTTATGTTTTGTTTATTTAAATGTAATAAAATGAATGGAAAAAAAAATTATTTCAGCCTAAAACTATTTAGAAAACGAACAAATAAATTAAGTTGTTCTAAAACATACTTATCCAAACATTTCTTTAAACCTTTATTTACTGTTTTTTTCAGGAGATTCAAGGGTGCAAATGGAATCATGGCTTTTGGATGTTAAAAGGGTAAGGATCCCACGTCCTAAGTTCCAAACAGGCGCCTTGAGGTATCCTGTAGAACCTCCCAAAGATTACTACATATCAGACGAAGCAGAGAAAGCAAAACGGGATCTTGCGAAAGCAACTGAGGATTTGAGGAGAGGGGTTGAGGAGAAACTCTAGCGTCTCAGCTGTTAAACCTTAGGTTAAGATATGCCCAGGATATTCATCGTGTGTTCATCAGTGTATAACGTCATTCATGTATTCAGTAGTCGGATTTAAATATTTCAATTCTTTAAGTTATCTACTAAAACGTCTAAATTTTTTATATTAATAGATATTAATATAAAAAGTAAAATAAATTATAAAAATTATACTAATCAGATTTTAATTAAAGAAGTTACAATCTTAATGAATTCTTAGAAAATGTGATACAAATAATAATAACGAAAGAAATACAAATAAAATAGGTAACATTGTCACCAGGAACTATTATACCAACGTAGTATCTTGGTGAAATAAGGTAGGTTTTAAAAAAGAGATATCGAGGAATCTATCATCAGCTACGAATTTTTTAGAATTTTCATGAAGTTTGTCTAATTTAAATATCACAAGTAATGTTTTTAATTAAAGTTAATGTTAGTTTTGTAACAAGTGATCTTTTTTAAATTAAATATTAAAACTAATTAATAAGGATACGGGATAAGTCAGTAGGCAATAAAAATGTTGCAACAAATTTCGATGGAGGTTAAATTATTTGACTGAATTTATAATAATATTTTTTTGAGATATAAATTTAACTATAGTTTTGTTATTGGAACTGCTTAAATGGTTTCTATTTTATGTTCTATATATGTGTACAAGGAAAAAGTTATAAAATGTCCAAGGGCCACTGTGGCGTAATTAACAATAAGGAAAACAAAAATCCCAAATCCCAAAACAATTATAAAGTCGCATGTTAACTTGTCGTATAATACCTTGTATTTAAATAACTATCCTCTTTATACAAATCACAATCAAATTATTAAATAAAGTTCAATAGTTTATAATCTCTGTTATTTTTTAACATCTCTGACATAATTTTGAACGACTATTGTAGAACATTATTTCGGAAAAATAACCTGTTATATTCTAAAACTGAACAAAGCAGTTTAGTCAGATAGGCTACAATTTACTAAACAAAAAAAATCGGATATAACACCAATGATAAGATTGCGCTGAAAACATAAAAATACCACATATTATTTACCATGTTCATTTTGTAAATATATCTGTTAAAATTTTTACCATGAATATCGGCCAATAGCCAATAATTATCATCAACATTATATATTATTACTTAATGTACATTATCTTTATTTCTGTGTTTTGTTAACCTATATTTAGTTAATAGATATACTATATTTAATCTGTAAATATATTTAGGCTAGTATTGTATCGTGTATGTAATATTTAATCTACGTAATATATTATAATTAACTGAATAAATTCTTGCATTTATTTTTAACTATAATTTCCTTCTTTAAAAAAAATATATGATGCACACAAATGGTGTTAATAATCTACCACATTCAAACACATCACAGTATAGTCAAACCAAATTATTCAACCCCCTCTCCCCTAAACGCCGGTGAAAGAGATAACGGATAAAAACGGAAACAGATTTCGTTAGTCAGGATCGTTTATTTTTATGAATTTAAACAAAAAACCTAATTTCATTTACGTGAGTGTTATTACTTTAGTTTGGTTCATAAATTTTTACATTTCAACAAAATTTTATCGAAACCGTATGGCCGATGTTCAGATATAAACTCAGACGACGTCAATAATTAATTTTACCTTTTCGACCGATAACGGCGAATTGGTATTTTTGGAAAAAGAGGGGTTGGATACGTTTGGTTTGAGACCTTAAGGGTTAAATTGCATAAAAATTTCTTTAAAATTGTTAAAACAAACTGTGCAAAAATCGAATGTCCCCGTTTTAAGACAGTAAACCATTAAATGATATGTAATTCCTGGAATTAACTAAAATATTTTCATATAATAAATTTGATAAAACTTAGATTACCTGTTTGATTTCAAAGACTTTAAAGAAGACATTTACTTTTTTGGACTGAAACCTTAAAATATACAGTTAGTTTCATGCATCATATATATTGTTTCCATATAATTTACATGTGAAAAATTCGAAAGATCAAATACAATATTTGGAAGTAGTTTAGAGCACCTAAACTTAGCCTAACTTATGAATATGATACTTTTATCGATCATCCTTATTGTTACACCTAGGAAGGATGCAGTCTATCTCTGGGATAAAATCAAGTCCCCAAATTTCATTGCTTAGAAAATCGCGTATTATCACGTCACCTTAATTTTAATTTTAAAAAAACGGAACATTGAGAAAAAAAATCACCAATGTATATTTCAGAACGTAAAAATCAGAAAATTTACACCACAATCGAAATTTGTACAAAATAATTTTCATATAGTAAGAAGAGACACATATTTGACAAAGACTAAATACAAATAACAAAGTTAGGTTTGTGAACTACCGCTGAGATACAACAGCACAATGATGTGGCGCTAATTGTAATATTACACCTGATAATTTTATTTTGATACAAATTCAGAAAAAAAGAAAATTTGAAGTAAACCAAGTAAAAATTCTGAAACTATTGGAAGATCGGGTGATCAACTTTTTCCATGTATAGTTTTCCTTACTGTTAATATCAAAATATCATTAGCTGATATTCAAAAAATATATTAAAATTTTTAACAAAAGATAGTTTGGGGTATTTGTAAAAATTCCCGTCTCTTCATCAATTTATATTTCGATTACGATAAGTAAGTAATAAAATAACTTTAATTTTTCTACGGTTAAACTTTTTTAATCAACTTATTTTGACTTGAAACTTATAATTAGTTAACAAAGAAAACACTTTGGTTGTCTTATTAAAACGGATACTAAACAAATGCAGAAACTAAAGCACTTTGTGTTAAATATTACCTATGTTTTGGTGCATTGCAGGCTTTTGTTTACGTAAAAGGCATCACATTCCACATTCATACAATCATGCCGCCATTTTGTAAAGAACATCACGCTCCCGAAGATCATTGCCAAGTAGATCTCGGAATCTGTGACTAATTGTTGACTTTCACCCTGTTGCCAAGGTTAACTCCATGAGTCACTGTGACATGCATGATGGAGTCATTACACATTGTTGACTGTTGAGTTCGTTAGGTTTAACTTGTTATCTTAAATCATAGACTAGTCAGCTGTTACGTTCCAGAAATCCAGTTTCCATAGATTTATTACACTACAGAACTTATGGTATACAATTTTAACGTTTATAAAATAACGTATGGGAAACTCAACTAAAAACAGCTTGATGTTGTCAAATGTGCCTGTGTTTGTATCCCTTTCATATCGCTACACATCACACATGCTTGTCATAATTTAATAAATTTTAGTTCTGTCCGTCGTAGAACTTCAAGAGTGATGATTTTTCCAGTCATAGTGGTTGCATTATTTGTAGATAAAGAATAACTCTTTCATGCAAATATAGAAAATGGATTCTTGAAATGTATAAGAGATAATATGTTGAAAGCAAATATGCAAGTTTAAAATAAAGACATTGACCTGTTGTGAATGTCTAGATCGACATTTTATGTGTGATTAGATAACCAGATATTTTTGGACCTAAATATCTCCTCTGTTTAGTAAAAAAAATAAAATTAAAATTAAAATGTTTCATATCCAGAAATATATTTAAAAATATAATACAGATAAGAATTATTACAGCATTCACTCTAGGAAGTTAAATTTAAAAAATAAAAATTGTACACCAAAATAAAATTTATCCAATACACTAAGGCAAGATCTAAAGATCATTGGCTGATAGAATAAAACTGGAACACAAGATCTCACAATAATTACGTTTACTTAATCAAACGAGTTTCAACGACAAAGTCGCCATCCTCAGTGATACATGAGCTACAATGACTAAACTATAACTGTCGTCGAAACGCGTTTGATTAAGTAAACGTAATTATTGTAAGATCTTGTGTTCCAGTTTTATTCTATCGAATATTATCTCACAAATCAAGCTCAATGTTTATTTATATCATTTGTCTAGTTTTATTTCTTAATTTAGAGTAACTAAATTTTGGCTAATTCATTAAATATTAAACGCCTTTTTTAATTAATTAAAACAAAAACATTAGGCAAATTGTAATTAAAAATGAACGATCCTGCTATATTTTCAAGTAAAATTAAAAAGTAGAAATTGTTTGTTTTGTATGTTATAAAAATACTGGGTTTATATCAATATAAACAATAAGATTAATAAATGTATTTTTTTTAATATTCTGGATCCTTTACCATTGAATTCTGTAGGGGGAAATTAATCATTATTAATGTAATGAAAGATGGCTACACTTAAACATTGTTTTGCAAAATTGATAGTATTTTACTTTACATGGGATTTTAAAAGGGGAATTCAAAAACGGACTTTGTGGTGGACTGGTGAGTTTAACAAGAGATTAGTGAAATAGTATGGAAATCGGTTCAAGTTCTAGAGACGGGACATTCGGATGTCCGGGCAGCTCTTGAGGTAAATCTGAAACAATAAGTTATTCACTTTGTCTCGAAATTTAATTGTATACAAATATCACGTGATAAGCAAATACCACATCCAATAAAGATGGATTTTATAATAAAATAACTCAAGCTATAATGAAAAAAAAATAAATACCTAATACAAGTATTTCAACAAATGAATTCATTAAGTCAATTTCAAACCAATTTTATTGCATTTTCTAATAATAACAGAGTGAAAAAAAAAGTTTTATTTTACCGTATTTTCTTTAAGATATTGGAAGCCAACCGAGCTTCACCAGCAACTAGTAAGACAAGTAGAATATAGCCTAGTGATTAACTGTTTTCTTATTTTGGCAGACAAAGCGTCTGTACATTACCACAGTGATAAATGTTCTCGGGATTATATTATTGCTTGTAGTCTTATCACTTTCCGCAGATTATAACTTGTGGCGACTTTAATGCCTGGAACAACAAGTGTGTTCAACCAAGTAGTTTTATGTTCCCGACCAATCTGGCATCTCGCCCAATGAAATCTCTATAAATATTGGAGACTAGGCTTGTATTTTTATCTTGAAAAACAGCAACTTTGTAACCGGCTTGATCAGATGCATTCAAGTTGTAAAGAACATTCCGAAAACATTAAACTAAAAATGAAAAGTGTGAAACTTTTCATTAATTTATTAAAACATGAAATGACTAACATTCAAAAGAAAGATTATTGAAAACTATTCACGTTTGTTCATATAATAACGCTAAGGAACAAGTGTTTTATATAAAATATAAGACAGTTCATATATTACGCCGATGGTACGAATAGGTAAAATATATCAGCACTATTTAAGAAAGTGAAAATCGTTAGGGTTCAGTAATTTATTCTTGAGTCAGAATAATTTTAAAAGTTGTACAACGATTTTAAAATACTTACTGCTACATGTATTTAATTTTTCCAACATCACAGATCAAAGTCATTTTATGTTGACTATGTTGACACCCAAAGCTAACACTTTAAGCAGAAAACAGCTTCAAACACACCCCAGCATCTAATTATAAATGTCCTTTTACGTCTTTATACATTAATTGGCAAGTATTAATTTATATTTTAATAAAATTTATATATAAACTGTTTTTGTTTATCACAATATGTTTTCATTTTTTGATGTGTTAAAATTTTCATGTTATTAAAATTTTCATGAAAATATCCTAGGCTATAACTGATGGGTTTTTAAACAGCCCAAACCCGTGCAAAACAGTTTGTAATGATAGAATTATAAAAATTATGTTAATTTGTTTTAAAAATCACCTGAACCAGAATATCACATGTGTATCAGAAATGTCGCCTACAGAAACGGAACTGAGTGTATCATATGACATATTATGATAATGAACGTGTTAAGTTACGAGATAATGACGAAAAAGTTGTTGCTGTTATGAAACCCTCATTTGATGTGGGAGCAATATGATGCAGAGGATTAGTGCAACACAGTGTAGGAGTATAAAATCAATGATACGTAACAAAGATGTATAACATGAGATTAGTTATTTGTGTCTCAGAAAGGGCTTATCAGGATTAGGTTAAATTATTATGAATTTTGTTTATTTTGTTGATTGAATAACTAAATATTTTGAAAACGAAATAATTGCAGAGCATCATCAAGGATAGGTTCTTATTTTATGGACAAGAAAAGCTTGTCCTAGTTTTAGTGCAGAACTAGCCAAAACTCTTTTGCGTGTCTGTAATATGACTCTAAATTACGACACATTTGGTTGAAATTGGATATAACGATTGGGGTAATTTTGGTATAATATAATATTAGACCCAAAACCAGGAAAAATATAAAGATCATGTCTTCAGGAGGCAACGTCAAGTAAGTTATGAAATTAAGCTTCCCTATTGCCAAGAACGAAAACGTTTATATATCTCATATGAATTATTTGGGTTCATAAAGTACCGAAAGTAAACAATTGTTTAACAGTTTATACAGTTTTTATCAGATAAATCTGAAGATTTATTAAAATTTGTTCTTAATAAAAAAAGGAAAATTACATTCTTGGAAACAATATACATTTAAATTCTGTCCACTAAAAGATGAAAGTTGCAAGTCAAATTTTTTTTTTTGAAACGAATAATATTTTTACAAGAGTATAAAATTGTTTCAGATAGAAGAGAGGAAGTTGGAATAATAAAAAAATACGGACGCACAAAAACATAATCGTCCTTCGGCTAATTGTTCTGTGGTTAAACTAATCATATATTTTTAGTTCTAATAATCACACACACCCTTGAATGCACGCATACACACTAAGTGTCTCACTCAATAACATTAAAATAGAAAAATATTTCTTTCTCAAAAATATCAGCGAATCGTTGTGAAAATATAAATATATATTTACGTCGTTTTAAATTTGGCGAATATAAATATTAATCGTTGTATCTAATTATTGATCACTTATTGGTTCATCGAACACACAATGACCGACACGAGATGAACTTACAGTTCACCCGTTTTGCTTGAAGTTAGGAAGAGCACAACTACAGCGACAGATTCATGAATCTGAAAGACTGTATTTTGAATTGGTAATTTCAAAAAAATAAAACTGTGTTTATATATGTGTTAAGGTTAAAGATGTGCATATCGCTGTGCTCTGTTACAATTCATGTGGGATAGACAATACATCTTGTTAATGTACAAAGTGACCTCACTAAAACCACATCATTCCTGACCTCAATAAATTGTTACACCGCGAGACGACCTCAAATCTTAAATTTATTCACATATTTAGTTGCCAATGTTAGTAAGTGTAGCAAATAAACAGGTCGAAGAACATGGTGTTTAACCAGCCCTGCATTACAAACCATAGATTTATTAGAAGGTTAATAAATCTTGTAATTTGGGATGTACTTGTTTTCGTGATGTGCCTCGTTTATGATAATGTAAACGGTCATCACTTGCTTGTTGAAGTCTCAGCCCTTTGTGCCGAAATTTATTTAAAAATTTTAATTATGGCTTAAGTTAGCCCAACTAACAACAAAATCGTGATCATTTTTCTAAAAAGAAAGAGGTAGATGTGTTTCATTAAAATATTTTCATAATATAAATGTTGAAATTATATCATCACTATTTCGGAATTTTATCTGTTTTATAATTTACACAAAAATAGATGAAAATAGTGTTTTAAGTGTAGCGAAAATTAGGTAAAAAATTAATTTAATGAAAGAAAAATGTTACATTTTAAAATAAATGGAACTTTATGTGCTAGAATTTATAATGTTATGGGATGCATATTAAATGCATACTAACAATTTTGTAATTAATCAAACATATTTTTTATTGAAATTAAAGTATAATTACATAGTTTTACCATATATAACTTTATACGAGTATCACGTATAACAAATATTTAAATATTTTTTAGTTATATACCCGAGAATAAAAAAAAATAGTGATTTTAATATAAACATTAAAAATAAAAATCGTGCTTCGTAATGAAAAGCTATTTAAACTGAGGTAGAAAATATTTAAAATCTCTTAACATTCATTTAGTCATCCTAAAAAACATATTAAGGGACTAAAATTCTGAATTTTGGCTTCGTAGTGTATAACTAAAACACCATAGAAATAACTTAGTTTTAAGACAACATCATGGAAATTGGTTCGTCCAATTGTGTCAGGACTTATCGATTTCATTACAACAAGGTTTGAGAAAAATAAAAATAAATAAATAAAATTTTAAAATCCATGATTAGTTACAATTTTATGTACTCAATAACTCTCACAAACTGAGAAAATACAGCGTTCGGAGCAATAATATAACTTAAATAAGCGGTGCAGAATTTTACAATCTTTCTCACATATCCATAGACAACTATCAATCAACCTCAAAATTTAAAGGGAAACTTCCTCAAATCAAAGTTCAAAATTATTACTTTTTTAAAATATTGATCTAACGATTTAATAAAATGTAGGTCTATGAGTCCAAACTACACACATTGGATGCAAACTCACCAAAATAACTGCTCTGAAACTATCGGTTAAAAAGGGAAAATGAACAATGGATGGTTTTTTTTTGGTTTTTATACTCGTAACAAAAATTGATGCAATCAATTTCCATTAAAGTTTGGCTAAAATTTATAACTGAAACAAATGGAAAGAATAGAATGTGTTGAATTCTAGTTCTGCGCTCATTATTTCATTGTTTTTCCCATTCTTTTTATCCCAAAAATGTCTGTTAAACTCGCCTTAGACGAATAAAGCTACCCCAAATAAAATAACGCACACGCGAAGTTACATTACTTGAACATGTCAAAACAAGGATTCCTAACCAAGTAACACGTTCGACCGCCCTTAGCTGCTAAATCAGTAAGTATAACGTGTAATAATGTAACCTGTATTTTATATTAGTCTTTAACAAAGCAGGCTACTTAGGTTGATGTTGCGACAATAAGTGACCATTTCGGCGAACGATTCTTCCTCTGGATGATGAAACATGTTTAACCTTACTATGAGCACGTTTCAGTGTTTGTTAAATCCTTGGTAAATTATTTATCCTTATGGTAAAGTCTCCTTACGATTATACCCATAAATGCAAACAATTATTTTTCAAAAAAGTAAGAGACAATTTCGATTGATAAAAATCGGTCCATTGACTGTAGAGAAATGCATACTCCACTATAAATATAATTCCAAAAACCGTTCATTGTCGATTTAGCGGACTTCAAAAGAGATATTACGGGAAAAATTCGACATTTTGGTTTGACCATCACAAACTATTCTAAATTAAATTATTTAATTTTCCTTTCTTATTTTGTAAAAAAGTTATCGCAATATATAACTTAGAAAAAAAAATACTTCATTTAATTTTACAACTTAACAACAGTTAAAATCACTAGGATGTTTAGACTTTTGTTAAATGTACGTTATAAATGTTTGAAATAAAATAGACACCGTCTCTGTATTAAGCGAATATAAGAAAGTAAAATGAGACAACCTATAAGTAGTAGATCTAACTCAACGATATTTAGGTTCTTACTAACACAATTTTTCTAAAATTATAAACTATGATTTGTCTTTTAATTTATGGCCCATCCTTTTATTTATAACATTTATAACTTTTGCTATATCATTAGATCGATCAAACATACAATAATTGATTTCCAAAATCACGCAATACGCAACAAACGTTAAAAGAAAGGTTACGCAAGTAAGGATAGATACGTCCAGCCTATCTTGGTATGACAATTAGGAGTATATGGTCTATCTTGCGTCAGTGAATGTTGCAAGTAGCCACTTCCGTATAAATGAAGCCGATCCTGGTCGCTTTCTCTCCCGTTCGAGTGACAACACATAAATCTGGCAACAGTGTAGTCATTCGTGCATGCATTTTTAAATAATATTACTTTTTTCGGTTACTCGAAACTAAAATGATAACAAATAAGAAACCACTTTTTTGTCTCGTGTACTTTTTTTGTAAAATTAATGCTTTTCAAGATATTCGATGTTAAATATTTTTAATGACTGCTACTTTTAAACGAGTAAAGGAAATTGATTGATAAATTTTTCTCAAATTGGGTGTTTATAGATCTAAGTAGCATCAACATTTGTCCTTAAAAAGATATGATTTATGTTGTTAAAAAAATAAAAAAAATAAATGCTGTTAAATAGAAAATAACCATTTTAGGGCATTTGATGAAAATGAAACTGTTAATGATGAGGTCAAGGTTCATTTTTGTTTTTATAAATTATTTCCCAACAGTTTTATTTCTTCTTCTTTTTTACTTGCAATTTTCCATATAGAGTATTGGATCATTCATCTTCATCGAACTAAAATTTAAACGGAATCGGTCACCCAATTTTGAGATCCAACATATTTTATGAGCTCTATGGATTTTTGTTTGTTTTTTACTGTTGACTCACGAATTAGCATATTTGAGAGATGGCGACCTATATGTCTCTTCTGGGTCCTTACTGGTTACTTTTGAATAATTTTTTTTAAACTGTTAGAGTTAATTTGAGAAAATCTTATTTTAATATGTTTATTCTTACGGTAGCTACTTTTAAATTTTGAGTTATATAAAAAGTTCTGAGATATGGATAAATATACCCACATACTAAATTTGATTAAAATTTGTCCACACATTTGGGCTATAGGGCACTGCATAGACCGAGAGATCCAAATTACAAAATCACTTTTTTGGACTCATGGTATTCTTAACACAAAAAAATCGATTCACAGAAAATTTATATACAATTTCTGACTCATCAAACTCTGAGGTGAGAAAGTAAAAACTAAAAACAGGTACACAATAATTGTAAAGGTGTTTTTGGTCACATCCCGTTCAAAACTTTAACCAATAAGAACCACTATATAGTACCATCATAACATTTATTACTTCGGTGACGTTTAAGCCTATGGGTATGTTTTACTTATTTTAGATGACGTTCTAACACAAACACTGACAAGATCAAATATTAATTACAACAGAAATATTGGCTTTGTTAATGACATGGGCCAAGATTTAAAAAAACAAAAAATGTAAGTTGGATTATCTAAGAAACTAGTTCCACTCTATGTGTCATTTGATGAGGATATAAAATATTAATTTATTACTGATTATGGATAGAATATAATTTGAAGAGTTTTAGTGTGAAAAGAATCATATAGATATCATGGTTAAATAACGTTACTCCCGTCCATAAAATCCCCCAAAAGGGGTAATTGCTAAATTTAAAATACACTGGAGATCAAGTGCTAAACACATTTTATGTTACATTGGAAATAATTTTATTCATTTATAGTTTATGCTAGAATGTTTTTCGTCATTTACAATATTTAAAAAAAATCAAATTAAATTCATATTAAGAAATAATAATAACACAAAGACTTTAAAATCAAATCAAAAGACTACACAAAAGGAAAAGCAAGCCGAATTGAAAATACATATTAAATAATTTAATTATGATCTTAAAAAATAGAAACACAGTACCATATGATAGAACTAAATTAATTACTAATTTCAAAAGTGTTTAATAGAATCGCTTTAAATTGATTCACCCAAATCTAAGATGTCTGCCGATGAATTTGTTTCACGATTGACCTCCATTTTAAATCAGGGAACTAGATAAAATTTATGTTCTCTAATAATTTTTATCTTCAATTTCGTAGTAATAAAATAATTTTAATTTTGCGGTTTGGTGTGGGTAACTGTTTTATGATTTGATTTGGGTAAAATAAACGATTGATGTTGGCGGTTGTAGGGTTTGATTTCAATTGTATAAAATATTTTATTCTATTCTATTTGTATGAAACTCATAATGGCTTTACAACAAGAAGAGCTGAATTTAAATTTCGCATTTCGTGTACGTGCCTTACATTCGTATTCCCCCAAAGAGTTAAAATAAACAACATTTGTAATGAAACTGATTGTAATGAAACTTAATATTAATGCTTTTTTTTAGACGTTCAGATTCATTTTACCATCAAGGGTTTTATCGTCAGTAATTTGAAAGTCATGCAGAGCCACGGGGATTATTTTAATAGCCCTTTTAAAACTAGGTTTCGCTTGACATACATTATAATACACAATTTAATAAATACCCTGTGATAACAAGAGGGTGGGTGTTAATAAACATAGTATCGAATGACCCATATTAAATGGCTTAAAACAAAATTATAGAGGAAAATAATTTCCATCTAAAATAAGATGAAAATAATAGTGAATCAAATAAAAACAAAATGTTGCCTTCAGCCATTCGTACCTGGATTAGAAATATTAAACGTTGTGAAAATATTTTAAATTTTGTTAGAATTAGGGGGAATGTTTGATACTTACTATTCAAACAGTTATATCAAGTATTTATATAGAAATAAACAACTCCTTTTCAAAACAAATGCTTTATTTTGAATCAGACGATGTTTTATTGATGAAGTCATAACCTTATTTTGTTAACACGCGATGTGCAACTGAACTAAAGAGGTTAGGCCAATGAAGTAGTGCGACAATTTGGCCTCCCCCAAGGTTAATGCCTTCACAATACACTCAATCAATACTATACCATTACTGTATTTTTCTATGTGAAATTATAGGACGTGGGAGCGTGATTAAATTAGTTCACTTTTGCTGTATGTGTAAGAAATTGGTCTAACCTTTTTTATTCAGTTGCACAACAATGAGTGTTGTTAAAAACTAAAGATGATGACTTAATCATTGAAACGTTTTCTTGTACAAAATGAAATGTTTCTTGTGGAAATTGGTGTTTCGTGTTTGAAATGTAGACAAGCGTTATTCATTGTTATGCGAAACTGTATTATTTGTTCCTGTATTTTCCGATCAATTTGTACGTGTTACAATTTGCTATACCTTTTCTTTCCAAACGCATCGCTTAGTACCATCAATTGCTGTGAAGAAACCATAATATACTTTTTGTTTGTCACTTACCTTATATGTGACTTTCAACTTTCGAGGTGTGACTTTACATCTAAAAGTCCTGTAATCACTACTTACCATATTTGCTTCATCATAAGGCGTTTGATTCAGCACTGCTACGCTTCCTGCAATACTTGAATGTCTTATTCTCGAGTCCATCTCGGCATCACCATCTGATTCTCCGTAATCCTAAACCCAGCAATGACATATCACAATACTTGAATGGTGTGCAAGACTTAACTTAATCTAACAACTTGGTATAAAAAGAGTCAAGATTCCACGTTACTTCTTGAGCGTTAATTACAGCTTTCTATTAAAACAATCTGAAGCAGAGATAGTAATAAAGAATTGACTAAATATTTAAGAAAAAAACATGCATTATTACCTTAATTTTGTTTTTTATTTAACGAAATTTATACTTTTCGTATATTAAAAATAAGTTAATTAATAAGTACAGATATAGACCGAGGCTGAGACAGAATCCGTGTTATTTTATTTTGCAAAACGCTCTAACCTCCGTGCACTTAGTCGGTATCAGTCTTGCTACATACTCACTCATTATTATGTACTAATTTTTACTGTTATTATAATTTCTAATACTGTCATTTCATAATAATTATTGTGTTTATCAGTAAAAATTACAACATCTGAGGTAGTATAAAGCATGTCTGAGATCGATTAGCGGGCTCAGAGTGAGAGCGTTGATGTACAAAAGTAATAAACCAGGGTTCAGATCCCAGCTTGATTTAGGTTCATTTGTTTGTTGATAAGCATTTTAAATTAGACGAGTAAAAGTGTTTTTTATATTCGAAAATTATGTAGGTTTTCGAATTAGGAAATAATTAAAAACTATGTACAACTTTGTACTACGTGACGTGTCTGCAGTTTGTAATAATAGTCACTCATTTTGAAGCAAATTTACCCTAAAGCGACCTTCAGAATTATTTATTAGAATATCGTTTGACATTAAATAATTACTCGTAAATTGAACAATATCGTTTATTTTTATCGTATTCCTTTTAATATCATTTTCATTAAAAAAATATAATAATAATAAATAAATAAACGGGCACTGTAATATGATGTGGTTGTCCAATTAATCACATTTTCTAGAACAATTTTTAGCTTCTCTTAAAATTTGATTTCCACTAGATCCACTTTAAACAGATTTTGATCCTAATCAACTCTCAGAGATGACAATCTTGAACATGGCGAAATTTACGTAATTTATAATCATATAATTGATCACACCAATTTCTCACTCTTCCGAAATCAATTGTCATCAAATTGAGTCATTAAATAGAACCCCAATTCCACATTATACTAATGTTGACTTAATCGGACTCTGTGTTTTTGACGACATAATCAGTGAGAGTATAGCTTCATGTCTCCTCCATTTCTACACCCACCGCTTAAGGCACAAGTAAAATAAATGCAATCCTTCTGCGTGACACTCTAAAATAAAAAAAACATTTAAAACAACTTGGATTTAACCGGACAACCGTGAATAAAATAACATGTTTAAAAATGTATGAAGACAGTTCAACAAATGTAAACAAGTAGGTTCAATAATTTCCTAGTGGTCTAAATGATTTGATAGCCATATAACAAAAGTTTCATTCCAGTGCAGTCTAAACAAACCTAGAAGGTTAAATGTTATTGTAAATTTGGCAATTATTATAAATAATCAAATACTGTTTTGTTATGATATCAAAACTTTTCGATAAAAACTTTGAATTAACTTACAATAACTAAATATTCGATTACATTTATATTTTAATAAATATACAATAATTATTAATTAGTATATTTATTTTATAAATGTGCTTAGAAAGGACGAACTTAATTATCGAAGTGGATTCAGGTTTCATGAGAGTTAACTAGGCTTAGCAACTTTCAAATTAAAACAGCTTAATTGATATATTAATCGTAATAGGGAAAATGTAATAATATGAAATAATTTTAATTAAAGAAAGAAAAACAACTTATATTGTTTATAATTAATTTAGTATTGTTTTTTTATTTTATAGGATTCTATAATGTTACTTTTGTATCATTCAAAAAGGAATTATTGCTGGTCGTAATTCATAGAAATGGATTAAAATGTTATAGTTTTTCTTTAGTTTGGGTTTACTTCATTACGAAAGTATAATTTATTATATTGCGAATAATTTTGGGCGTTAAATATTATTTTCAAAATGTCTATTTCATCGTAAATCAAAAAGTACCAAAGGATATTATTTAAAATATTTTGTTTTTTGTTGTTTTTTTACTGTGTCTAATTGTAATCAGTAGTTTTGTTCTAACTTTAAGTTGTAATCCGGAAAATACAGCCCATAAATTTAATTATATGACAATTGGTTCATTGTTGTAAAGTTATAAACATTTCCATATAATTAGTTAGGGTTGTTACAAACTTATATTTTCTCCCCGCTAGGATGTGGTTATAATTACGCGTCTGTCTTCCCTAGTTTTGTCTCATAACTGTTTGTGGAGTTTTGTGTAGCCCTATCTTTAGAAGTTAATACTGTGTAATATGTGTATTAGAGTAAATATATGATTCTGAAGAAGATTGGATTTAACCGAAACCCACCAAGTTATTATATGACGACGTTAGGAAGTGTAAATACATATACTTACATAATATATAATTAATTTATCATGTTTGTGATTACGATTTGAATCCCGACTATCATTTTATTGTATTTATTTTTAAGGTGTTCCACAATAGTTTCTTTATATAACATAAAGTTTAGCAAATATAAGCAGTAAAATAAATTGTGTACTATGTGAACCAACAAAAAATTACAACTTTACAAATATTTTATTAAGTGTACTTGATATTAGACATTCTTTTCGGTATTTAAGAATAATTGCTTATAAGTAAATGTTGCAATGATTTCAGAATTGATATTTTCAGTTTGTCAATTTGATGTCATTACTTTGAATTAGGCGCATTTTAACGAGAAAACAAGTCTGGTTTAGTTTTCAAGAGTGAATGTTAAGAAAAAGATAATTTTAAATTTTTTAATGTCTGCATTTTAGAAAACTTTCAAAACATATGAAGATGTTAATGTTCTCGGTATAAAGTAAATTCAGAGAAACCACTATAAGGGTACGTTGAAGTTTCTAGATTCCAGAATATGATAAATGATGATTACTTACTTTTTGCCCTTACTTTGTTCACAGATTATTATAATATTATCTTTAACATTACTCATTCCATATAGACACACAAATATTAAATTTTTAGAGATCTCAAAATTTTGAGTTTAATCTCCTCCTCCTTAATGAGTAAAATATCGTTTCCCGTTTTAAAAAATGTCCACTTTATTTAGGATTATTTGTGATTTTTTTCTTTTCTACGGTACGTGTGACAATTTAGGACTGATTTTTGATTATGATGTTACAAACAGATTAAAAAAAAAGATACATTGCATTCAAAATGTACACATTTACAAAATTTATAAAAATATGATATGCATCTTCAAAAATACAAGGTGTGCACCTATGTTTCGAAAATAATTAGAGTATTGTTATTTTAATTCTGTTTCTATCATTAATATTAGGATCGAAAACCAGTCTTAATCCATGTTTCATATTAACTTTTTGAAAAAGTATAAAGGGGAATATATGTTTAAATAAATAAATAGAAGTATGATGCAAACGGTAAAGATTTTTGAGCAAAAAGACCAACTTAAGTGATGTGAACCTTGTCCCTCCCTCCAACTGCATTTGAAATTTTATCCCTAAATTGTAGAGGGAATGATAACAATTTTCTTTCTCATAAATTAGTGTTTTTAAGTTTGTAATAAATTATTTATGTGAAGAAACATCTAATAAAATATATGAAAAATAAGAAATGGGGGTGAGGTGAGTAGAAATTAGTTTAATTCCACGAAATATATATAAAGAACAAAATCAGTTTAAATGTTTGCATATCTAGTTAGTGCAATTATCAACACGAAACATGGTTACACAAGTCTAGCTCAATAGTTATTGCAATTTTCCTAGTCAAATCCTGAGCTGTTATTACTCAGTTTACGGTTCAAAAAGTTTCAAAGCGAATCAGCTAAAACCAATGGAATGTAAAACGATGTAATTAAATCTACGATATCGGATTAAGCTCATAGTTTTAAACATTTGATTGTTGAGAAGCCTAGTTATTCTTTCAAACCATTACATATATGGTGCAGAAGGTTAAACGTGAGTAGGTTATGTTAGTACCTGATGGCCTGGATCAAAGTCCTCGTCATTGGAAAGCGCGAGGTCCGAGGTTCTCTTGTGAAGATGTGAGGAGGGTGACCAACGAGGACCTCGACCGCTAGGACACAACCCCACAAAAACACTTCAGCTCAATTTCAGTAAATAAAGGGTGACCAAATATTTAGTTATACAGCATGTCGCTGTTACTGTTTATTAAAAATAAAGACGACTGTTCAAAATCATATTTTTATAATATGAGTTTGCTTCATTGAGATTTTGAAAAATCAATTAAAAAAACAGGCCACACTAAGAGTTACTTTGTTAAATTAATTTCCATAAATTACCAAATAAAACGTCTTATATTAATTCAAATTTAAAATACAACAAGAAATATTTATAGACTAATAAGGAGTCCTTAAAAGTGCATGATCTAAATAACTTTATACAGTATGAATGTTTCCACTTGTTGAATATAAAATATTGATTTTAATATCACCTTGAGTACTGAAGTTTTTATATTATCTTTATTACAAATTAGAAAACAATTTTCCTACCAGAATTGTTCTTTAAAGTAGTCTAAACATTAAAAAACCAATGTTATAAAATGAAAAATAAATATTTGAATAACTTTGGCGATCAATTTGTTTATTTATTAAAAAACGTATCCCATCACTTACAGAAAAACAAAAATATTACATATCTAACAAACACACTCAATTTAATAAATCCACATGCAATATTTTATTTGAATCGAGATTTTTAAAAGGTTTTAAATAAAAATAAGTTAAAATATGTCACGTTAGTTAAAATGTATGAATTGTTTAAAAATGTAGATCCTGCAATAAAAAAAACTCATCCAAAGTTCAAAACAATAACGACAAAGATAAAATAAATATAATTATGAAAACTTTTCGCAATTGTAAATTTGCTTTAGTTATGAAACTTAGGTAAGCAATAATATTTACTATAAGGTGAATTATTTTTAAATGTTTAAAACAATTTGATCTTAACGTTTGTTTTATTTAAATTTAATATTTCAAATATAAAAGTTGTTCTGTTTATTTCTGTCTATACTTTTTATTGTTGTATACAGTTGTTACACATTAATTCCTACTTTAATAATATTCCTCTCTGCCTTAATTAACTGAAGGTTACAATAATGTCATTTGACAATTGTTCACGGATCTAAATATACATCAAATAAATTATTAATATAAAAATTGGAACGTTTATAAAATGAATAAAACTTAAATATCACAACTGTTATAAATTTCTGATTTAATTTTCAAAAAGTCAGTTTTACGAGACAGATTTTTAATTGGCTGAAATTTTAATTTTTTAACTGTCTAGTTTTGCTTTTAGATCTAAGATGTAAAGGAACATTTTATTGGATTTAAACTTTGACTAATAATTATTTATTGGCTCTGATTCTTAAGGGGAATAATACCCATATAAATGTAATCATTAAAATTGTTTAAAAACCTTGTTTTGTTAAAATCCCAGAATATAATAGAGCTATAAGGTGTAAAAGAATAAATATTAATATAAAACATTCTCAAAGAAAAATATATAATTAACCTCGCTCGAAATAATAATAATATAACAAAAAATAATTTAAATTGGATGGAACATCAAAATTAATAATACATTTTAAGGGCTCAAATTTGCACTCACGACATTCGTTGATTATTATTGATTTCAAATAAATTCTAACCACATAAGTAAAAGTATTTTGTGGGAAGGTAAAAAAGAGAAATTAATCATAATGTAACACTGCTTTCTCCTGCTGTATACTTTATTTGGTCACCCTATTCATGATTTAACAACACAACAAACTTAGCTATTCTAAAAAATTTGAATGAACAAATGTTGTGAATACGTATTCGATATTATAGAATAAATCATTACAGAAATAAATTTTCTAGTGTATAGAATGCATCAAAAGTACAGATAAATGTATCTCCAGAAAATTTGATAAAATGTAAAAAAAAAAAACTTAAATAATAATATATAAATTTATGGTCTTTTAGACTAGTTACAATGTGATAATTTAAAAGATAATATTTTAGGAATAGCGTTATAAACCAGAGCAAATATAATACTAATGAATGATTTTGCTATTGAAGTATTATATTACAAAATAAAAACATTTCACGAAAATAACATATTTTTAATACAAGTGTTATATTTTGAAATTGTCATGTTGATTTATAACTTTTAATCTTAGGTATGAACGAGCTATTAGGCAGTAAATAAATAACCAATACAGGTTTGTCAGAAAATTAATAATAGCAATTTTTTATATTCCTTTTCAAATATGATTGTAATTGTTTAAAAATATTAATCTGTCGGGTGGGGTGGGAGGCAAGAATGTACCTTTACAAGAATGAATTTAAGAGTGTGATTAAAAAAAAGATATAGTAATCAATCAATCAGACCAATTTCTCTTGTGATGAAAAATTGACATGTATATGTCTTTCCTGAATTAAATAATTATTCTATAAATTAGGACAAATTTGATTTACAAATTCGATTGCTTTAAAACGTCAGTGTGACCAATCTTTTAGCTTCTTTTACCAAAACCGGTTTCACAGAACCGTTAGCTCTGTCTATAAACGTTGCATTTCTCACTTTTATCTGATTCATTATTTTTAACCACAGCTTGGCATACTTTTAGGTTAGGTAAACAAGCAGGAAGGCAATATTTTTCGTATACCTATTATGTAAAATAATATTTGAATTCAAACAGCATTTACCATTCAATAATATTTACAATATATATTTGCAAAACGTAAGGAAGTACATCAATTAATTATAATAGTATAAGGTTGTTCATAAATTAGCAAATTTATGTTTTTTTTTCCTGTTCGGAGTAATTGCTAAATTATTTAAAAAATCTTTCTGTGAAGTTTTTCACTCTCATCGCCAGCTTTTCTGTTTTTATATCTACTATCGTTTTATTGGTTTATATAAATTATTTTGAAGAAAAAGAAACTCCGAATAAAATATTTCAATCTTTGTATACCTTCAAATGTAGAACAAAAAATGAAATAATACTAGAAAATAATTTTGTCTTCATGATCACTTAAAAAAACAATTTAAAAAGCTGTTGCGTTTATCGTAAGTAATGTTGCATGTAATATATAAGACCTGTTCTTCTTTAAATCAATTAGATGCAATCAGATGTTTTACGATTAGTTTAGGGTCTAGTATGTTTTTTCATATATAGTGTATATTTGTATAATTAATATTAATCAACTTGTTTCTTTAGGACATTTAATTGTTAATTAATATACACTGTTTGTAAATATTACGACAAATCATTTGTTAAATTAACTCATACACAATGGTGTTCTAAATGAATTTTAATTGCAAAATTCCAAAATTATAAAAAAATATAAAAATTAAAGTAAATATTTACCTAGGTATCTAACTATGGGATTGATGTGTAGTCTAAATAGATTTGTTGTAATTTGAAGTACATTTACTATATGTTATAAAAATTTGTCTCCTAATGAAAGGAAATAATTAATTATTAAATGTAAAATAATATTTTGCGAGGACAATAAGTTAGTTGTCAAAATTATATCTTTAAAAAATAAAATACAATAAAAATAACAATATTATATATATATATATATATATATATATATATAAATCTTAAACAATAATCAGGAAGATTACTTGATTTTGAAAATGCTAAAAAGTGACTATTGCCGTTTTAGTAACTACTCAAATATAGGTGTTATAAAATTAAAAAAATAGATATGAAAAGCTTAAAATACTAATTTAATGTAAACATATTCCCATACAAATTCTGTAAATATTTTATAAATTACAGTTACTTGCTAAATCATTTTTGAGATATTTAAAATAGATAAAACGGCAATGAATTAGATTAATTTTGGAAAAGGATATGTCAGCCTAATCCGAAAAGTAGTTGTGAATTTTAAAAAGAATGTGAAACATTCCTATATTTATAAAGAAAGATTCAATGAATTTCAAATGAAAGGCGTCTAATTGTACAAGGTCATACAATTACCCACTCATCAAACAATTTGATCTAACATTCCTATTCCAGAAATCAATTTGTAATATATAGTTTTATGTGATGATTGTAAATAGGAAACAAAAGAAGAAGAAGTAGAATAGCACCATTTCCTCTATTATTCGTGGAGGCTAAGGAAACTCTAATGCACGATTTATCATGATTTCCATCAATTTAAAGTCATAGAAACTTTCACAGTATAAATACATAAAATTATTTTTTCTAATATTGCCAATTTTTTTTACGATAATTTATTGTTCTACGTAAATAAAACTTCTAAAACCGAAAATGTCATCCTTTTGTGATTTGTAAAACTAAACAAATTTACTTTCAAAACTAACGTTTAATTTTAAAACATAAATAAAATGTAATAATTTATGCTTCAAATGTTGTACTGTGCTAATGTGAAATTATACATTGGTCTATTATAATTTCACAGCCATTTTGGAGTTCATACATGTGGTTTACAAGAGAGGTTTATTGGGGTTTGACAATCTACTTAATATAAATTTAAAATGTTATGGGCTATAAATATTTTTAACAGAAATTGGAGTCTAAAGTTGTTATATTATATTGTGTCTTTTAAAGTTTAGGAATTTATAATTGAACAAAAAACTATTCTTAAAATTTCGCAAATTCTAAACTTAACAAAATTACGACACAATTATAGTTTTAAATTTAGCACGTTGGTATTAATTTTTGTGTTACAACTTATTACAGTATAGTAAAATTTCTTAAGATTTAATAAATTTACAAAAAATATATTTTAGTTGCTGTAAAAATTGTCACAGATTAGCAATACTATAATATAATAAAGTAATATAAAAATATTATTTGCAAGATTTGTTTCAAAAATTTATTTTGTTTTTCAGTGTTTTAATATATATCTGGAAAAAAAACTATCAAAATTATATTCTTAATTGTTAGTATTTCATTAATTGTAAAGAACTTGTAATGTTTGTATTACATATATTTCTTAAAAATATTCTATAACACTAAAAAATAAGAATTCAAAGTTAAAAGAAACATTTAATTTAAATATAAGAAGAATCCACATATTTTGTTTCGTTTAAGGTGTAGGAAATAAGCTGTTGTTTTGATTAAAGATATGCTATGTTTACATATCATTCTGCTTTAATCAATATTGTATAAACAATTTAGAAAACTGTGATTGTATGAAGCCATCGCCTACTTTATATTTATTTTAGAGAAAAATTGTTACTCACATGGGAGTCAAAGTTTAATTAATGCATTTTATTATACTGTGAATTCATTATTTAAAATATTTTAAACACACATATATATATATATATATATATATATATATATAACATATATAAAAATAATGAGGTTCTAAAGTTGGACAAAAAACTAACATTTTATAATGGTAAATTGTTTCTTAACTTTGTTCGACATCTCTAACGAATATATTGTGTGCATTTCCGTCAATTTCGGATTAGGCTTTGGGTAAAGGTGTTAAAAACATAGTTAGGGATATTGCTCACCTACGACCATTCCCTAATTCGTGAGGTCCTAAACCTAGTCCAGAATCCTCACTGGGAGTTCGGAAGTCTTCCGATTCACTATAGACCGTCTCCCTTTCTCTGTCCCCACCCACAGGAAACTTGCATGGTCTTGCGGAAGCGCTGTACTCTGGCTGAAAAGATATCCCCATAAGTCAGACACCCCATTGATGTTGATTTAATGTTCAACAATCCTAATGCATGCTTTATTTTATACTGTTGAAAGTGCGTGAGAGTTTATAGTTCTACAATTGAAAAAGAAGACAAAACGTTTAAGGTCAATTGGTGCAAAATGCAGAAAAAAGAAGACAAATTAGTGCAAGTAATGTTTTGTTTTATAAAATACTTTAAATACATACAGTGTCAAAGGATTTTATATCAACAAACTGAGGAATAACTACAAATAAAACAAACGTATATAACTCTACTGTCTACAAATTTTCAGTAAAAAAAAGAATAAAACGGTACGGTGTCAGTTGACTCAATTAAAATAAAAACTTAAAAATAAACAAATTAATATAATCGGTGCACAAAATAATATTTCACACACAAACATACAATAAATGCTTAGGTAAACAAAAAAACATTCGAACTATCTTCCAACAAATTTGGTTTTGGATTTACCAGTTGAAATCCAATACGAACACCAGACTCATTTGTAAATAGGTGGAATATATTAAATAATCACAACCAATATTGTTATAATACTGGTAGAAGTGAACAAAATCAAATAACCTAAGAGCGTATAAGGAATTAACGCGTTAGAGATAGGGGTTAATTTTAGTCATTTCCAATTTATTCTTAAATTAAAGGTTGAAATATTTCTTTAAAATTCTGTAAATTGGTTTAATTGAAATGACTTGCACAAATATGAAATCATCTAAATTCATGATCCACATTTTACTTTTTAATCCTGAATTTCTGGAAATTTAGGAAGATGACGAGCAATATATTTCTTTTGTATTCTTATGTGATAAATTTAGGTATCGATTAAAATATGATAGATATCCATAAAGATTATATTATATACTAAGAGAAAAGTCTTGGTTATTTGGAAAGTCTGTATATATATTTCAAATTAATGTTAGGTTCAAGTGGAAGGATGACATCAAAGGCTAACATAATAATATAATTAAAAAAATACTTTCTCGACCCATAAGTAGAATTTTTACATTAACTTAAAATTACGAAAAGATAACTTTATCTAAATAATAAACCTGGTTGCGATGTGGCTCAATTAGTTATGGTGCATATTTAGCTCTCTGCAATTCGGATATGTGAAATGCAAGCTCGGTTACTGCTTCGGGTTTTAAAAGAAACTTAATTACTCTCTTTTAATTACCTATTACAGTTCGGATGGAATTTAAAAGAATACTAAAATACGGAGCTTTAGACCCGACAATGTTTTTATGAGTAATTAAAAATGTGATTTCTCATTTTACATTTATTTACTAAATCTTGAATGTCAATATATTAAATTCTGTAAAAAGCATTCCTCTTGTACCATAAAAAAACATTAACAATTTAATATCTTTTCTTAGAAAATTCAATTCAATTTGATCATTCAATTTAAAAGAAATAGTTAACATTTTTTTCTGTATTCTTCGTGTACCATCATTGTTAAAGTTCATTTATTAATATTATTTTAATTTGATAAGAAATTCTTGTCCCAGATTCTTTAACTTTTAATATAGAAAGCTATCTAATTAGCCTCTCATGAAACTGTCGACACTAGAGTAGAAAAGTCCACAGATTTTACTCATTTTAAAAACTCTGAAGGTCGTCATTTTGGTACGATTTCATTTACCAATTGTTAAATTACATTCACCGTAATTTGGTATATAGGTTTTATTTTAAAAACCATTCCACCTTTTCGTTAAACATAAAAAATGGTTTGTACATTTCAAAACGAATTTAAAGTTTATAATTTGATTTTCAAAAAAATGCTCTAATAGTCTCACCGGTAAGGTATAAACGCTACAACAAAAGATACAAAAAAACTAAATTCTAGAAATCATATCATCAAAATTAGAAAAGTAACGACAATAGCTAACAGTAGGAATTAACAAGAATAACAAATTCCTTCAATATGATTATTGATAACGACAAATTGTAAAAAGGAGATCCATTGAAACGTGTCTTGCAAATTATTCCTAAACTTTTTTTTTTTTTACTTCCGATTTTGACCACAGATTTGGATTAGTAATTTCCATCTTTCGTTAAAATTTGAAACTATGTTTTTAAACATCTGTATGACAGATAAATTTTGTTTTTAACGAATCCTCAGGAACTGAAATTTTCGGAGAGATTGAGACCAATACGCCAATGCAATCCCTAGAGGTTTCACTGTAGCAGAATTTCATCAAAATCTTTAGAACAGATTTTTAGAAATTAGCAACTTTGTGTTTATTTCTATGGCAGCTAGATCCAAATTTTGAGTTATTGACAAAATAAAAAAACATCCTCCGATATACACAAAATATATCTACATACAAAACATGATTAAAAGGTATCCACGGATGTGGGTTATAGAGAACTGCACTAATGACCAACAGCAGGTGGACATCATTAAAAAAACAATTTTCTCAAATCATAGAAAGCTGCTAAAAAAAATGACACATCAATTTTTTAATAGCTATTACATAACCTTTTTTATAGTACTACTTATATGTGAGTAAGTAAAAATAGCCAATAAATAATGTCCTAACATGATGTGTCCTAATATAATTTGTTCCTAACATGTCGATTATTTGTTGTTGATAATAAATTATTTTCTCAGAATCTATTTTGTTAATTTAGATTACAAGTTACCACAAACGTTGTTATAGTTACTGTTTTTCCCTTCTTTGATTTTACAGAACAAAACCATACTTCCAGACATTTTATTTCATTTTTTTTAGATAATTCAATGTTTTAAATAATGCATTTTGACTCAAATTCAAAGTTACAATTTTCTCAACGACATCAAAATCGGTTTCACTCATTTTCTAAAATGTTGGTGAAGAGGTGAAACTTAATGTCTCAGGTCAGCGTGTCAAGTCAGAAATGAAAGAAAAATTAATATTCAAAAATAATCTGCAGGTAAAGGAAATTAACCTTGACTGTTGTTTATAAAAAACTCAATTAAAACCAAGGTTTACTTTAAGTCGAGTTTATGTCACATGCAATGCAAGCTTAGGCGCTATTTAAATATATAAATCTTTTTTACAATCTTATCTCCCTTAAGCATTATTCGCGAAAAAACATGAACAATAAATATATCCCATCACGCAATAGTATGAAGAAATTTTCGCGGAAGATGTGGACGTACATTATTTTTGGTTGTATGGAAAAGATGGTAAAAACGTTGGTTCAATACTTTTATTAATTTTTTGCATCTTTCAATGTTAGTTTGTAATACGTTTCGGCAAACAGTTTGTGGGCTTGAATGTGTGATGATCAAACAAGATAGTTTGTTGACCCTGACAGATGTTGTGGCAGCAAGCTCCCCTCTGACGTAATTAGGGGGAGATTGGCAGGTGTGGTGGTAGAATGTACGAGGGGGATTCAGAGAACCAAAACAATTAAGAGAACCGGCTTGTCCATCCCGTATAATTTGAAATTAGCGCAGGAAAATCTCTGCATGATATTCGTAATAATTTATAAATATGAAATTGTTGCACTATTGAATTTTGTATGTTTTAGTTTCGCGCTTGTATATAGCATAGAAAATGTTACCAATCTTGATTTTTTTCTAGAAAAAATTCCCTCTTAAGTAATTTTTCCCCATGATATTTGTTTGTGGTCAGTGCTTTATAGACCAAACGAATGGATCGAGTTTTATCAAATTTGTTCGGACATTTTTCATAACACAATTATTTTTATAAGCCTAAAATTAAAATTTCCGAAATTAAAATACACTATAACGGGCCCTATCAATTTTGATCTAATTTTTCGACGACATAGCCTCTAAGGTCTCTAGCAGAACATACTAAACGATTTATCCCTAAACTACGGTTTTGGGAGTTACAGATGAAAATACTAAATCATTTATTGAGCTGTTATAACAGACTCTAATCGGTTTATCGAATAGGAAGTAAAAGAAATATACAGTTAATGAATAATTTAGAAAATCTGAAATGTACTTTGACCTATTTTATTTAAAACACGATTTAAATTAAATATGATTAAGGCTTGGGCGAGTTATGGCAAAAGCGAAGCAGCTTTGTCTCTACATGTATAAAAACAATAATTAAAAATATATAATGACCGAATATAGTACTTAAATGCAAATAAAATATATATTTCCCGTATGGAAAAAGTCAGTAATAAAGTAGATTACATCTTTCACGTATAAATAGTATATATACATTGAGGATTGAGAACGAATACAATTTTTGGTTAGTATTTAGTAGTGATGAGCAAAGTCTTGGTCTTGGTCTTGTTCTTGCACACCAAGTCTTGGTCTTGGTCTTGCATTGGTCTTACGGTCTTGGTCTTGCATAGTGAGTCTTGGTCTTGGTCTTGTTCTTGCTGCAAGAGTCTTGCGAGACTCTTGCCTTGAAATTAAAATTCACATCTTTTCAATAATAGGACTCACATATACATACATATTTTTTAACAAAATTGAAATGTTTGCAAAAATGAATTAAAATATATTTCTCTAAAGCACACTACTAATTACATCTCACATTAAAAAATAGTCCTATTTTACAAAATGAACAAAAAATACATTTCCACTAAAATAAACATTCACACTGTTCATATTATATTTAAAATAACTATTAAAAATTTTTAAATATATATTTTTAGTAGATTTAAAATATTATTATTAATTTTACAATACTTGAAAAAATATGTTTTTAAACTGACACATTACATCAATGTCCCTTATTTAAAATAAAACTGCAAAAGAATTGTTTATAAAGTTAAAATGTATGTATTTTGCATCAGTAGGCCTATATCATATTTTTTAAATCTAAGTACTTTACAAAATTTGGGGGGAAAATTAATGTTTACAAAAAACTCACACATTCACAAAACGCACACTCATGTATCAGCCTACATTTAGAAAAAAAGTTACTTATTTTTTGAAAGTTACAGAATGCATTATTAATGAAACACAAAATCGAATTCATATATTTATTTTAAAATGAAAAAAATTATTAAATGCATATGCAAATTTTAATATATCTTGGTTAAAAACATAACAAAAAGGTATTAAACGGTAAAAGACCTTGTAGTTTCACGTTGAAAGTTAAAAATCAACTAACCACTTTTCATTTCTCTTATATAATTTGTTTACAGTGAAGTACGACGGAAGCGACGTTATAATATTTCCGTTCTCAAAGGTTTTGAGGAAATAAGATTCGGCACTTTTTAATGTACCGTTCGTGGGAAAATTCAACTCTAATTCCAAGAAGTGACCAGATGGGAAATGCAGTTGGTTTTGTTTCGTTTGTTTGTTTTTTAAAAATTAAAAACGTTTCCGGCGTTCTCTGATATCAAATGCCGCACAGAGTCTGATATCCGGCCAGACTAGAACACGATACCTGCAAGACTTGCAAGAGTCTCGCGAGACTTGCGAGACACATGCTGCAAGAGTCTTGGTCTTGCACACTCCGGTCTTGGTCTTGGTCTTGCATTCGAAAGGCGGTCTTGGTCTTGGTCTTGGTCTCGCATATTATGCAAGACCAAGACCAAGACTGCAAGACCAAGACTCCTTTTGCTCATCACTAGTATTTAGTTTTGTAGCCGGTTGATTGAGAAAGTTAGTGCATAATTTGGCCAAGATTTATTTAATTTTCAACGTACAGCTTAATTTGCTTTTGTTATTGTCGTCTTTATGAGTTAGGTATGAGATATTGTTGAATAGACTTGCATTCAAAGCATACAAATTTTCTTTCTCGATGACTGTGTTTTATTAAATTTGTAGATAACAGATTTCCCCTGCAAATTGTCTCCATATGCATCTTATTTGACACACCTACTTGTGTTGCAAACCTTTGTAATTCACGGCGTTCAACAGAGTGTGAAATTGCTTTACAGGGCAACAAGAAAACTGAATTTTAGTATCTGAGAATTTATATTAGGATTAAATAATCTAGATAAAGAATTCAATAATTTATTATGTCAAAAATAAGTAAATAAAATTGCGAATAAGAAAATATAAATTGTGACTGATTCAGAGGGAAGCAGTAATTAGTTAGATGTTAACTGATAATTTAAATAAACAAGAAGTTGTAATCGACAATTAATAGTAAGGCGTCTGTGTTTTGTGTATTGTCATACAATCTATTAGAAATGGATTTCGAGATAGATTTAAAGTTTCGGATATGGTTTAAATAATTGTGGTAAACAAACGTAATAAAATATATATTGTAACCTTTTTCAAATATCATGTAATTGGAATTGTGTATGTCAACTTAAAAATTGTATGTTTTACAAAAAGGAACAATGTTTGTGACCCTCTTTAAATATAAACGTGATGAAAGTTTCATTGTAACCCTAATAGTGATCTAAATATCACTACAAAACCGATTTCTGGTAATTGTCTAAAACATGCAAGAGCTCTCTCATGTCTTCCCATGGTTTGGATCTTTAAAAAATAATATATATATATATATATAATATAATATATAATTCATATATATATATATATATATATATATATATATATATATATATATAGTTTAAAAGCGAATAACCTACTCGATCATCATCGCTTAGTACAAAAAGAAGATACAATTTAGAATCGTAGCTCTAATATATTAACACACATATATATATTTATATATATATATATATAATATAATATATAATTCATATATATAATATAATATATAATTCATATATATATATATATATAGATTTATATATATATATATATATATATATATATATATATATATATATATATATATATATAGTTTAAAAGCGAATAACCTACTCGGTCATCATCGCTTAGTAAAAAAAGAAGATACAATTTAGAATCGTAGCTCTCGAATACCCTAATAGCGAAATTGAGGGAAGAGAACTAGACTTGGTAGAAACCTGGGAGGAAAGATGAAACAATGGGATCTAACTCAAGACGACATGAAAATAGGTGTAGATGCAGCTAGGTTTTCTCGAGATTGCCAAACTCTTTTTCTCCATTGCTAGGCTCAGAAGGTACAACAGTCAATAAGAGATCATTTAGAGGAACATTATAAAATGCATACAATGATGGCTAAACTTGCTTCTTGCGATAAAAGAAAAGAGTTATTAAAAACAAATCAAAATACCAAATTTCCCAGTTGTTTGATCGTACTGCAGTGGTTTTATCGTAGATAGCTAGATAGATGCACAATATTACAAACAACATTGTTTTTAAACTTTAATGTAATAGCAGATATTTCTTGTTGAAACTCCATATTCAAGCATAAAATAAAGGAAAAGCTTAAAGTTTCAAATATTTTAATACTATAAATGAGCTACAATTGTTTCGCCTTGCGGCATCATCGGGCAACTCATTGCCACAATACACATGTGAAAGTAAACCGTTTGGAATATCAAGTTTATTAAATCTAACAAATTTTCCGTTAAAAAGATTTAGACAGAAAGCCAAGTTGTATCTTTTGTTTGATCAATAGCTTTAAGATAGAAAAAAAACGAGTTTGACGAGGTCTATTAAAAATAAAATACCGTTTCTTTATCGACAAACCATAAAGTTATATAGAAACCAAAACAAGTGATATTTGAAGCTTTCGACAGAAAGTAAATTGAAAAAACCTACAGTTACATGTAGTTTTAAATCAGTGTCATTCACAAAGAAAGGAAGTATGCAATCCGTGAAACGATATGAGAAAGCTTGGTACTACCATGACTGTATCGACCCGGACTTTGACCTACAAACTGTCAGGTTCTATTATTTGTCAAATTTAATAACTATTCTTTGTTTCTCTGGAGATATTTAAAGTGACAACAGTTGAGAAATTTGGGCGGAGTAAAAGAAAAGTTGGGAATTAAATTTTTGTTTTTAATTTATATAAGTTATAAGATTTAAATAATTTAAGTTAATAGGTTAACCATTGGTGTATTTTTAGTATTATTGTGTTTTTTCTAGAGGATATAGTTACTTTTCTATACTTTGGGCTCAAAAGACGGTTTTTATAGTTAAAAGTGGGAAAGATTAATCAAATGCCACAGGACATTTCAATAGTTGCATCCAAAGTATAGATAAAACTCGACATCTCCTCGAGGTCATAAATCAATTTACATTACCCTCGTGTTATCATCCACAGGTGCAACGGTTCTACAGAATTTCAAACGTCCCTATAGTAAGACAACAACCCTAGGAATGGCCACAAGGGAGAGTTGTACTTTAACATATCCACAAATGTATGAAAGTGAAATTTATGTGATGAGTGAAAAAATCAGTGTTGTGTTATTCAATGAAAAATCCACGTCGAAGTTTTACGAGCCCAAAAAGTTTTTTTAATCTTGTCGTTTTATCAGAGATTTACAACTAAATTTTACAAAAAAATTACAATTAAAATTTGACCATGAATCTATTTTATATATATATATATTTTTTTTATACTGATAATTAAAATTTGGGAGTGTACATTGTAAGATTAAAATATGACATAGTTGAATTTAGTTTCATGTTTTTTTTTGTATCATAGTGATATTTTTATATGTTTTGATAATAAGATTTTCTATAAGTTAAATGTTTTAAATTGATGGTCGTCGTTTACATATCAAAAACAATAAAAACACTAATAATAGCCTAAATAACGCATAGCAATATAGCAATACACACTAATCGATCTATATTGGTGTTATTAATATGTGTTTGTTATTAATATTTATTATTGGTGTTCTCCAACTAAGTGACAACTTGAAGATGAGATTACGGTTCCGAAACGTGTCGTAACATACGACAATCACTATATCGTACGGCAGATAAAAAACAGATAACATATAGACATTTTTTATTTTCCTGTATCATATTTTCAATATATAGTTGATTTTTTCATATTATACTCCATTTTTTAAAATAAATTTTTCTCAAATGTAGAAATAAAAGAGAAAAATAAAAAATTGATCGCCATTTTATATAATATCTCGGTTTTGAAGTTACAGAACGTAAAAATGAACAATGGACTGTTTCTTGTAAATTGATGAAAAATGAACATACACCCATTTAATATACAATCTGTGCATTAGCATGAAGTTTTAATACATCCAACTAGGCTGGGTGATTTTTTGTCTTAACACAAGCAAAGTAATTACATATGTAACATAATATAACTCACTTTATTTTACAGGTATAACAGATATTGTTGTTCCCTATTTAATGTATATCTATAAACACTTCTGAAAACGTTAAAATAAATTACACTTAGTTGTTGTTTTGAAACAGACAGGAATTTCGCCACGGTCCGTCCAACGGCAGGTTATTATTTTTCCTAACTCTGTATATTTTTAGATTTTATTTTTAGGAAGTGTTCGGGTATAAGAAAATGTATATATGTGAAAAGTTTGTACCTTAATCATGATATCTTGCCAGGATTACTTAGAATTATGACGCCTGCAGTTTGTTTGGTATGCTACTCATAATACAGATCAGAGTTATTGGTACGTCCACTTCATGTAATATTGGAGGCGTTTTAAATATTTTGATATCGCCTATTTACGATTCATTGATAATATTAACTTTAATTTTTCAACATACTTCAACTATGATTTTGAGGTTAAATGGTAGAGTAAAACTGTAATATTTATTAGCAGATTTTTTTAAAAAGTATTGAATTTTTGTTAATTTCTCTCTAATTTTGTAAAGCTGAGTTCACTAATCGTTATCCAGAATAACCGATTAAACTAAAAAAAAAAAAAAAAAAAAAAAAAAAAAATTAAAAATTACCCAAACAATATTAAAATTTAAAAACTTTAAATGAAACCCACTACAGTTGTTAATTCTGTACATATTCAAAATTTACATCCAATGACGATAAAGACTATGGCAGTTATATCTTTAAAAAAATAATGAAACACCTCAAAGTAAGAAAAATCAACGGTAATATCACCAGAAGCCAAAACCGGTTATTGGGAGAAAAAATACTGCTTAATGTCTCTCGTTAGAATAATGACATATTGAGAATTGTATAACAGGCCACTTCAATTTATGTTGGAGGTAGACGAGGAAAGAAAACGGGTATATATATATATATATATATATATATATATATATATATATGTGTGTGTTACTAGAGAACATAAATAATAGTTCAATTACACCTGTTTATAGAAAAGTATCTAATACAGTACATTATTTAGGCTACAATATGAATCAAACCAAAAAGTATAGGTTTTAACTACAAAACGAATTAGGGACAATAAAACAAGAGTTAAAAGAAACAGTAGTTTTACTGAAATGGCCATAAACAAATTTCGTTCCTAAGAAAAAGGAAACCCCAAGGAAAAACTATTAACTACTGTTACTATGCCTTACATAAAAGTATTTTCGGAGAAGTAACGTAGAATCAAAACAAGTTTAGAGTTAGAACTGTTTTTAAATTGATAATATGCTTAGAAGAAACTAAACACACCGGAGAATATTATACCTCTTCATTTATACAATTCCATTTTTATGTGGGCAGAATTATTATGGACAAACATCTAAGTTCATTAATATTTCAGAGCATAAGAAGAATGTAATAATGGAAGAACCTCGAATTTTAACTGTGTTAACTTGTTGTAGAAAATAACCGTATTTTAGAATGGAAACCTGTGAACATTGTTTATAGGGAATCAGTTTGAAGAAAACGATTTTTAATAAAGTTTGATTTCATAGATGTTGACGAATATCCAACTTCAATCCAACATATGTATCAATAATAAAAGATGAAATTAAACAATGGAAGACACTCTACTCGAAACAAGTGGCCTCCTAAGATCTTTGACTATGTATGATTAAGGACATGAGGAATTGAAGAGTTCATACTTCACGAAACGACACCAGTGGTGCTGGATCTTTCCGAAGTGTGTGATTTATTTATAAGTGATTTCTGTATATGTGTTTAAAGTGTTTTTACACTATTAATTGACAACAACAACAACAACAACAACAACAATAATTGCGTTTGTTTTGATATAAACAGGTTTAACTATTGAAAAAGTGGATAGGATATATATTAACAAAAATAAAGGAGTGTTATCCGATATTTAGTAATCTTAGAAGAATACTTCACCTACAACAAGGTCTTTTGGAAGAGTAGAATTTTCTTCTTATCTATTACACTTTTGATCTATTCTATATACAGAATGTTCTGTAATGCGCAGAAGTAATTCAGGGGGTGGTTATATGAATAAAAATAAAGAATAAAAGCCTATAAACATATGACCGAAAACCCTTCTTTTACCCTCTATCCACCATTAATTATTTTTTAATTCAATAATTTATATCTCTAGAACGGTTCAACGGATTGAGTTGAAATTTTGCATATTACTCATAAATATAAGGGTCTAGTATGATAAAATAATCAAATTGTTCCAATAATCCGTTTCAAAATGTTAGCAATTTAAATATTTCAAACGAAAATAACTCATTTGAAGTTTTTCCATTAAACATTTTTAAATGGCTGCCATTTTGAAACAGATTATTCAAAGAAGTTGCTTTTTTTTCAAACTAGGTAGTATTTACGTTGCTGACTACCGTGCAAAATTCAACTCGGTATGTTAAGCCGTTAAAAACAAAACCTAACCGATCCCTGTTTTATCTCTCGCATTACAGAAACATCCTTCATATTATAATATCAAGACAAAAGTCTATAATAGAACAGACACACACAAATCACTGAAATAAATTCACGTCGTTTTTGTTTCGAATCTGATGCACGCGTATGTAGAATATTTTTTATTCCTTAATTGGTGAATTCTATATAGTATGGTACAAAAAATAAATAAATAGAAATATTATTGTAGACGAAATTTTGTAGACAATGTGTAGATTACACTTTTTAAACAAAAAGTCCGTCCCCTTCTCACATTCCACCCAATCCTGCATCACGGAGAGGGGAGGGGGAGAGGAAAGTATTACTTTTCTGTTAACTCTGTAAAATATGCTTCTTATAAAAAAAATGCTAACTCGTTGAATGTTTAAACGTGAAAATGACTGAAATGCATATTTTTCAATTTTTTTGAGAAATGAGAGTTATACATAGTGTCAAAAGTTTTAACCTTTATTTAAAAACTGTCAAAACATTAATTTTGTAGAACACAAATTGTGACACATATGTAATTTATTGTTTTATTACTACCTAAATTGGTCATACATTGATTATGACCTAAATTAATTATGAGGCATCAAAATCAAAATCTATTAACAGAAACAATTTTTTTGGAAATTTATTTTCACAAATTCTCCCCAAAAAGGTATTTTTTTTTAGTTCTGTACGGAAGTCTTTAGAGCGATAATAAAAGGTGCATTTTAATTAACAAATAATTAGTTTAGATTAAAAACGTTATTATCCGCGTTATATAAGTTTGAATTTTTATACAAATTCGTAGTTTTCCGAAATTATATAGGCTGCATACCACTGATGTTTTATCAATACAAAAATGTTAAGATATATGTTTGATATGTTTGATATATGTTAAGAATGAAGTTTTACTTAATTTCAATGAGCTGCCATTTTGTACTGGGTTGAGATAGAAAGCTCTAGTTTCCACTGTTCTTCTTCTTTAATCAGGGACATTAAAATGAGGTGTCACTTAATGGGTCTTTATATTTAAAAATTTTGAGCTGCCCCCCAAAAATCCCATTTTGGGGAAATGGGCAAAGTTGTAATAGTGGCTAAAAAATTCACTTTTATTTCCTAGAAAGGTGTTCTGAGTTTCATTTTTCTATCTTTATCCATTTAAAATTTAACAGGGTGTATCCATACTTTTGACTCACACTGTATATATATATATATATATATATTAAAGTTAGTTATTTGTTATTGTAAATACAAATACCAAAAGTTATTAAAACAATTTTTTTAGATATCGCTGGACAATACAAATTTGAATAATAATCTGCCTACCCATTTGGGCACTGGTAGACTCAGGTTGGAAAATGGACTTTTGTAGAAATCTTTATAATTTTTGTACCATTCCTAAATTTACTCTATATAATGACAGGTGAGAAAGTAAACATTTTAATTTCGTTATTAAATTAATATCCTGGTCAACGTAATAGAATATCAACAGACCCAACAAAATATATTGGGGTAGATCAAAGTAGTACACACTAAACTTATTTATACTTCGATATAAAATCATTTAAATTAAAAAAAAAACACATTTTGGGGTTTAACGGTGTTTTAATTTTTATTTATAAGCATGGTTATCCACTTCCAGTCAAATGAATTTACGAAATAAATTATATTTTAAATATAATAAAATAATATAATAAATTATAAATAATAAATAATAATAATATAAATAAATATAATAAATTATATTAAGAGGAGAAACATATTTGAAAATGACAAAGATGAACAAAATGAAATCCAAAAGTTATTAAAACAAATTAAAAGATTATATATATATATATATATATATATATATATATATATATATATATAGAAGGCATAATAATAATAATATTTAATAAATATAATAGAAAATCAGAAAATAAAATTATGATTTTTTTTGTTTCTACTAGGATATACTATAATCAATTAACTTCCACTCCTACCATTGTCTTAACTTAGGTCGTATATTTTTCACCTGAAATATTATTGTATTTTCAATACTTGCTAGTAAAAACGTATAAGCGGGAAAATCAATAAACTAAAAATCAATAAAAATAGATTCTATAGGTAGAGAAGAGAGGAGGTTACTTGCGTTGTACAAGACGACTCCATTGAGGGACGATGAAGCACGTTTATAGCTTTTGAAAATAGAATCCGAAACGCGTAGGAAAGAGTTAGGAGTTGGAAAATAATGCAATCAGATCAATCCGAAAATAGTTTAGAATTATTATTGAAAAATAAACGAGGAAATATTCCATTATTTTATAGAAAGAATCAACTTTTAAGAAATAAAATTGGTTACCATGTTCAGTCAACAATACTTTTAATTTTATACTCACGTATGTATAGAACATTTCAAAGAAAACTCCAAATCAAAATTGTAAAGTCAGCTTAAAGCAGTCAATCTAACTTATTAAGTACCAATGACGTTTAAAAATTGTGTTTTTACAAAAAAAAAAACAAAAAAAAAAAAAATAGATGCTTAGGATTTATTCTTATTTATTTCATCAGCTGATCTTTACACTTCTATAAGGAAGTAGTAAGCTTACAGATGGCTGCTCTGGTATTATAAAATCTATTATAATTTTTGATACAATTCCAATAGAATTTGATGCAATACACGGCGCTATAGACGCACAAACGTTATTACGTAGTTACAGTAATGGGACAACTGGAAGTTTCTGTAGCAATGGTTTTTTCTTAATTAAAGTGTTAATGAAATATAACACTAATCACTTTGTTACTTAATGTTAAGTACAAGAAAGGACGAGTAATTGAACAATATTTCAGGATTCCGAGTTCCCTCTAAGTGGTTCATTATTAATTCAGTATTTCCAAAAAGCCTTATTGAGTTGTCTAAGTATTGGACGAGCTATATGAGTTAGATCTACTCTTGCACATATACATGCAATCTACCTCACCCCCACCCCCAAGCTTATGCATGTATTACAAACCTGTATAGAGAGGTAAATGTTAAGCTTAGATAGGACACGACCTGTTCATTACTTTAATTATTTTAATACGTGATAATTAATTCTTTCTGTGGTGGTTTATACACAGGGAGCAACTAAATTCCGGCCTCAGATTGACGTTTATTATTGTGAAGTGTCTCGTGACTATAGCGCTACTCTAACGGTTGTATATATTACTAATCTTTTTTGTTGCTGTCAGTGTAACAATTGTAATGATTCATTAAACTACAATGGGTATAATATCGTAAATTGTATTATTTCAAAAAGACTTATTTCTTGCAAGAAATGATTCTACAATGGTAAAATATAATTTCTCTTCGCTTGGTCCATTAGTATTAAAAATAATCTCATTCAACAATATATTTATAATACATATTATATATCTTAAACATAGCAGAAATATACTTTAGTAAAATTTACATTTACCTGGTATAATAATAATTTAATTTCAATATTTTATTAATGTTTTTTGCATGTCTAATAATTATAACCATTTTAAAATTTAAATAACTCTATAAGTTGTTGATATATTTTAACTGTTTGTTAAGTAACCGAAATTTATTCCAAACGATGAAAAAGACAATTATTACAGAAATAATCTGTCGATAACGCAAAAATTCCACAGATAGTTTAACGGTACAAGAAAGCAAAAAAAAAAATTTCATTTCACAGCGAGATTTACTTAATAACTTCACAAATAAAATATAAGTGATATTCATAAACATACAGAATATACCTAAAAATATATTTTTAAAACATGGAAGCACATAAAACCCGCGTTATAAAACACAACAGTTGCATGAATATCTTCTTTTATACATTCACTATTTATATACCAGAACATATTAATAATACACTCCTATGCAGGAAGCATGCACTCTGGTGACGATTGAGTGAACTAAAACTACAAAAATCACTACAAGAATAACGTGGAATCCCAACTCATTAATTTAGATTATATTATTTTATTTATGAACTTAACTTTAAATATAATATTTATAAATACTTTATTTATATAAATATATTTAAGAGAGTAGTGTATAATTTATACTACAATAGATTACTTAATTTATGTATTAAAATTAATTTAATTTGTTATTTTCGTTACAAAATATAGATTTAAACTGATTTTATTTAAAGAAAGGTGCTGTATATGGACGTTTGACATTATTTGTATGGAATATGTTATTTGTCAAATTATATTTTTTAACTTAAATATTATAATCTCTGAATTTGCAATATATATATATATATATATATATATATATATATTATAAAATATGTTATAGTTATAGAGTAACTTCTTAGTTTATCATAAATTTTAAATTAAAAATTGTATGAGATCGTTATTATGTAAACTGAAAAATAAAAGCGATTGAAAACATTTATAAAATTTAAATATTGACAAATACAGCTAAAACTTAATTCCATTGAAAGTGGTATTTTTGTTTTTCTGTTTTTCATTGTAAAATGATACAGTTTATAATGATATTGTCGTACTGAACCAAAATAATGTAAGATGTATTTATATGTAACTATATAATTTTAACTAAGAGTTTTCCTAGTATTGATAAATAATATTAAGTCAATGATATTCGTTTATTGTTTGCGTATGGAAATATTGTCCTTTAATATTTAAAAAAATCAAGAGTAAAATTTAAACCAATATTTCTTAAATTAAACAGTAGACAAAGCATCTCACACACCTAAATACAAAACCGAATGTCAAATCCACATGACTAAGCAAAAAAAAGTAGGATGGCCGATAAATACCGAGAGATATCGGTCATAAAGGAAATTAATTATAATTAGCATAGTCCTGTATGTTCAACAATATTTAAAAAAACAACAGAGAAAATAATTCAGTTTTATTTCTTTTATGTGAACAAATCAAATCCAATTAAATTTCAAAATGTAAATAAATTAAATATTCTTTAATAATTATACGAGGGGGGGGGTGAACTTAAAACGACAGCTAACTCTCGAATGGACGTCTCTTGTGAGATGGTGACCAATACCTTTTGAAGTACTTCGGAGAAGACATTTAATCATAGTAAGATTTAAACGGGTAGCACCGTTTTTTAAAATCGGAATTTTTAGTTTTTGTCTTATTGCACCTATAATAAAATATTCAGTTAGAAAAAAAAATTTAAACTTAAACTTTTCTTAATATGGTCAACGTATGCCTACATATATAAAATCTAATTAATTTGGTTCATTAGATGTGTGTTAGGAACTGAAGAAAAACTTTTTTTTTAAGGAACTTCATTTTTTTTTTGCTCAGGAATCGTGAAAGATGATATTTTTGTGTACAGAGAGATTATTGATCAAGTTTTGACCCAACACAGATTTTTTTTCTAAAGTATATAATTAAACGCTTAAAAAAAATACTTTTAACAATTATTTTGCAGTTTCTTTGATTTTTAAAAGAATTTAGATTATTAAAAATCTCCAACCTATAAGTTAACAACCTTTAGAATAGGCTATGGATAAAATCATCAAAAACACACTTTTTAAATAAAGATGTTTCGAAGTTGTACCTTATACAATTTTAGAAATAACCACCCTTCAAGTTGGTATATAAGGGTCCATATCCAATATTCGTAAAGGTTTTTTTTATAAAATTGTTTCGAAAATATTTAAATATAGTCTGAGTTTGCCGTACCACAACCTTATTGTATACAATTTTTAAATAGCAAACCTTTGGAACAACAGCAATTTGTGGGCTTACGGCTCTATTTGGGGACTGTGTGGTCAGCATATCGAATTCCCGTCGCTGTAATTTTTGTAACCAGGTTTCAGTACTAATTGTAGTCCTCCACTATTTCTCATGATCTGGGTCAACAACGAAACATTATTAAGCTAGAGATAGAATCTGTAACATCTTGAATGTTACTTCTTGTTACTAAATCGACAGGGGGCTCCGAGTAAATTATATGAAATTTAATTTTCTAATGTGATAATATTTTTTTTTCTATTTGGCAATTAGCCTTGAGTGGTAATTTTATCTTGCAATTTGACATAGAAAGTGGTATATTAAATTAATTTTAACATTTATCAATAGATTCAATTGTAATTTCGTTTGTTAGGCTTGTGTTTTATGATTGTGTTTGAAAAAATAATATCCAGTTTATAATGTAAAATTTTTTTTGGCAATTATTCAACTAAAATCCTCTCTTGCGATTTGACCGAGAAACTGGTTTGAGAAACAAATCTTTATATTTCTCAAGAGCTCCATTGAGAGATTGTGTTTGAAACATCAATATCCAGTTTATAATATGGTAACGTTTCATCTAAATTTTGCCAGTTGGTCCTAAACTAATATTTTCTTTTACTATTTGATAGAGAAACTGGTTCCAAAAAACTAATTTTTACATTCAAAACATCACTACATGCGTTTTTTTTTCGTTTTTTTTGTTTGTTTGTGTTGTGTTTTGTTTAGTTTTCTATTGTTATTTTACACATAAATCCAGAAATAACATTTTTGGAGGGATGTCAAAATATATGTATATGGTTGGAATATGTAAATATGTATGGATGTCGGTCCTTAGAAACTGTATGGGTTAGAAGCGATTTTGAAAATTTTTGTGAATTTGGTTTTAACACACATTTAGATGAGTTACCCCAAATTAATAGTTATTCAAAAACTGTAAAAAGCCCTGAAGATATAAACTTTTCCACCTGTATGGAATGTAGCTTATCAGACAATTTACTGGAAAATTCAAAGCAAATATTTCCATGGAAAACTCAAATAAACGAATTTCATAAATGTATCTACATTATGTAAATGTGAGAAAGAAAAAGTATAAGACAAGTCATTCCAAATATTATTTTATTATTTATATATTTCCTTATATTTGTGTTGGAAATTAATTAAACTGATATTAATGTGTTGTTTCTGTCACAGCACCGAAGTTTCATATAAATTGACTGAAGCAAAAATGGTTTTGTAAGAGCTAGTTTTTATCTCTCGTTCATTTTATTTAGCTGTTTTATTTTAATTCTACAAAAATGTTCAGAACTAAACTATAAACAATGTATTAGCATTCTATTGAGTTGGTTGGCACGGCATAATATTTATATTCAATGTCTGGAGTAAAATTAAACAATAGTAGCAAATGAAAACAAGGAAGACAATAGATTGCAGATTTTAATAAGCACAGAAAAGTTATTAATTTTTATTTAGGTTTTTTATCAAATTCATACATAACATAGTTATGAATCTTGTTAAATGTAGGAATTGGGAACTTTAACCATAACATATACAAAGTTTTCAAATATTTATAGTGCATGGCCGTTAAAATTTACTGAAATATGCATTTGTTTTATGACATTACATTTAATAAACAAAGAGTAAAAAATCATTGTAAATAATAGTAGTAATATTATATGTTTAAACAGACTAGAGACTTAAACATAAAATGTATTTAATGGAATGATGAAAATCATCAGATTGGAATATAGGAGTAAGAAATGATATTATTGGTATAGTTCATTCGAACATTTACCATAATTTGCGTACAAAAATAATACATGACGTCTAAATATTGTGGGTAAAGCCTTCCGTCATGTTAAGCATGAAACTAAGGGCTTAAAATAGAATTTCTTTTGAAATAATCCACACTTATAAAATGTCGTCTATTATTTCTATACATAAACGATTGCAAATGTTCAAATGCAATATCCTAATAATATACAGTATAAATCCAATATTAATCTATAACTTTAAAATACAATAAAAAGTTTAATATTGTTAAGAAAATAAATAGGAAAGGGATTTTATTTGAATATTTGACAGGAAAAGTAGAAAAATAGTTCATATTTGATCATTAAACTTCTCTGAAAAATAAAAATTGCAAGAAATATTCTATTAAAACAAATTTAGTAAAAAATGTACTGTTTCAGCAAAAATTTAGATAAGCAAAGAAAGTTGCTTATATTGCTTATCTTTCTCATGAAGAGCTAGATATGGTTCTTACCGATAAGAGACTAAAGCGGTTTAGAGTTCAATATTTTGCTTATCTTTCGGATGAAGAGCTAGGAATGGCTCCTACTGGCAAGAGGTTAAACCTATTTGGACTTAAATCTTTGCTCATCTCTCACATAAAGAGCTGATTAGTTGAGGAGAATAATCTACTAACCTAAGTTGTAAAGACCCAGTTGTACAATAGACTGTAGTTACTGTGCTGGGAATATTTTAATTCCACTAACCCATTATCTAATATATTATAATTTAATACATTAAAAAAATGGTTTTTATCAACTTTGCGATTTGAAAGACCGAAATTAACGTGATAGGCAGCTTAACTGAATAAGAAAAGCTAATATTCATTACTATAGTTTATTGTCAGATAAACTCTTAAAGAATAATATGTTATTACGATTTGGGTTCTTCAGGTAGTCAAGGGAATATTTTAATAAATAATAAACACTTCGGATTCAAAGCTATTTATTATTTAGTGTGCAAATAAAACATATAAACGAAATGGAACTTTAGAAATGGAGTTCTCTCTCTTTACTTATGCAAGAGAATAAATAAAGAGTTAGTGAAGGAAAATTGACAGAAAGAAAATATACAATATTAATTTAGTCTAGCATAAAATATATTTCACAATGTACAAAAAAAATTGTCCTGTAAAATAAAAAATACACAAGATATATTTATATCCTAAACCACATCTTGCTACGTTTTCAAAGGGACATATACTTCAACTTGCTTGTCCATTTGAAACATGGGTATACTAAAACAAATTTGTCAATTACAAAATATGTTTTGGACTTCCCCCCAAAAAAATCATTATTATTATTTCCAAATAATATAGTATGTCTCGTTATCACATTTCACATTATTGATCAATTAAAAAAATGTAAGAAGATAATTTCAAAATATTTTTTGATCCTTTTTATAGTTAAATATTACATGTCATTTAAACTGAAGTTTACATACTACAAATATGGAATGTGTTCTCTTTCCACTGGCCATTATTTCATAAAAAAAAAAAAAAAAAAAAAAAAAAAAAAAAATGGTAGTTACTTACTAATTGAAATTGTTATACAAAATAGTCTTTGATAATTTTGATTACATTTTTCACAAATATAAACACTGACGACTTAAACAAAAAATTGGCCGCCATCTCTCTAAACAAAGTTTTCTAATTGTCAGTAAACATTTTTAAAATAGCCTTTACAAGTTATAAAAGTTTTAACATTTCATAATTAGTTTTACCGATTTCTGTGAAATGTGAAGATCCAGTATGAAAACCAGTGTACCAAATTTCAAATAGAAGGAAATTACGCTTCGGGAATAATTGACAAAAAAATAATAATGGATTGTCATTAAAACTCGATTTCAAAAATGTGTGATTTAGGTTTATGATGAGTGTTTATGGTATCAGCTAAACAAGGTTATGCTCTATTTATATAAATTTTTACATAACATTTTTTCATAAACAATTTTGCAAAAATAATGTTATATATCAAATTATCTCCAATAAGAAATACAAAAGGTAAATGAATAGAGGTGTTATTTTTCATAGTAATGAATGAAAATTAAAAAGTTTTCCCACTTAAAAATAGAACGAAGAAATGATTGACTAAATGACAACACATATTTTAGTTGATAGTATTTTGTTTTGTGGACGAGTGTGTGAGAAACTTTATGTGTCATTTATTCAACATATACTTCAGTAAAACAGGATTATACTAATATTTATGCACGCTATTTAAATGGTCAAAACTAGTGATATTAATTAATCTACGCTAAATAATATATTTAGATTATGTAGTTTATTATTTAGAAATATATAATTGTCACTAAATGTTTTAATTATTGAACATATAATCTTTAACCATTAATATCTAATCTATAATATATAAAACAAACAAAGCAAGGAAAAATATCAGATATGTGCCGGGTGCAAAGGTGAGTTAAAAGATAGACAAAATGAAAGTAACGCAGACATAAACAAACACAATATATGACAGAATCACTCACCGGCCCTCCTGTTAGGTCGTGGAGGTTGGACATTAGGATAGAGTGATTGTTATCACAACAACTTGATGGCGCTGGTTTTCGCTGAAATAAAAATATAACCACTGTTAAAATACCTCTGACTTGTTAACATATAATAATATATACATATACTATAATAATACATATATACATATAAAATACTGCACTAATTACACTATACACTCTACACCTTACCGGTCATATAAATATTTAGTTATGTGACTACCGCCTTGACAATGAAACATAAATCCTGTTTTTGTAAGCTCTTGGCAAATACCAAAGTAAGATTTTTGATGAAAATATATTCGTTATTTCTTAATAGTGTAATAATAGAGTGATAACGTATATGACAAAACCGAAATAAGTAATTATTATAATATTGAGTTGCCCCAAAATATAATTTTGTGGTCGCAAAAAGTTGACCCAGAATATGCTTAAATTTATTTCATACAATTTTATAAAATCAAGTTTTTGTATTCAGACGATAAAAATTTATATAGAGAGAGTTTAGAACACATTGTGCATATAAAAGTAATAATAATGATAATGATAATAATAATACATCACTAACTCTAGTAGTATTTTTAGGTGGCCAAAAAACAACTTATAACATAAATTGTAATAATCGTTACTTGAAATGTTTTTACCTGTCTGTTCATATCTTGCAGGAGAATTCCATATTTTAAACAAAAAAGTTGTTTGTAAACAAATTAAATATTTTTCCTCCTTTTAAACGTTTTTCGTCTTTGATTATTTGTTGTTTCTTAGGGAGGTAGTTATTTGTTGTTATACGTAGTTGTGTCCACATGGAAATATCAGTTTGGAATTCCTCTTTGTTACAGAGAGTGGTTTTGGAAATTAGTGTCTGTCAACTCTTTCTTTTTCAACTGTCTGAAAACTTTTGTCGTAACTCAAAATTTAAATATTAAAAATTGGCTTTTCGTAGTTTGGACGTTTGGTTTAATTAATTGAACCAATAACACTTGAACTAAATGCATGGTTACCCATTTCACAAAAAAATGTACAGTTTTGAGAGTTCATCGATTAAAAATTTTAAATGAACTATATAAATACTTTGAATAACTTCGATATTAAAGGTTCAATATCTCAAAATCGGGCTTAGCATTTTAATCAAATACAGGGAAATTTGAAGGCTGTAAGTCAACCTAATGTATTAAAACCAATGAAAAAAAACTTTATACTCTTAAATTGGAAACTATTCCAATAAAAAGTCCGATTGCCGGTTTTATTTGATATTTTTAATTATCTGTAATTTTATGTAATTACTGTTATTTCATCAAATATGATCAAAATAGCTATAAATGTTTTTGAAACATTTAACTGTCTAGAACGGCTTGATTTATTTTTACTTTTGGACAAATAACGTGTTCGATCTTGATTTTTTTAATTTTTAGATCTAGTGACATGTACATGTTGTGTGTGTGACGACAGTTGTGTGAAGTTGATGCATCGTTTATTTAGACACTATATTCTTTCATTGTTGTTAACTGTTCTTTCCCACTCCCCTTTATAATGTTTGCTTGCAATAATGTTACTTGTTGCAATATAAATCCAACATTTCCCCCACATTGTAAAAAGTTTGTAAAGCACATCACCAAATGATTTTACTTTGAATTATCAACCTTTCAAAGAAGTTTTTAAAAACATAACTGAATTGAAATTTGGAGGATAATTTACGGAAACAAAAAGATTGGATTATTTTTAACTAGTATTTGATTCAAATCATTTCACTAATGTGAGTTTACAAATTAAATAGAATATATTCAAGAAAATATTACATAATGAAATAAAATTTGTTTTATAACAAATATTAAATATATTACAAATAAACTGTGCAAAAGAATTGCACTAACTTTCTCATATATCTACCAACAAAACCAAAAGTAAAATTCATCATTACCTCTCCAAAAATATCTCAAAAGGTAAGAGACAAAAGAGTAATATTTTAAATACCGAGTGTTCCTGAATGTGTTTCTTATGATATCAGTTGGTACAGTGGTCTTCTCTCCACATCATTATTTTCCGTTTTCTTTTCAAAAATATTTTATAAGATATTTATATCGAAAAATATCCTATTCTTATTTTTATTCAAAGAAATATTTATATTGAAATTATCCTATTTCTTACATTTTGTACCATAAAGTAGCCTGAGCAGTATGAGAATTTAATCAAGTTTTTAATGACACCAAGTTTTAGCTATTTAGTTTGTTTGAAATTATTTTTTTTAATGTAATTTTCTTTTACATACACACAGGTCATTTCGTAAACAAGTCGTTATTCTTTTATCACTCAAAAATTTGAACGAGATTAGTAAAACCAAATTTTTCAAAATAGGGTTTTTATAACAGTTCAACAAACAATGTTAACAATAATTCCCTAACGTACGTTTTTGTGAATATAGATACTAATTTGTTTTCAATGAGTTCTTAGAAGCTAAATATTAAGAAAATTAGATCAACATAGTTTCAGTCTGTTTGAAGAAATTAGAGTTTTGGTTTTGGTCTTGTAAAAACTGTGTGTGTTTGAAAAAAATGAAAGTCTTAAGGTTTAGCCAAATTATATTACCAAACTGCATTTGATTGAAATCAGTTCACTCGTTTGAGTTAAAGCGATCCGAAAAGAAAGCAGGGAAACAAATAGAAATTTTGCAAATTAAAAATCCCTTTTATCTGTCATTGGACCTCGAAAGGAAAATATGTGTGAAAACCTACATTGATTTTTGACACTTCTCATAACTATATACTATTGGAAAAAGTAAAATTATTTTAATGTAATGTCAAAACCGGAGGAGAATAGATTCATAAAGAAGAAAAGATAACTGTTATAAAAAAAATGAATGGAAAACATGTGATAATACTCTCCACTCCTAGGTCAAAGGGATTAACCATTTCAACCGCTGCAACAGTTCCCCTACAACTACTTAATTACGTCTAGGGATTTGACACCTGTCATGACTGCCAGTATTTCCCATTGTTATATGCAGGAGTTTCAAAACAATGGAGAGTGTTGTTAGATCTAAGAAGCTTTCCACATGATTAACATGCACAATAGATAATTTAAAAAGATCTTTTAATATAATTTAAAACGGTCTTTTAAGATCTTTTAATATAATTTAAACGGAAAAGAGCCTACCATAATACTTCCTAGTCTCAAGAATAATTTTACATTAGTATTGTTTTTTTTTTTAAATTAGAGTTTAATATGTTTCAAAACTAAATATATTTTAAAACTCACCTTTATATGAAATCAAATACTACATAAACAAATGTATTTATTTATTAGCATTGTAGTTCCTAAGTGAACTGTCAAAAAGTTAAAAATTACCTCTAACCATTTGTGGAAAGAAGAATATCTCAAATTCGATTAAAAAATTTGTATTTCGATTAATTTTGTTAAAATTTAAACTTTTTAAACTTCATATGGTCGATCTCATTTGTTCATTTTAACTTTTCGATCGATATTTGTAGAACAGAAATTTTTATAGTGATTAAAATCAGCATTATTTGAATCACCTTAGATGTTACATTTCAGTAACATTTTACCAAAATCGTTAAGGTAACTTCAAGAAATTAGAAATTTTGTATTTCGGTCCAATGATAGGTGTAGACTTTTAAGTTAACGGTAATTTTAGGTTATTAAATAAAAATTAAAAAGTACAAGCTTCTGAAATAAGGCCAAAATATACCTCCCCCAAAAATTGATAAATAATCCTTGAATTATTTTGGACTGCAGAGCACTCCATCTGTCTACATCATAAAAAAACCACTGGGGGGGGATTCAGATTACATCAAAACAATTATTTCCACGGCAAATGCAATATAAATTTTTTCACTAATATAACTTCTATATACAATGCTTTTGTTGAGCAAACAAAAGCTTCCCCAGTAGATGTAAGTATCAGTTGCGTATTAGACATAATATGTTTTAACAGTTTTAAAAACTAAAAGAAACTAAACAATAATAAATGGTGAGTTATTAAAACTATTATTAATACACCTAATAATAATATTATTATTATTAATAATCTGTTTTAAATTTATTATGTTTAAATGTATTATTATTATGTCATCAGGTATTTTGTATGTTTGCGTGTAGTTAAGGTTAAACATGTGTAGAACAGTTATGAAATATAGGAATAAGGTCTTTTGAAAAAAAATGTCAGATAGATGTACATACGAGGTTTTTATATAATATTGTCAACGTCTCAAAATATCCACTGTTTCAAGGCATGTTTGCAGGAGCTCAAATCAGAAATATAACTGTCGCTCACTTAAAATGAGTCGGGTGTGGGACAACTGAGGTATCCTAATTGGCTCAACATCTTTCTATATATCGTTTTGTTTTATATTCTTTTTTCCATCATACCTCTCAAATTTTATCTTTCTCCTGATCTACTTTTGTTTTCTTTCGATCTTTGCGCTATTAGGATATTTTAAGGCTGGGAGACTTTATTTAAGGATCTTTTCTTTATACTGTTTTACCTTTTAAATAAGACGATGATAAACGAGAGGTTTTCACATAAATTGGAAGGAATTTTGGTTTTCATAAAAAAAGGAAAAAATAATGGTGTGAAAAGATGGTGTAATTTCATGCTCTAAACTTCAATAAAAATAAGATTTGATCTGTTTTCCACGAATTTCTGAAGGAAAGTTGCTTAAAACAAACAAAATCTTGACACTCATTATGAATTTGCTGTTTCCTTTGCGTGAATTAAAATCTTTTTAAGTTACAAAATATCAAATAAATTATTTACGTACATAACAGTTACATTGTTTTATTTCTTTGAGATTTCCCCCCAAAACTATATCACTTCCATGTAACTGGGTTCATGTGAATGTGAAGTTCAGTAAAATATGAACAATAGTTGAAATATTTCCAAAACTGAAGTCTGCATTTAAAAATTCATATGCAGCCAAGGGTGCAGAATAATATTTATTCACTTTGATCCCAATGAATAGTAAAATCACAAGGAACCAGTTTTATTGGTAAACTCTGTATATGGTGTCCCTTTTTTCAGTAACTGTGATGTTATTTGCTGTTACTTCTTATTCTATGAATATTATTTTACCACGCCATATTACATGACCATTTTTTTGAATGTACTACAACTTCCAAAGAACTATCAGTATATTGTTGACAGAATATAATTAAATCGATATTAAATAATTTTGATAAGGTGGAGTTGTTGATTTATTCTTTGTGACGGGATAAATGATAATGGTAATCTGAATGACGACGGGTGGAGACGAACAATCACAAAACAAAACAATAAAACAATTCATGTAACAGACAATAATTTAATTTTTTTTTCGAGAACATCGCACTTACTCTACTATGTTGGGTTGAATGTCTGGAATTCATCATGTGCTGGAGTCGTTGACCTTCGTTTTCGCGTCTGTAGACCAATTCGTCAAATTTGGATCTATCCTCAGGCATGACTACTTCCCGGAGCTCGGTGAGAAGAGTATACTGTAAAATAAAAATTAAGAGATATAGGAAATCAGGCTTTTTATATATACAGGGTGTTTATCTTAAAATCACAAATTATCAATACATAAATATATATTTTTTTCAAACATGTACAAAATGAACACTTTTTAAAGAAACACAACTTTTGTGATTTTATGATATTTGTTACAGTTTTAACATTATTTAAATGGAGAAAACTGTAGGTATAACAAGGAAGAAATTAATTTCTCTGTTATTCTTTGTCCAAAATAAGCTTAATAAGATATCTTTGGAATCTCCATAAAATTTACTACATTTTATGTATCTTGTAATTTTTTTGTACAATTAACGGTTTTCATGAAATTTGCCGTCAAATATTTAAAATAGCCGCCATTTTGAAACGGTTAAAGATTATTTTTTATTCATATTGCACAAAGATAGCTGCCAAAAAGATGAACATTTGTGCAGAATCTCAACGCTGTAACTAAAACCGTCAAGGAGTTATAAATTATTTTGTAAATAACACGTACAGACTGACAGACGCTAAACGAATCGAGATAGGACATATGTCTATATAAACGTTTTTGCTTATTTTGATCCAAGGAATATATATATATATATAATATATAATATATAATATATATATATATATATATATATATATATATTCCTTGGATCAATATATATATATTTATAACATAAACGTCCCTAGCCGTTATATGCAAATTTAGTTACTTTAGTAACGTTAGCAATCAGTAAATTATACACATATATAATAGACGATTATTTTCATTAACTATAATCATTTATCGCAAAGGTAGGCCTAGTATATACCCGTATAAAATATTTGGAAAGTGTTTTAAATTTGTTTTCCCATTTAAAATATTTAAACTATTCATTAACCTGGTTCGATTAATTAATTTGCATGATATTTTTAGAACTTTTTGAAAATGTCTATTTTTTTGAAGATACCTAAGCTTAACAGACAGGAGGAGAACGGTTGCTGAAATATTTTTTACCATATTCTTTTTTCTAAACAGCTGTTTTCAATATATAATTAAACCATTACCGAGGATATGTTTAATTCAATGCTTTAAAATTGATGCGCAGAAAAGTTTAAATATTGAATCTTCTCTACTTTTATGACGTTAAAAAAATGCTATCCAAGTTTTCATATGTCGCTGAATTTTTCCAAAATCCAACCTCTTTTTAAATTAGCAACATCGGTTTTATGATGTTTTTAGATTGAACATGTAATTTTAATGGTTTATAAATCTTAGATACTTTTTGATAAATTTAACCGTTTTGAATTTACGTCATATAAAAGATTAGAACTCACTCGATTTGTAGTGAAATTAAAAATTATTTTTTATGTCCTATTTAGGGTAAAACTATAATTCCTTGCATTATGTAAGACAAAGAGGTTATTTGAATGTATGTAATGTATTTGATTACATTATTTCAATTATATTCTTACCTTTAAACAGTTGTATTTCTTTTAAAAAGTTGTATTTAACAGTAGTTTGAAATACTGTTTATTTCAGACCTGAAAGTTACATATCAGGTATAATGGACACAAAAATGTTCTGGTGTTAACTAGTAGTGAAATAATTTAATGAAATACACTTCTAACCATTCAAATAGCCCGTCTGCCTTACATTCTGTAATATACGCTAAATTAAAGATACAGATTATAACTACCTACTAAAAATCCAGTAAATTATACTCAGGCGGTAAATTCTAAAAAGTTAAGTTTATTAAAAACAATCAAAAAAACACAAATAAAAATTTAGTTATATATATATTTTTTTGGGTACCGTATCTAATTCACTTTTATATACTTTAAAAATATTAGTCAAGAAAATAAAGAATTTCTCTATGTTACCTGTTTTTATATATCATGTGACTTCGTATTTGTAGTAAGTTATGACACGTTACTCACTGTAATCCTATCACTTCATTGGAGGTCATTGTTTACACATTAATAACAATAAAAACATTAATGGTACATATACACAAACACATATCAATACGGATCGATCTATATTGGTGCGCACCATATTGTAGTTTGCGAGAAATCGGAGTTTGAGTGTAAACTACGAGATGGTACGAGATCGATCTTTGTGTGTTGATATATGAGTTTGTGTAATTGTACTGTTAGTGTGCTTATTGTGTAAACGACGACCTCCAACGAAGTGATGGGATTACTGTAAAGAAAAGTGTCGTATAGTACAAATAAAAAGTCACACGATTGATAGAAACAGGTAAAATAAAGAAATTCTCTTACATCAAGTATTCAAACAGAAAATAATTAAAGAGTCTTAAAATTAAATGTTATATTTAAAAAACTCCATAATACACGATATTGATATTTAAATATTTAAATATATTTCATACCCGTCATATTAGAAAATTGAGAATTTTCCAAATTTTGATAACATATTTTTATAATCTATAAAGAAATACAGAAGGTTCCGATTTAAACCTTTTTAAATCTCTTATTGTTTTAGATATATCTTAATAAAGGTCACCTTTAAGTAGTTTTCTGTATTAAAAAAATGACAACATTTAAATGAAAAGCAACCAGCTCCTTTCGTATAATCTATGGTTATCGGTCTTTACTGGTTGAAAAACAGGTAAATTTTAGAGCAGCTGTTTGCATTCTTGATGTACAAAGAAAGAGGGATTCCAAGACTGATTAACAATTTCCGACCGACTACGGTTAAATTACAGTCTAACTAAATTGATCTAAAACGAATACCTTGTCTGGGGTGTTGAGAAGTTCAAGTAGAACAGCAACGAAGGCTTCTATGGTCATCTGTCTGGCCGAATATTCATCCAAGTAGTATGTTAGAGTCGAGAATTCGCTTTTCTTAAGAACTACTCTAGCTTTCTCGTCCACCATTTGTAACGCTTCTGATCTTGAGGCGTGGATTCGTCTATTCAAACAAATAACAATAGAAACATCCAAAGATTTTTAATTTTAAATGAAGATGTTACAAATATTCTGTTCGGTTACTACAAATCTTCTATAAGTAAACCCCTAAGTGAAATCATTCAAGGGATGATATATTCACCACACACGTTGAAGCTAGTAATTTGTGTTGAATAATTAACAGTTAAATACCATAAGATAATATATTTTTTGAATTAGTGGAACAGTTTTATGTTTAAAGTGTGGTAAGTAAAAACTGTTCTTTTTGATATATCATCCACGACCATTATTTTATTGCAGTGATTTTATCAGTAATTGAAGTTTTTGCGGATATATCAGTTTTGAAGTGTTCTGAGACGAAAAATTTGGTTTTTGAAATGATGTCTCTCTGCCGTCCGTGCGGTGCTTTACTACTCAAAACCGTGGAAAATATTTTAATCAAATTTGATATGTGGTATCTCGGTGTCTTGTTTCATTTTCAATAACTCAAAATTTGGTAGTAGCTGCCATAACAAAATTTCTCAAAAACAAGTTTGCTCAAATATAAACTCTAAGTATCGAAATAAACAAATCATACAAAAAATGACAAATAGATATTTTTATAAACTTTTGGATTGTGAAAGTAAAATAAATCCCACTACTACTACCTAAATCATCAAATTTCAATCTTTTATTAAGGGAAAATACATTTGTTTTTCTCCCAAATTATTATGAGAAATTATTTAAAAATCCGTACCACTTTATCTTAATTTATAAAAATAGCGCGCAAATTATTAATATTTAATTACAAGCTTTTACTATTAAACTCTAAATTTCTTTCTCCTACTCCTATACAACAGAAATTTGTCTTAGAATCATGGTGTAGAAGTTTATCAGTAAAACTTAAAAAGTAAAATTTATACAATAAACTAAATGCAGAAAATTATAAATTTCCTTTCAATTTAGTAGAAATTCTTCAATTTACCAATCTCTAAATCCTGTGCGAAATAAATACTTTCCTTAAATTCCATCATTCCAAAATCCTTTTCTCTTCCCATATTTATGTGACTAACAAAACACATCCACAAAACATTAGATTTAGATACACAAACAACTTAAATGTTTTTACAATAACAAACCAAAACTTTAAGTTGTTATTTTCTACTTTTCATATTAAATTCTTTATAAATAGCCACGAAAGACTACGGAACAAAAATCAATTTTAAAACGAAAGAAAAAAAAATGCATCATATTGAATTGTGAGCATGAATTGTGAAAACTATAGGGGCTGTATGAAATAAATCAAATTATATGGACCAAGTTGGTTCAGAAAATAAAAAAATAAAAAAATAAAATAAAGTAATTAAATAAAACGTTTGGGTTGATATTTTTTCAAAAATGACAGTTTATGAGTTGTTGGTAAAGAAATTAAAAAAACAAAACAAAAAGTAGATCCAGAGCTGTATAAAATACTTAATTTCTGAAAATTGTCTCAACGGATTTCGTTCAAATTTCAGTTAATGAGAAGAATAATGACCCAAACCATTTATTGGTTCTTGTGTTAGGCGTGAGATAAAGATTTAGATGATAGAAACTACGGAACAAAAAGTGTTTAATGTTGACCTGAAACTCATAGAGTTTGTAGGATATTTTAAATTCCGAGATACAAATAACGTCTACTTTTCAAAAAACGATACAAGGATATCCAAGATGAGAGTTAAAAGTCATCTACGTCCAACAATAACAAACAAAATACCCAAAAGACAAACATAATATACTTACCCTTGAGGGGAATCCCATGGATCCGGATCATAAGCCGTACAAGAGTGAGGCACCTTCCCAACGTCACGGACAGTCACTGTCATTCTTTTATGAAACTTCAGCTGATTCACTGCTTCGTCATGGGTGACTTCAAGAAAGGACTGGCCGTTCACTTCCAGAATTTGGTCTCCGATCTTAAACAAAGTTGATGACATATTTAAAATTTGAAGTGTTATGAAGTATACAACTGATATGATGTTATGTCATGATGTATGTCTACGATAACTGTCATTAAGCCTGGAATTTGTACTTCAATAACTTTAAATGAGAAAGGTAAAAATAGTGGTAGTGAATAAATCTCTGAAACATTTTGACTTAAAGACTTAAAAAGTAAATCAGGACATGCTTGAACCCTCACGGTGTCGATTCGTGAGTTGCTTTATTATATGTTTCTTAAACGAAATTTTAGCTTTTAAAAACAGAACATGCAATATATGAGTTATAAAGTTCTAAGAAATAAGGGAATTTTCAAGTTATTTATATGAATATTATAGTTTTGATTTAAAAAAAGATGAATTAAAATTCAATTCAATTTCTTTCAATTCTAAAATCAAAACTAATAATTAAATACCTAGCCCTTTCTACCATGATAAAAATATCAGGATATTCTTTGTTATATGCAAATCCAATAAATAAAAAAAAATTCCCGTAAATCCTATACAATATATGGTAGTTTAAAAAAAAAAGGATTTTATCTTTACATCTGCTAACTATATCATGTATTGAATAGCAACTATATCTGTATTTTTGGTAAATTGGTTGTAAATCAACTCTTATATATTGATTTTGACCGTTAAAAGTTTTTACATTTGATTGTAATATGTATATACGTTTTAAAACTAAAATATGTATTAAAATTAGAAAACTTAGATCTACGAAAACTGTTAAAAGAACAGCGTGATTTTGTCCGAAATAACAATTCACCATTATTTTTCATTCCACTACACTCAATGAAACCGGTAGCCCTAAGTAGAATAATATTATCACAAAACGGTTCTGTAATTGGTTTTAATTCTTCTACTTTTAGTTTTACATCTATGTAGATTTTATGTCCATTGTTTGTAATTAGATTATGATTATTAATATGGTTTAATAAGAAATTTTCCATTATTTGTGTATAATAAACTAATACACATAGTTTCGAGAGTATAAATCAACTCTCGTTATAAAGTGTAAAACTAGAATATAAAAGAGAAAAACACCAAATGGCCTTGTAGCCTAGGGTCATGTTGGAAAATAAAACTAAATCTGTAATCTAAGAAAAGAGCTAGAACTTAAAACTACGCCTGACCAGTCAAAACTAAGACCAACTACAAACGTGATCAGATAAATCCAAAACACACACACCACACACTACATAAAGGACGGTAAGCAACTGATTTATTTTTTAAAATAACGAGAGCTGATTTATACAATTTAAATGTCGTGTACATTAAATAATATGAACAGCCCTTTATTATCAAAGCCAGAGTAGATTATTACTATATTAAATGCTGAGCTTGACTTATGAGTAAAACTATACAGAGTATACAGTATAACAAACACACAGAACACAATTCTCATAAAAAAATACGCCTAAGTATCAGACGCGTTTCAACGACAAGGTCGTCCTCTTCAGTGATATACCAGCTACAACAACCAGTATTTTTTCCTAAAAAAGGAGTATTTTTTTTATGAGAATTGTGTTCTGTGCGTTTGTTATCACTATATATATAAACGGCTTTGTCCTGACTGACTGAATGAATGACTGACAGAGAATCAACGTAGAGCAAAAACCAACAAAGATATTGATACCAAAATTTAAAGGCATATTTGTATGAGGTCATAGACGCTCACTAAGAAAGGATTTTGCAAAATTTTAATTTTAAAGGGTATTAAATACAAAAAGAAAAACAAGTCAATTTCATTCATTTGATTTTAAACGTCAACATACACGCGCCTAGCGGCAAAAAGATAAGACTCGAATCAAAACAAATTCTAAATCTAATATTTTCCGACCCAATTATAACTAATCCAGAAAATTGTCAATCTAAAACAAATCAAAACCTATATTAAAATTGCGCCTAAGAATTTGATTAATCCATAAAAAATAAAAATACACAGTTAAAGACAAGAAAACTTAAATAATTTGTTTTTATCTAGACGTGAAAGGTCAACTTGGAAAATAACCGAATTGAAAATATAACTCCGATCTTTCGCCGATTATAAAAATACAGAAGACCTAGAGACAAAATGAGATATACAGAAATACGAAGTAGATATTTCTAAATATAAAACATCACCTGAGTTCATATAAATATTTAATAACAAAGACATAATCTGTCGAAATATGAACGAAAATCTGGAATTAAGATGGCGACCATTAGAAGCAAGACGTTAGTTATAAAATACACGCCCACAGAAGTTTGTGATTGGAGAAGAATATCGCGGGACTTTCTTCGCCGATATGAATAGAAATTGTGTATATATATATAATATATCAATATAAGATATTTTTCTTTATCCTTTGAGAGAATTTATTTAACCCTATTCAACATTCTAAATTTTAATTGAATAGGCTAATGTAAAATCATATTTAAATATATAAATTATTAACAGTTTCTTGAATAAGTAGGATCATAAATTACATTTCATCTTTCCCCCAAAAATAAACAAGATTGCATAAGAACAATGAACTTATAAAAACAATCTCTCTGTACGCCTTTGTTGAAAAAAAACAATTGAATAATTTTTTTCAGTGTATATTTAGAAGCCATTAAAACTATATGGATGCTTTTCTGGACAGTTCAGTTTTCCTAAATAATAGTATTAAAATTTATTAAATAGAACATCAGAAGATTTTAAATTAAGGCTCTAATACTTAATCTATCTATCTATCTATATAAATAAAAATCTATCTATATAAATAAAAATGTAAATGTGCGTTTGTTCAAAATCGATAATCTCAGAAAGTTCTTCACCGATTGCTTTGAAATTTGGACACAGTATTCCATTCGAATCCACGAGTGTTTTTATATACTTTTTGAAAAACTGTAGCATCTAATGAACATAAAAACAACAAAATATATGCTCAATATTTAACAAAAATGCAAGCGCCATTACATATGTTTATGGACTATAATAATAACAGCTGTAGTCAACTGTTTCCTATATTTCCATTATCAGCTGATTTCAAACATCAAACAACTGTATGTATTTGGATTTCTATCTTTTAAGATAGGTTTTTGTGAACAACGACATCTGTTGAAGTAAAAACAAAACACACTATATTAAATATTTTCAATGTTTCCAAATGTATTGTTGTAATTAACAAATGTTTAAATCAATTATTTTGTAAGACATTCCGTTAGTACAATAACATTTACTATAGCATTAATTTCGTGAGTATAAATAAATAATTTTTTGTATTTTTTCACCGTCTTTCATTTGGTTAAACCAGATTAAATAAAAAAATTACAATAACTCAAATAACATTTTTTGTCATAACCTATTTTCATCATTATAATATTAATAACTATATTAAACCATTTGATTTATCAATATAAAATTAAAAATAATTAGGCCTAAAAGGTCATATTTTTATCTTTCTTTTAAAATTAAAAAATCTTAATAAATACAAAACATAAAATTGTAACAACTAGGCCTACAATTCAAAAAACCCATTTATTTTATAATCTAAACTGTATTACACTTCCAAATTTTATAATAACATAACTATATAATTAATTACTTCTAAGATAATTAATATATCAATATGAAATAAAAAACACTTAAAAGACAATATTTATATCTTTATTTTAAAATTAAAGAATCTTTATAAATACAAAACATAAAATTGTAACAGTTAGGCCTACAATTTAAATAAAAACTTATCTAAATGTTACATAAATTATTTTTTTTAAAACAGGTTATTGTACACAATGTTATTTTCTCGGGAATATTAATTAGGACAGAGATTTTGTATTGTTATAAATAAAAGAGGCAATTTTCAATTTATAAAATATATCAATTACCATATTATAAATAGGCCTAGCCTACTATTAAATTCTAATGTCTTTTTTTTTAAATTAGATTGTAACATATTGTTTTCTTAATTTTAAATATTATTATCTTAACGCAAGCTTTTATTGGTTTGTGTGTGTTGAAATATATGTTGGTTCAATCTAGGCCTAACTAAAATATTATTTGTACTAGCTGGACATCCGAATCAACTGTTTCATCAGTTATTTTATTAAATTGGCTGCTATGGTAATAAATGCCAATAGGTACATTCAAGAAATATGTATTGGTTCATCTTTCTAGGCCTAACCTAAAATTATATTTAATTTATTTTACCTACCTTAATAGCAACATACACACATAATTTATGTTGTTGTGCATATCTTTGGCATAGTACGTTTCTATTGATATTTATAAATTTCATCTTTCAATAGTAATTTTTTAGTTTTTCATAATGTTGTTTATTTATTGATACTACAGCTGCTAGACACTGGGTTTAATGCCCTAAGATTTTTTTACGATTTTCAAAATAAATTTACAAATAATATGGAATATAAAAAATGTTTTTATCAAAATGAATCCTACTCTATGTTACTCTGGGATAGTAGGCTATAGCTTTTTATTTAAAAAAATGTTTCAATTGGTCCCATATTTCCAACATAAAAATGTTCAAGTATTTCCCAATATTCAAACCAATTATAAGAATTGCGATTGGCTGAGTGAACGAGCTATTCTTGCCTCCAAGAACAAAGACGTCTATGAATTAAATAATATTATTCAGACTAAAATTCAAAGTGAGGTAGTCACATACAAGTCAGTCGACACTGTTGTAGAAGCAAATGAAGCAAATAATTACCCAACAGAATTTTTAAATTCACTCTATCTGCTAGGGATGCCACCACACTTAATGCAATTGAAAATCGGTGTGCCGATAATCATGTTGCGAAATATCAACCAGCCAAAGCTTTGCAACGGCACAAGACTTGCAGTGAAACAATTAATAAACAACGTCATAGAAGCAACAATCTTGACAGGACCTTACAAAAATGATGATGTCCTCATTCCTCGCATTCCTTTAATTCCAACAGACATGCCATTTAAATTTAAGAGATTGCAGTTCCCAATTCGATTGGCATTTGCAATTACCATTAACAAAGCTCAGGGCCAAAATTTAGAATTGTGTGGCTTAGATCTAGAAACGGATTGCTACGTTAACCAGATAATCTGTATATATACACAAACAATGGAACTACAAAAAATATTGTGTACCCACAAGCATTGTTTAAATAAACATATTTTAATTTATGTCTTTATTTATGTCTTTTATTTATTTTCCATTTAACCAGATGAGCCACAGCAATGCGTGGCCGGGTACAGCTAGTACTGTATAGATTATTACTGTTTAGCTTTTTTTAAAGTAACTATAGCACACATCTCTCGTTCGTTCGGTTAGTTTTATTTTAGAGCAACTTTGTCATAGAATATTTAGTAGATGTAACTGTGTTTTCTATGTTCATTAAATAAATAAAATTTAAGAAATAGTTGAAATTTAAAATGCTACTGGTCGGAATAAAAATTTATTTTACCTTACAAATAGTCTTATAGAACGTTTAAATAGACTTTAAACGGGTGGTGGAAAGGATAAAATTAAAATGTAATTGAAGCTGGGGTAATTGCAGGCATATCAAAGTGCTTATATTTTCCTATTCCAATGAATAGGTTAAATATTCAAGAAATTATTTCATTGAGGTATTTTGGTAGAAATTGTAGTTTTATCCCAAAGTGCACTTTAATTTTTTTGTTAATTTATAAAAATATGGTTTGAATGTTTAAGGAATTAAAAAGTAATTTTTTGATGGATCGATTGAATAATAAGAAACAACACAAAGTGCACTAAAACCGGTAATTAATCATCAACTTTTGTGTATTACTATTGTTTTTATTATTATGTACAAGTCATAATTAGTCTTTAAATATTGTATATAAAAATCATTTTGAAAATGTTAAATTTAAGTATTTTGTACACGGAATTATAAATTTTATTTTTATTTATTTATTTAATTTCAGTTGGTAGCTTACACAGAAAAAACAAACAATTACATTTTCATGTTTATAGACTACTTCTATAGAAAAAAAAAATAAATGCATATAAACAATAGAAAATTATATTGAACACACACACACATATATATATATATATATATATATATATATATATATATATATATAATAATTAAAATAATTATAATAATATCATTGTCCTTTATATTTAGTTTACAAATTCAAAAAAAGAATAATACCTCTATGTCTTTCTACCAAATGAAACCCTCAAAGGCTATGCCTGTGTTGAGGTACTTACACCTCTTTTAAAAGAAAAGAAAAGAATAGAAACCGTGGAAAGCCAAATAAATTGTCGGGCTTTTTTTGGGAAATTTTCAAAAATCATTCATTCTGAATATTTTTACTGAATAACAAAATGTAGCTGCAAAATGTATTTTCGTAAACACATATACAAATAGAGATTATTATTAACCACACAATAACTTTACGTAAGATTTACATCTTGTAATGATCCATTGTAAATTATGTTATGTACATAGCCATTTACTCAAACAAAATTAAAACACGTTTAAAATAATTATTAATGTATGACTTTAATGTATAACTATAAACAGCTTTCTCAAAAATATTATAAATCACATATTTTATGTATGAAATTAATACCAGTCATTTTCACAACATACTTAAATTTACATCAATGAACCTAATTTCTAAATTTTGAAGAAATGTAATAAATTAAGATAAACTTCAAGTAAAATATTTTTCTTTAAGAGTTGAGAACGCAGAATTTTCCCTGCTGCAGGACGACGCTAATCACATCGATCAAAGCGGCCATTTCATAATTCATTGCTCTTACTCCTACCTCTTAGCAAATACAATAGCAATCATTGCTCTTTGCTGGGATTCATATTCTAACAGAGAAGGGGATTCGGCATAAAACGTAATAAATGTCTAAAACAGGAGCCCAGGACGATATACGAACTAAACGCCTATTCAATTCCTCTAATGGCTATTACATTAATTATTTAATCTTTTGTTTAGGTATTTTGAACAACTTATTTTGTAAGCTATTCAAATAAAGTCTTTGTAATGGTAGAACTTAGATTTTACCCTATAGTAATATATACGATTTTACAGTTCATCTTTCCTATACCACCATCAAAGTCTTTTGATATTCAAAGAGAAAAAAATATTTGCAAATTGTTTTATATAATATGTAATACTGCCTCCAACACTTATTAAATTTAATTAGATTCATTTGTCGCTATAGGAATATATATATTTATAATTTTTGTAAAGTTGTATTGTTTAACTGTTATTTTCATATATACAAGAGTATACATTAAAAAAAATCTCCGGTATTTAAACAAATATATATATATATAAACACGCCAATTTGAAACACCAATTATTTATTATTGTTAATTATTATTACGTAACTCGCTATATTTATTAAAGTAAACGACACATTTTTTAACTCGCTCACTCACTAAGTCACTCACTCACTCACTCACTCACTCACTCGCACACACTCATACTCATAAATCTAAATAATCCACACAGAAGAGACTGTAAAAATAAAATATTAGAGTGTCATATAAACGTTTTATTGAATTTAGTAACCAAGGCAACTTATTTATACAAAAGAAATTGGTTGCAAAATAAGAAAAGTTTCTGAAACGTATTTTTCATAAGTATAACGATAAGTCTGTGGGCACGCGATGTCCCAGTTACTAAATAACAAACACGCAAATGTATATTATATAGATTTGTCAAAAATATTTAGAACACTTTGAAGTTGTCGTGTAAGGTGTAGAAAATAAACTACGTTTTAAATAATTTGAAATAAACAAATTATAAGACTAAACTAAGAGCGTATAGTATGTAATGTTTAATTAAAACATCAGAAATTAAACAAATTCAGAGGTGATGGAGAATGAAGAAGGACTACCACAGGACAACTTTAATCAAATTACTAAAAACTGTCAAGTTATCACACCTATAATTCCACCTCTTAGCAAATACAATAATATGTATTATACTATGTTGATATTCATATACGTGAACAAAGAAATTAAAATGGTGTGAAATGTGATACGTTTAAAACTGTCATTATCTACGATATACGAAATGGCAAAAAAGAAGAATTTTGAAGTTCTCTCTCTAAAATTAAACAAAAAAGTCACTTATGAAGTTGGAAGTTTACCTAAATTTAACAGTGTAAGAATTATATGAATCATTACACAGACTTTCGCATATACACTATTATAAACCCAAATGCACGATAATAAAAATATAAACATCACACACAATACAAAAGCAGTCGTGTTATCTCAAGAAAACAGTTTTCATGTTTAGTGTTTGTTCTCCGTTGTCGTTAATATCTCTCGAAATGAAATCTATTCTTAAAACAATCTCGACCATTTAATTTAAGTTCAATAGAACTCGACAGTTATTAAGATAAGTAAGTATTTAGTATTTTTGTGAAAGTTTCTATTGAGAATTTATGATATCAGTTTATTTGATTTGGTGCAATTAGAACTGTAATAGAGCGATAATTAATCAGAATAGTTAACGACGATTTGTAAAAATATAAATAATTTATACATCCTTTAATATTAACTACAAATATAAAAAATTTCTGGTAATTTTCTTATAACCTTGAAAGGCTTTAATAAATCCTATACACCAGATATCTTAAACATTATTAAATTACCTTTAAAGTTTACAGATTTAGGAGAAGGGAATCATAAAATGGGCGTGCATGTGACAACAGATATTAATATATGATCATAATCTTCCTTAGCTGTAGCTGATTAACATAACCTCAAATTGATATTATGGTTATCGTAATAAATCTGTTATTAAATTTATAGGAAAAATGTTATTGTGGTAACGAATAGAAAATTAATAGAAATAGAAAGGAAATTTGTAAGTTACAGCGATTATTTCATTTTGATTTTAAAACCCCCACCTAAGTTGCTCCAATGGTTGTTTTGTAAAGTTAAAATTTGTATATATTCTAAAATTACAACAAACCAGCAAAACGTGATATTAGTTTTCGATTTTCTGGTCACGTTTGTAATAATTTTAAACACTATGTCTACTATCACTGATCTTCGGCCCAGATGCGACCTTTGAAGCGAGAAGCAACATAGCTAGGAAAATCCTGACCTTAATCAAAGGAATAGACATAAGCTAGATAAGAAATTTTAAGATATATACAAAAAGTATTATAGGCTGACGTATCTAGTGGTATAATCCACTTATATAATTAATAATATCAAGTCCCCTACCTCAAATTATAACGTATGGTACGAGACTTAATGTTTATAATTATAAAATAAACCACAGTGCTCATTGTTCAACGTACTAATAGAAATTTTACATTATTATAAACCGTTATAAATTCAATTTAACGTTGTCACAGTCCGCGTAACATATTCTGTTTGGTAATAATTTATTATAATTAGATTTTTAGAATCCATTAAAAAAAAATCATTATAACATGCAATTAATGTATTGTACTATAACAAATAGATCTAGTAATAAATTACTGTTTTAATTATTTCTACGTTCTGAAACTATGTCACGAACATTGTGTAATTAAAGGCCCAAATTATGTTACCTTGTTCAGTAGTTTTGTGTATTTTATCAGTATTTTAATTAAAATCACGTAATTACAGTCTCCAAGTAAAATAACTTTGTGTATAATTATTACAAATGCATGCAGCACGGGTTACGTTTATGACAAAGGCAGCGTTTAATTTTAGATAATTTTAAAAGGGAAGGAGACTATACAAACAGTCGTTTAACAACTTAACAGTCGTGAGAAATAAAAATTAATTTAATAAGAATCTTTTGACATTCCTTTTGTAATTATTCCTTATCTATTAAAATATTGAAATAGAGGTTCCACTAGCTTTTCTCGTATCGGTATCTCGTTTCAACGTGGTGTTTTGTGACTCAAGAATTTGGCCTCCGTATGTTGAGAATATTTATTGAAAAACGTACTAAAAAGAATAGTGTAAAATTACAAAATCTGAATTTACCATAAAATTTTCATCTTTGTAGTGAAACTTATTCTAATATTTTAGAGAAAACAGTAATTTTTATTGTACATACCATATTGTTTTACATCTCCGTAAGTTAGGAATTTAGGTAATATTTCTTGTTATAATTTAATAGATGTTATTAGGGTTCGTTATGTGTACTAAGGGTGTTTACATAATACATTGTAATAGGCTTCAGTTGATTTCGTATGATATTGCAAGCGGAAAATAAATAAAAACTCTACACAAATAAACACATACTCTTAATGGCACATCTTAACCTCATTTCCACAGACATACTTAAATTAATTGACATTTCAAGATAGGTTGAAACATCTAAAATATATAGACAATGAAATTAAAGTAATTGAATAAACAGAGTTATTAACATACTTCGACCAAGGACAATAGATATTTTAGCAGTGTATTACATATTTAACATTAAAATTAATAGTTGCCATGGTAATATTGAAACATAAATATAACTATGATCAGTAATTCTGAAGAAAATAACAAACTGTTTATGATCTTTGTTAAAGTAATAAAAGACACACAAGACAATATGTGAATCAAGAATTATTTGTGCGCTAATTTTAAAATTTGTACTTTTATTTAGATTAAAAATACACTAGTCAGAAAATATTGTTCAACGTCTAAAGTAATAACTATTAATAATTTTAAAAAAATAAATAAAATTTACTGGAACGCCATTTTTATTTTAATAATAAATTTTTAAATTGCATTAAAAATACGGAGATGATATCACGTTTACATACAACCATTTTTTGAATAAATAAAAAAATATATCTTACTGATGCATAGGAGATTACAATGGAGGGAAAGAGCGAACATCATTTAGATCTACCAAAACTGATTATTACCATAGATACTTAGGTCTGGACGTACAGAATCTATAAATTTGTTTAGCAGAATTGTTTTTACAATTTAAGAAAAAGAGAAAAAAGTTTATTTTTAGCATTTTGAACATGTATCATATCACTCAGAAGTACAGTACAAGGTAATTTCAACACCTAATTAATATAGTGTTTTAAATTGATATTAAATCAATCATATATAATTATGAAAATATAGGGTTTTATGAAAAATAACAAGGACGACTATCATATTCAATTTGATATTTTTTTAAAACAAAAAATAAAAACAAATTTTCAAAAATGAAACTTGTTTATGAAAAGTGTAATTTTTGTACATTATGAGCTCCTATTTAACTCAGTTAGTTAATTTCTTTTAAACCAAAACAAATTGAAACCCCGTCACCACAACTTGTGACATATAACTCATTCACACACAAGTTGTTTTACCCATATTAATATAAAAATCATCAACAGTTAATTATAATTTCCTTAAAAATTTGAGCTTTAAGGATTTTCGAAACATGCTCTATATAAAATTACTAAAATATATTCAATATATTTTAAGTAGAATATCTCATAGCCCTTTGAAGATATTAAAACTACATATTATAATTTATTTTCATCTTCGAAGCTATCACAATTATCACTACACGTAACGGACAAATTTAACCCAAAATGAAAAAAATAAATGAAAAAAAAACAGTAGTGTCATTTAATAAGTTACATAATTATAAACATGGAATTTTATATTCATTTTAAACGTAAGTGTTTTCTTCAGTATAAATATACAGAAAAATGTGTGAGTAATATAAATATTACTGGACCTATATCTCTTAATAATTACTTCTTCGAAACAATTTATTACTTTTTATAGAAGAAAGCAGATCACCTGATGATATATTTGTAATATATTTCACGAAAAACGTCATGATGGAAGTCATAGAGATTTTTATCAATAAACGAATATTTAAGGAGTGTTTACAATTTGAATAAAATAATTCTCATGTTTGTTGTTGAAATCTTGATAATAGTGGTAAACGTATGGTTTGTTGTCGATTTAATATGTTTTAATAACATCTATTTATAATAAAGATATATTAAATACCTATACTAGATATGTCAAAAAGTGTTTTGTACCCGTTAAACATAAAATATTTATAATACAAAATAATAAACTCTTACAAACTTTAACAAATTACCTAAATAATCAGTAATAATTTCTATACAAGGCGAAATTTTAACTAGATTTTAGTAAAATCTGATGTGAAACATAATTTCTTGCTACTCACTGAATTTTATTAAAAATTAGTCACACTATTACAAAATAGCCACGGTTTGAAGATATTTTTATAATTATTTTCTTTTAAATTCTATTTTATAGCCTACGAAATAACATAAAACGAATTAACGAACGTATCTTTACCTTTTAAATAATATGTCTGAGTCTGAATAATTATTTTTGTTCAAAATCTTTACTTGAAAGACAACAACAGATTCCGGTATTCACCCATCTTCAGGTCACAACACAAATTACAAAAAAACAACATTTAAAATAGCACTTTGTTTAATACAAGGTGTAGAAATTGTATCAGAACGGCTTTATATTTTTGCAGTTTAAGCAATAAAACTTAGCATAACAATACTACTCCTTAAAACTTTATCACAAGTCAAAATATAAGAATTTAAAAGTTTTAAGTTTAACCTATTTTGGTATTCGTTGAATTATTAAAACCGATAGTTCTAATCAGCTGTTATAAATGTGTATTATTATATTGGTTGATATGGTACTTTTATGTGAATTAACATGGAATATGTTTTCAGAATTAAACTAACGATTGATGACACACTTATGGATAGAGAGCTGTAACTATTTTAAAATCTTACAATTCACTGCAGTAAAATCTGCTGACCAATTAAGAGAATAATTAACTTGTTTGATAATATAACTCTCATATTCAACTTCTCGCCAATCGAATTGGAATAAACAAAGACACACTATTGGTTTATTTGGAGGTATATCTCTACTCTTTGGAAGAACAAAGGAGACATGCTTGCCAAATAAATCGTTTCAGATCTTTAGCAGTGTTGTTATCCAAATTCCCTTCTATACAGGATTGCTTTGGAAACGTGTCCTTTATTATTGTAATATTTACATAATATTAATTAGGTTTAAGGAAATGCAAATCGTTTTACACTGTAATAACTACGCATGAAGAACCTCAATTTTATTCACCGGTACCTTTTCACCTGCTCGTTTACACTTAACAAGTAAAAACAGCTAACGTATTAATATTTTTAGTTGAAATTTTGAACACGTTTATTAGAACAAAGTCGGCAAAAATAAAATTCTGTTAAGTTACCAATTTCACAGTATCAGTGTATTCCTTTGGATGCTGAAAAAAGAAATCAAATACTTGTTTGGGGCAAACCAAAGGAAAAAAGCGTTTTAAAAATTACTTTTTTGTGACCTTTCACCTAGTTGAAATATTTTCAGCTAAAACATTAAAACATTAAAGATGAAAATAAATACATTGTTTATGAAAAAAGAGGATTTTCACTTATCCTAGCACTACTGACTATTATATGAAATTTTTATTGAATTTATCAATCAAAAGCGTTTAACAATTTTTTATAAGTAAAATTTGGTTGAAAAATTGGAACGTTTCTGGAAAGTAATTTTACAAAAGTAAATTACGATGTTACATTTTCTAAATAATAAACACGTGAATGTATAGCCTTTGTTATAAAGTTGATCAAAATATTTGGATCATTTCAAAGTAATCGTGTTAGGTGTAATAAACAATCTAGGCTAAAAAAACAAAAGCTAAAAATGTATAAAACGTAAGAATAAATAAGAGGATATAAAGCGACCTTTAAATGTTAGAGAATTAACCAGTTCAGAGCTGATATAAAATGAAGCAGGACTGTCATAGGACCACGTTAATCATGTCACTCAAGACTGTCAAGTTTCACCCTTGTATTTTCACCCCCTTAACACATACAATAACATTATACTGTGTTTACATTTATACTTCGACAAAGAAATTAATACTGTATAAAACGTGAAATGTTTGAAACAGGCCTCATCTACAATATACTCGTATGAACTGGGTAAAAGAGTATACATTTAATTAAAGTCTAGTATTTGATCATGTTCAAATTATTATAAAACAGTATAATATATATATATATATATATATATATATATATATATATATATATATATATATATATAAACCAAATTTAATGGATTGATATTTTAATTTTAATAAATTCTATTTAAATTGTACCCAAACTAAGGAGATGATCTCACGTTTATTTAAAGCTATTATTAGGTCTTAATGGTGCATAAGTAGATCAAAAAGGAAGAAATGACCGAAAAAATCATGTAAATCTGTTCAGTCATTAGAGCTGAAGGGATAACAAGAGATTACTATAAGAACACCTATCAATTTGTTTTTACAATAGTGTGAAATGAGGAGAAAAACTTTCTTTTCAACATTTTAAACGTGCATCATATCCCTCAGAAAGCTTCACGATATCTGGAATACAGAAAGCGTGTGTTATCACACGATATTATCATTACCTACATATTAAAAAAAAAGCAAATGTTTTAAGCTGGTAATTACATCATAAATCATCATGCAAATATCGTGTTCTATAAAGCTCATCAGGTCACCTACTATTTGTTAGAATTTTATAAAAAAATAATAAAACAACATAATTTTACACAATTTAAGTGCGTTAGAAATTATTTTTGTATATCAGTAGCTGCTATTTAAATTAGTTAGTTTATGGTGTCGTTTTAAACCAGGAAATATTTTTACATTCCGTCATCAATTCTATCTCTAACTACAACGTGTGTTACCCATATTGATATTTAACAAAATCCTCAGCAATGAATTATAATTTCCTTAAACAAATATGATTTGAAAATTTTAGGTTTAGTGGTTGACTATTTTTGAAATCATTTGTATTTAAAAATACATAACCAAAATGAATCCAGTATATTTTGAATAGGTACATATTAAGAATAACTCTTTATTAAAAAATGTATGTTCATTTTCAAACCACAACAATTTCTCTTACACTATATAGCCTACAAAACGATTCAATATCTTTAAAACAAAACAAAAAATAATAGGAATGTTAAAAAATGAGGTACATATACATAATTTTCTATTGAGTTATTTTGATAGTTTTTTTTTGTCATAATTAAAAAAAGTATGGCTTTCAACCAGGCTCGAACTTGCGTAAGCATTGACGGTTCAGTAAGTATAGACTGCGGTACAATAAGTGCGGACCTATATATAGTGATCTCGTTAAAATGAAGATAAATATATTATTGAATTGGATGCAGCATAATATAGTGAGTAATATAAATGTTACAGCCTCAATACTAATGGAAGAAATTGTATTTATATAGTAACAAATCTATGTAACATAAAATAAACAGGAAGATAATTTCTTGCAATTCGTAAACGTTACTTCTTAAAATAAAATGTATCACATTTGGTACAAGAAAAGTTTTATGAAACCCGCTGTACATAAAAATACTTAACCAAATGTTATTCAATATATTTTGGAGAGAAAATCTCTTAGTTTTGTTAATTATTAAGAATACATAATTATTTGGCATTCATTTTCATTTTAGAAGTATCAAATTCCTTTCTACGCGCTGTACAACATTACTATTAATAATTTAACGAAATTTAAAGAAATCATATTTTATTACTAAGTAGTATATAAACATAAACATGGTGAAATTTTTTATTCAGTTATTTTTCTTGAAAATATTAAACGGACAAATGCAAGGTTCACTAGTAAAAACTTCAGCGAAATAAACGTGTGACGTTTATCAACTGAGTATTCTATGAAGTTGAAGTTCATTACGTATAAAATAATATCGAATTGAATGCAGACTAATCTTACTGGCCACAAGTCTAGCGGAGGAAGAAATAATTCTACGTTATTTAGGTATCAATAATCTTCTAAAATAAAAAATTGTATGTTCATAGTTATAGATGTGTATCACATATTATAACAGTAAGAAAAAGAACTTTTATAATTCTTAAATATTACTTCTTACATAAAATTTTAATTTTTTGAAAAAGAAAGCCGGTATGTTGGCAAATTATTAACTGAAAGCAGTAACGTGGAAGACAAAGATTTTTATTGTCAATAAATGATTACGTGTTTACATTTTGAAGTGTATTAATAAGCGTAGTAAGCATGTATATACGATACATGTATATGACGGTGTTGAGAAGAAATAAGGGCCAATACGATCATATTGGATACTTTCTGGTTTGAGTTGAGCAAAATTGATCAAAATCGTTAGAGCCGATTTTGATAAAAAAAAAAAAAATTGTGTTTTTTGTGGAAGGTACCCCAAATTTGAAGGTTTAATGTTAATTTTAATAGTTATATAACTATTGTTGAAAATAGAAATCTAATATAAGGCTATGTATAGATTTATTTCCCTAATAATCTGCTTAATTTTTAGTTCTTTTAATAAACTTATTTTTTAATATTTAAGGTAATGCAATAATTAAATAAATATAAATAATAATAATTATGAAAAATATTTGCTTACAGAATAATGAGTAAAGAACATACGTATTTTAGAATCATAGTAGTAGTATTAGAGAGAGCAAGCTTTATAAAGAGTATATAATATTGTATAGTAAAATTTCATAAAAAGTTAATTGTTAATGTAGATAGTTTCAAGTCAATATCACAAAGTAATAGGCAGGAAGTTCCAGTAACTCTTATTGTTACTTCCTATATATAATTTATTAGCCAGAAGCTAGTCACGTGATGTTATGTTTGCAAGTATTTCGTGAAACACGTCATGTGGAAATCATAAATATGTAGAAATCATGGACTTTTACGGCAAATAAATTAATACTTAGTGCCACGCACAAGTTGAGACGAAGGAGTGTTTACACTTTGAATAAAATAACTTTACACGTTTGTTGTTGTGATAGAGATAATAGTGGTAAACATATGGTGATAGTTGTCGAGATTTAAAAAAAAAAGATATATACTATACAATCTCTAGTAGTAATACCAAGAAATGATTTTGTATTTGTATTAGTAAACATAAAAAATTATATTTGCGAAAAAATATTTTTTTAAATAATTAGGTTATAGAAAATTAGTGTTATAGAAAAAAAAATGTATAACACTTTTCTACGAGACGTAATTTAAATTAAATTTTAGTAAAATTTGGCACGAAAAATAATTTCTTTCTATTCACTAAATATTATTTTTTAAATATTCACATGATTACAAAATGGCGACAGTTCGAAAATACAATATTCTAGTAGTAATACCAAGAAATGCTTTTGTATTTGTATTAGTAAACATAAAAAATTATATTTGCGAAAAAATATTTTTTTAAATAATTAGGTTATAGAAAATTAGTGTTATAGAAAAAAAAATGTATAACACTTTTCTACGAGACGTAATTTAAATTAAATTTTAGTAAAATATGGCACGAAAAATAATTTCTTTCTATTCACTAAATATTATTTTTTAAATATTCACATGATTACAAAATGGCGACAGTTCGAAAATATCATGCGACATTTTTTCTTACCTAAACCTACATTTAATTAGACTAGTCCATTTTGTAAAACTTGACGATCTCTCCCAAGGTCAAGAAAAGCAATCGAGTAAATATTTAAAAAATAGTTTCCTGCCGTGACAGCGCATTAGTTTTATAATTATTAATTTTTTTATGGTAAGTTACCAATATAAAATATACATTGGATGATACATGTGACATTGTATACTAACAAGATGAAAATACCATTCAAGGTTATTCTAAATGAATTATTCTTACAAAATATATAAACATATTGTATGTTTAGTTTTTCATTGGTATAGTCATAGTCCAAAATTGAAAAATAATTAAAAATAAATATATAAAAAATAAAATAAATAAATAATTAAAATAACATAAGAGTTGATAAGTAAAATCATTCACGGATTTGTTGTAAGAGAAATAATCTCACAAACTAAAACATGAGGTTTCAAAAATTTAAATGTCTAGCCTATTTATCTGTTGAATGTTTTAAAGTTGACACAGAGTATTGTTCAATTGGTCAATATGGAATTTTATTGTAAATCTGATAAAAGGTATTTTTTTAGCAATACAATTAGTTAGTAAAAAATAAATAAATACTGATGATACATTTGTGGACAGATAGAAAAATCGTAAAATTCTGGCAAAACGCAGGCGTTTTATTAGATAAAAATGTGTGTTTTAAATATTTGTAAATATGTTAACTCTGAATGAACTTCTAATAATTCAACCTGTCTTCAACTATTCGCCAAAAAGATTGATTAAACAAGGACACAATATTGGCTTATGTCTCCATATATCCCTACTATGGAATACCAAAGGACACATGTTAGCCAAAGAAAATCCAGTAAATCGTTTTAGAAATTTTAGCAGTAGTGTTATCTCAGTTCCTTTATTGTCAAGGATTGTTTAGAAACGTTTCCTTTATCATTACAGTACTCACATAATATTTATGAAGTTTATTACAACGCAAACAGTTTTACACTTTAATAACCATGTATGAGATAACTTAATTTTATGTACTAGCATAATTAAAGATATATAATAACATTGTTAAAATAATAGTAGTTGAAGACATAATTACACCGTTCTACAATGGTATTGTTCATGAAACGTTTATAATATTCATATCTGGAGAATTTACAAATGTATTTTTTAAAGAGTATACAGGACATTAGATAGTCCGAACTAGTTAAAATGGTGGTACACTTAATATTTAGTTAAATAAATCACTAGAGCACTGGTTGATTGTATATGAACAAGGGGAAAACCCAAAACTACAAAATGACATAACTACACAAAACTTATAATACGTTTATATTACCTTATGTACATTTCGATAGCTCTGCTATCATCTTCATGTTAAGGAATTTATGTCTAATAATAATGTTGAAAAAAAAAAAAGAAAAAAAAGACCAATATGTAAAATTAACTGAACTTTGTATGTCACAAAATTATTTTCAATTTAACAATAAGTATTACCAACAGTTAGATGGCACAGCAATGGGCAACTGTTTATCACCTTTTATAGCAGAAATATTCATGAGTAAATTTGAGGAGGAGCTGAAAGATAATCTCCGTTATTTTCCTAGAGTATGGTTGAGATATGTTGATGAACTATTTGCCATTTTTGACCTTAGAGAAAGTAGCACTGGACTTCATAGTTATCTAATATTTCATTCCAGTGACTCTACCATCAAAAAACCAAGACCTCATGACTCGATGACATGAGATACCAACCCAAACAGTAACATCAAGTTGATTTAACTGCTTCTTGAAAACAATCCTATGATCCTTTGTATACCAATTAACTGCCAATTAACTACCAATTAACTGATAATTTGAAGGTTTCCTCATCACTCCAAATTATCTTAGAAAACAACACATTATCACCGTCTCTTCATTTGAATAGTAATGCACTCTAGTGTTTACATCTATAATTATCAGATGAAAACCAAAGGGCGCGTAATTTACAATTTTTGGGAAGACCATAAACAAGATTAGCTTAATATTTACAAAAGGAAGTGACTTTTGGCATGGTCTGTATATATATACAGAAATGTCTGTAGAAATTAAAAAATAATAATGTCATGTAATATTTTAGTTGAATTTATTTTTAATCTTTTTATCAAATTATCGTAAGAGTAAAACTTGGTTAAAAATAAGAATAGTTTCTCGAATGTATATATTATAGACATCTGATTAAAATATATGGAATAATATTTTTAAGTAATCGAGTGAGGTGTAGAAAACAAACTGGGTTTAAAAAAAGAAATAAACAAATATGAGTGTAAACTAAGAACGTATACTAAGTGAACTTTAAATGTCAAAGAAGTATCCAGTTGAGAGCTTCATTGCGAATGAAACAGGACTACCACAGAACGGCGTTAATCACATCACTCAAGTCCGACGAGTTATCAACTCTTTAGCAAATACAATAACAATCAGTAAACTGTTTGCATACTTTAATACAGGAATTAATATGGTGTAAAACGCAAAATGTTTGAAACATGCAACCACTACACTGGACAAAAGAGAGTTTTGAATAAACTTTAATCTCAAACATAAATAGTGAAGTAATTTATTATGTTGGAATTTAATTTTAATTTATACCCGTGATCAGCAAAGGTTTTAATCTTGGACAGCTTTCCTAATATACGCTTTCACAACCACACATGCTCTTAAATTAAAATATAACCATAACATAACACACAAGTATTTTAAGTAATTTTAATACAACGATGTTCAACTTTAATTCCCTGTAAATATATCTCGAGATATATAATTAGTTATTGAAATAATCTTGGTTATAAATCTTCACATTTCGTTACAGTTGAATTTAAATTGAAACGAAACATTTTAAGATAAGCAAGTATTTTTTTATTTTGTCGTAAAATTCAAATCAGATTTTATGTGATCAGTTAACCTAATTGAATATATTTTATTAGAACAGAGCTAAATTAAATTAAAATTGTAAATTTGGGAATATATAACGCGGTTCTTGTTCTTTAGTAAGTAGTAAATAATATAAAAATGTATTAATAGATCTAATTAAACAAGGAAAAGATTTAATAAATCCAACACAACATGTTTCGTACACATTGTCAATTATTTTATATTTTATAGACTTTTACGTCTAGAGTAACAGAAGATAAAAAGACTAACTGAGAAAAGTATTTTGCAGATGTCAGGGTATCTCGAAATGATAATACGGGTAAATATAAAAATCTAAAATATTCTAACATACTTCATGTTACTTCATTATACAGTGTGTAAATTAAGTATCGAAACAAATATGTATTTTTCAAACTAAAATGGGTACAAGTATTTTGTTTGTGGCATTGATTCTTAACAAACGTTCCTGATTTTCTGACATAAAAAAAAATTTCAACCCCCTAAGGTGGTGGCGGGTAGGAGGTAACTTAAATTTTTTAAATAGCAACCCCTATTGAGTAACCCCTCATTTTATAGGTCTTGTCACCCTAAAATCAATGATATAAAGATAATTTAAATCCGTTGAGTTTAAACAAAATAGCAGCCAAAAACTCTATGTTTGCCGTGAAGTCTCTTAATATGGAATTATTAATTATTACCGTATTTGAATTTCGTGTTCCATTATTAAATTTGTGTTTAAAATAAAATCTACGTTGTTATTGGTTTTTCATATTCTTCTGAAAAAAAAAAAAAAAAAAAAAAAAAAAAACACAGTGGGTTTTTAAAGTGAAACATCTATGCTATGTTGTTTCTTACCAAAATCAAAATAAAAAACTTGACAACAAGTATAAGACAATTCATTTAATGCGTAATTGTTATACGAAACAGTGCAATTACCGAAAATAATGAAAATAAAGGGTGTTTTACAAACGAATTGTAATTATTATTTGTTACAACAATGGTATTAAGCCATGAATAATATTAAAAAAATCTAATTTACTATGTAAAACACACTCAAAGTAAGATGTATTACTAAGTTACCTTTGGTATTTCTTAAATATTCACAAATGTTCGAATTGATGGCCAAGAGCAACTTGACAAAGTCCTAAACGATTGTAAAATTCATGTAACACTTTGCCAATTGTCTGTTGATCAATTGACCGCGCTTCCCTTAAAATTCCTATCTGAAAGCTCGTGTAAGTTTTCTGGTCGGTTTACATACACTTTACTCTTGAGATATCCCCATAAAAATAATCCAAAGGGGACAAATCGGGAGATCTTGCAGGTTATTCTATGGAACCTCTTCTACCTATCCACTGATCAGGAAAAGCCAAGTCCAAATAATCCCTTACATCAACAGCGTAGTGTGGTTGGGCGCCATCTTGCTGAAACCAAATACTTTCGTCCACGGCATGTTCCTCATCTTCAGAAGGCAACTCTCTTGAAATAGCGGGTACAATAGATTCACCCAACAGGTCCAGATAACGAGCACCATTTAAATTACTTTCAATTATTAAAGGTCCAACTACCTTATATCCAACTATTCCTGCCCAAACGTTAATTTTCTGAGGATGTTGTGTATAACATTCTTGAGCCCAATGAGGATTCTCATCTGACTAGTATCTCGAGTTTTGTCTATTGACATGTCCGTTGAGGCTGAAAGATGCTTCATCGGAAAATACTATCTTCGTTTTAAATAACGGATCTTGGATACACCGATGCATCATTTCTTGACAAAATTGAATTCGACGATCAAAATCGTCTTCGTTCAATTTATGTATTAGCTGTACCTTGTAGGGATGAAATTTTTCGGCCTTTAGAACTTTATGTACCGAAGTTTGACCAACACCAAGATTACTACTGAGCTGACTAGTAGATGAGTGAGGATTTTCTTGAATACTCAGAAGCACATCCAATGACTTCTCCTCTGTTAAAACTGATTTTGGTCGACCACTTTTAGGTTTATTTGCTACATCCCCTGTTTCCAAAAACTTAGTACAGATCCTACTTACTGTAGATCGATTTATTTGATGATCGGGGTACAGTTCATTAAATAACTCACAAGTTTCTTGAACGTACGTGTTCTGTCCCCATATCCAACAATGATGAGGATGTCAATCTTCTGCTTTGTACTTAAAAAAAAAACATTGTTAAACAAAACTACAGAAGCAATTTAATACCGACCTCTCTACAAAATTAACTAAACCAGAATGAAGATATGAAACACTTTCCAAAGAATGTGTTTAACAAACACAAACAAGAACAAACATGGAAGGGTAATTGGAAATTTCCAAGTTTGGACTTTGTTCAGCCAACCCATCTTATCTACATTGTGTACTGCATTCCCATGGAGCTGAGATAACCAGAACTACTTTATTGATTTATAAAATAAATCTCCGTTTTCTTGTTTCAGATCTCTCCTTTTTACTATAAATTCCTATAATTAAACAGTCTTTTTTATTTTAATAACACCTTAAAAAGGCCTCATAAATTTGAAATTAGTAATAAAACGTATTGGTCTTCGGGATACTTTTCTAAAAGATGTATTAAAACATTTCTTGAGTAATAACTACAACCATTGTTAGTTCAAACATAATTGATGTTTTTGGCTATTTAAATACGGTAATAATTCCATATTAAGAGACTTCACTGCAAACGTAGAGTTTTTGGCCGCTCTTTTGTTTAAACTCAACGGATTTAAATTATCTTTATATCATTGATTTTAGGGTGACAAGACCTATAAAATGAGAGGTCACTCAATAGAGGTTGCTATTTAAAAAAATTAAGTAACCTTACAGTAAAATGTACATTAAGAATGTACAGTAAAAAAAAAAAAAAAAAAAAACATTGAAAATTCAAACAAAATTCAAAAGTATATAATTGAAAATTCAAACAAATAGACAAGATTTATTAAGTGCCATTAGAAATTTGATTCCCAAAACATGTGTGTAACAGTTTTAGTTAATTTGTCACCTCAGACGTATTACCTTATATATGTTTGACTTAATTTAGGTAAGTTTTTCGCAACATATGCCTAGGCTTTTAACCTTTAGTTTAATATTGTTTTTATGTAAAAGTTTTATCTTTTGATACAGCTAGAAACTCTTGAAACGTCGTGTATGTTTGCACACATATTTATAATAATTAATTCAAATAACAAAATGAACTCTACTAATAATATGAAAATCCTTCGTTCCAACACACTTGTAAATTAAATTAGATGTACATTATACATTCCAGTGTAAGTTCTAAACTATGTTATAAATTCTAATTGACCGTAATTTAATTTTAATTATTAAAAAAATCTCATAATGAAGTTATGTAAGATATAATGTTTGGTAATCAAACATAATAATTAGATTTTTATAATCCATTAAACAAATTCCATTATATCCCTATTGTATTATGATAACTATATTTCGTAATACATTAAAATTTTAATTATTTATAGTTTCTGAAACTGTGCCACGATCATTTTGTATAATTAAATGTCATAATTATATTTCCTTGTTTAATTCTTTTGTGTTCTATTTGAATTAATATCACGTATTCATAATTATAATCATGTCTGGGAGTAAAATAACTTTGTATAATATAATTACAACAAAAGCTAGCAGCATAAGTTACGTTTCAGACAAAGCAAACGAAATTAAATTTAAAACAATGGTGTAAGAGGACGAGAAACAAAATTACAATTCAATTATACTAAATGAAAAATCGTATAACAAAAAATTAAAACAAAACTGGTAGACAAAATGATGAAATATTTCGACATTCGCCATTCGTGAATAGAGCATTCAAATATAGGATTCCCGCTAGCTTTGCTCAAGTTAGTGTCTCTTGTCAAGAACTGGAGTGTTAAAATCGTTCAGAAATTATGATATATATATATATATATATATATATTTGTCTACAGTTGTTGACACAGTGCCATTTTGTTCATTTAAATTAGTTAGCAAAACAGCTGATTTATCAACAGTTTCACTTTGCCCACTACTTTGCACACTACTTTGCTCACTCCGAATGACAACTGAACAAAACTAAATGTAGGTTAAGTTTATTTGAATTGATTTATAATATACAGGAAATGTCCCGTATGTAGGTTAGATTAATTCTTACATGTAAAAGAACATAAATAAACAACAAAACAACGTTTTAAAGTTGAAAAAGGAGGTAATTATTCATGAAGATGATTGACAGTGTATGTACACGGAGAGTATTTTTCGTTTGCCGAGTTTTGAAGTTGTTTCCTCAACAATACACCTAAGTTATTTGTAATATTCATAAATAACCTCAGTTTCGACGTGAGAACTTCTACTCAGTGTTGATGTGTTGTTTAGCACTACAGCTATATTTTGTGTAGTTAGTTTTAAAACATGGACAGTTCAGAGGATGAAAACCTGTCAAATACCCCTCCTAAATTAGCGGAAAAAGCTAACAACGTTGTACTAAATATTATTGCCGAGGCCTAATATTAAAAAAAATGCGGTTATTAAAGATCGAATTGTAACTGATTGTTTGTTTGAACACTATTGTATTAAATTAATGTTTTATTAAATTTTGTTACTTCTAAAGTATGTTTTTTATGTGTCACAAAATAACAACTGTAGACAAAGTATAATGTGCAATTCGTGAGCAAAGTGTCTTTTAAACTCGATAAAATTGACGCACGAGGCTTGTCGAGTCGACATTTTTCTCTCGTTGAAAAAAGTGCCACTTTGCTCACTAGTTGCACAAATAAGTATTGGTTAATCAGGATTTAACATATTAGTATATTGATTTGTAGCTTTACACATTCAAATATTAAAATACATATTGTGATTTTTTTCCTGGGTATCACATTGTGATAAATCTCGGCTGTTTTGGGGTAATTTAGTAAATGTTAATAATAAAAAACAAATAAATATCAGCACACAACATTGTATAAATGTTTTGAAAGTAATTATTATTTTTAAAAAATTCCTTAAAACAAATTTAATTTTCATGGCTGAAAGCAATCAATTAATAAATAGAAAATATTTATTTTGTTTTTTCTGTGTAGAGGCATTCCTACTAGAATTTGATTAAAATGATTAGGGTTCATTTTGTATACAAAGAGCTCGTGTAAACAATATTATAATACACTCATACACTTCGGTTGACTTCAGATAATTTCGTAAAAAACAAGTTATGCGCACAAAACACACACGGGCGTGTTTGATAAAATATGTCTCAAATCCGCATAAATACACACTCATGTTTTCAATTTTTAAAAATCCAGCTCCATATAATTGTTTTTTATAGACGGGCTAAAACATATAAGTTTGTAACCACAAAATTTAATAACTGTATAAATTGCATTAGTTTACATAGCTTTGTTTTAATTTGATGCAATACATAAATTTTACAATACTTAAAAATGTCACATAAACATAACATAGAAACAATATTTAAGATGACATTATTGAAAATTAAGTATATCCACATGATTATTATTTTTAAATAACATTATAATTGTACATAAACAATTTATTATTCAGTTAATATGGTAAAAGAGTATACAGATATCCGATTCAAGAATTGGAGTTCCTTTTTAAATTTTTTTGTATTTAGGCGAGACATAAAGTAGTCACAAAATCCTATACAACTTTTAAAATAAATACAAATAAATAAGTAGTCTCGTTAAAGCGGTTTTTACATTTTGATATAAAAAGAAAGTTAAATTGGCTCACCATTTTGAAATTATAAAGTTGCTTAAGTTATAGCAAAATATGTGAACAATTTTTGTTTAGCGTCCCAAAAGTGTAAGTAAATAGAGTTTCATCAAAATCTGTACGTAGAAAATTCCGGACGCCATTTAACATTTTAAAGTTTATAAATTGTGAAATTGATGTGTAATTTTTATGTATAAATTGTATAATGTCTAAGTGGAGATTAATAAACCGTATTAAAATTTTTTTAATAGGAAACAGAATAATTTTATAATTATGCTTCATACTAGCTACTATTATGCTACTAGCTAGTTTACGGAATATTGAAATGAATAATTCCCATGGAAAGCTCTTCAGCTTTGGAAATGACTGTGGGTATTAAAAAATAAAATAAAATTTGGATACTAAATTTTAAAATCAAAGATAGATCACGGAAGGAAGAGGTAAGTGACAAGACATTTGAATTGTAAAAATTATAGCAAATTTAATACTAACGCCCGAATATAAATAAACCCGTTAATTTATAGGGTGTTATTTTAAAAAAAGTTTAAATTATAAACTTTTGTTTCTAATATGAAGAATGCATCACATTACCCATAAAGAGGATACGCTAAAAAATGATAATACTTCAGTAGATGCTACTGGTTAATATTTAAATAAAATTTTAAAAAACCAATGATCTCGCTTCGCTACTATTCTCCCCACCGGTACACACACCTTGGTTTTTCTATATTTATATACAAAATTGTTCCCCAAAACTCTAGACTGTAACCAAGTAATTACAATGTTGCGAAACAAATTTGGAGTTTAAACAGACTCCCTGCATATAAAGATAATTTAACAAAGTTTACCTTTACATATTGTAAGTAGAGTTAACAGTAAAATAAACGAAAATCTTACAACCATTTTTTTAATATAACATACTTTTTAATAACAATAATAATATTAAAATTAATAATAATAAAAAAAAAAGCTTATTACTATGTCATTTTGGTTTATTTTTCTTTATCTTTGGGGATGCGTGAGTGAGAAAATCTGTTCAATGTTTTTGCACCATTTATTTAAACTCTACTTGTTTATTTATTATTATGATTATAGTTTTGTACTGTCACAATTAATTAATTAAATAAATCAAAAAACAATGCATAATAAATAATGTGATAAAATACGATATTTTATATTAGTAGTTTTTAACTATTTAAGTAATAGACATAAACTTAACTTCCTACAATTATTAAACATTACTTTTTATATTTATTTTATTACTCTTTGTTCAAGAAAGCCGATCACGTGACGGTATGTTTGCAAAGTATTTCGTGAAACACGTCATGTGGAAGTCATAAAGATTTTTACTGCCAATAAATGAATACTTAGAATCACGCACAAGGTGAGACGGAGAGGTGTTTATATTTTGAATACCCAACTACTCAAGTTTTTGTTGGAATCTTGATAAGTAAACATATGGTTATGATTATCAAGATTTAATACGTTTTAATAATAAATATATTTGTAATGGAGATTTGTTTTATTGGTATGATAAGATTGTGAACATCTTTTCAAACTTGAGTAGAAAATGTAAAGAATAACACGTCTACAATTAATTATGAGGTTATCTAACTGAAAATTCTGTAATAAATCATATTAAATCATATATATATATATATATATATATATATATATATATATATATATATATAAGTGGAAAAGTAAACCAATTCCAGTGGATAAAACAAAACATTAACGTTATTCATCATACCAGTAATTGTACATTTCATGAAGGTTTTAATAATATATATTCGTTCCATATGTTTTTCAGTAATACTGGGGACTATGTAAGCTTTCATGTTTCAATCAAGTTTTCACGGGTTTAAGTAGCTTTCTGATATTTTAAAAAGTAATAATCAAAATGTTGGTTTTAGGTGTTTGTCCATCATGTTTTTGTTGGAATGTAAAATACTCCAAATGCATACGAAAAAGTGGATGTAAACAAAAATCACTGTAAGGGATTAATAATTTGTATGAACTTGTAGCTAATTCATTTTGGTAATTTATTCTAGAATAAAAATATTTTAAAATGAATTTTATGTTCTTTAAAATCCACACAAGATCGCTCACTGGATGTCGTTTACCAGCAACAGTTCAGTAGTTGTTCTACAAAATATTTTTCATTTACGTAGCATTTGAAGTCTAACAGCAAGTTTTGAATTATTCAAATCACAAGCGAGGCGACAAAGACATTGTCTGAGGTCTATATTAGAACTTATTTGTAATTTCGTGTCTAAATGTTACTGAAAGCTATGTGAATATTTACGTTTCTAAAATGGATATTAAGAGTTAACAAAACTATTGCATGGCAAAATTAAATTTTATTAACCGAAAATAAAATCTGATCATACATTTGAGAAGTACTGTGTTATGTCTACAGTCTGTTTTATCAACTGTCAGTCAACTAGAATTTTACGTTGTGGAAGACAAAACTAATTATTCCTTTTTTTTTTTTAAATAAAAAAAACTTTCATTTATTATCGCCTTATAAATAATGAACCAAATAACATAAAATGAAGTAATTAAATAGCGAAAATGAATTGGGCAAATATTATTTTTGATATCACAACCAAGAACGTCAATTATATATAGGTTGACTTGTTAGTTCACCCCTAGAACTTTCCAAAATGTTATGAAATATGCCGAAAGCTGCATTACCAAATAAGATAAACCAATAAATTGTTTGTCATTACACATAATTATTCCTTTCTAAATGGAAAGCCATTTTTCAATATCTCTGTTCTAGGATTGCAAAGAACATAGAACTGAAATTGATTGCTCTTATGTCTATCAAATCGTAGCAGTTCCTTGTTTGTGACTGTGTAATAAACACGTTACTTGGAACTCGTAAATTATGTTTTAGTAGTATTAAAATACTTATTCAGAAAGAAGGCAGACGCTGCATGACTTGTCTATTAAGTAGCGATAGACACACTTTTCACTTGTCATTTTAATTTATCGTAAGCAATAAATCATTACAGTAATTCAATATGTTCAATAGACGAATATTTTTTATTTCAAATCTTTAAGATGTGTATTTCAATTCTCTATCTAATGTGTATTTTAAGAGTGTTTTGTGAATATTAATTTATTATTTAAAAACATATTTTTTTTATTTATTTTTTGTTTTCAGTACTATTGTCCTATAAAAACAGAACTGAGCGATACACAGTTAAATTGAATGTAATTTAATTTCACAAAATATGTTGACAATAGTAATAATAAAACAAACTTTGTGTAAATAAACTTTTAAATAGTAATAAATTGAACTAAAATTAGCTTATAATTAATTATAACTATTCCTAGAAAGTAAGTTAATATGTAAGCAGTATAGGTAATAAAATAATTTTATACTTTTAAAATATAATATCGTTACGTTTTAATGATGCAATAATTGTTTTTATTTGCTTTCAAATCCAGCAGGGTTGAACTGCGCAAGTGTCTTAAGACAATATGGTCTAACAAAAATACGTTTAACGAAAATATGTCCAACAAAAATACTAACAAAAATATGTGTAACGAATGTATGTCTAACAAAAATATGTATAACGACAATATTTGAATAAAAATATGTCTAACGAATATATGTGTAAAGAAAATATGTCTAACAAAAATATATCTAACGAAAATAGGTCTAAGGAAAATATGTCTAACGAAAATATGTGTAATTTAAATATGTCTAACGAAAATATGTCTAACGAAAATATATCTAACGAAAATAGGTCTAAAGAAAATATGTCTAACGAAAATAGGTCTAAAGAAAATATGTCTAACGAAAATATGTGTAATTTAAATATGTCTAACGAAAATATATCTAACAAAAATACGTCTAACGAAAATAGGTCTAAAGAAAATATGCCTAACGAAAATAGGTCTAAAGAAAATATGTCTAACGAAAATAGGTCTAAAGAAAATATGTCTAACGAAAATATGTGTGATATAAATATTTCTAACGAAAATATGTCTAACGAAAATATATCTAACAAAAATACGTCTACACCAAGAGAAGAATTATTTTCACACACATTTTTTGAAAACTTTTATTAGACCACCTGAATAGTGTGAAAAATATGTAGCGTTACAATTTTTAAAATAATGATTTACCATTTTGAAATGAAAATTAACTGAGCAAAATTTTATTTCTCATAAAAAAGTAGAGTAAATTTCATATTAAAAAAAAAATTGAATCTGAAATATCTATTTTACAATATTAGGTATTATTTATTCATGAATACACAATAAAAATTTGACACTACCTTTTTTATCTTACAATTTCATAATCCCAATATTTACACGTCAAGATGTCAGCTGTATAGATTATTTATTAGATGTCGTCTTGTATATAATTAGTATTAGCTACACATATTTACAATTGAAAATTACCTTCACTATACATGAACGTAATAAAATTATGAATTTATTTCCATAATTTTAATATTCAATTACAATGAAATAAAAATCATAATTAATTGTTCCAATGTAGTTTTATTCGTTTTGTAGAAGGAAATATACGTTACCAAGTTAATTGTCAATTTGAATTCTAGTTTTCAGTTTCAGGAAGAATTCAGTTTTTGTTTTGTTACAAATATATAGTGTAAAGACGGTTATGTAACGAGAAAAAGAAATCGCTGTCAGTTCTGAAGTGCCTGAACAGGGAATGTGTTCAAGAATTAAATAATTGTTTTTAAAATTTTTCTTTGTCATCTGTGAATTGTCTTACAGCCTAAACGAGTAGATCGACTTGCTGTCTATATTTTGTAACATCCCAAGGTTTTATTATTTAAAATGTTTCCATATTACTAAAATTTAAATGTAGCTACTAAAATAAATTCCGATTTATTTTTGAGATTTTGCTAAATTCTTCTAAGAATACAAACAGAATTTTTTGATTGCCATTACTCTAAAATATCGGTTAGGATTGTTCACAATCGGTGAAATTTCGTTCCAATTTTCGTAAAATGTGAAAATTGATGACATAAACCAGAGCCACCACAAACAGCAAAACAACTGCCGATAGGGAATAATAGAAATTAAAAAAAAAAATTGTAATATACATATGTCTGAAAAAGGAGGATATAAAGATAAAAAAACACACTTTGTACAAAAAAATAAATAAATAAATTGTGAGCTCTTAAAATTTTAAATTATGATTAGGGCCTATGCATTTTAGGAGCGCCCACATTTTATTTTTTAAATTTAGGTTTGTATTAGTATTTTGTACAAAGTGTGTTTTTTTTATCTTTTATTTTTATTTATTTATTTTTTTTTTTTAGAAAAGTGGGTTTGAAAAAAAACATTGTTTAATTTTATTTTCTACTTTATAGTTACAAACAAATTTTTTATCTTTCAATTCGTTGGATAAAGAAGATGGCTTTATTCCGGAAAATGTCAACGTTGCAACTTGTCTGTGGTAGCATCGATTCGTACAAATTTGAACACTTTTTCAAACGCTGGCAGACAAGCATTTTGCTCTTGCCGCTGTTGTCGATTGCGTTCTAAACGAACTTGAATTTCTTCAAGGGTTTCCACAGCACGGCATTGCGATTTGTCTTGACCATCAGATTGTAAACACTCTTTGGGTTCTTATTGGTTCTCATTTGAAAGATAATCTACTGCGCACTTGTACTACCCAACTTATATACTGCGCATGTGTACTTCTCACTAACTGCTGTATATGTATACTACACATACGTACCATCTGCGCAATTCCACCTACTGCGAATGCGTTTTCCCAACTATAAACATGTGTATATAAAAATGAATTATTGTATTGTCATCCGAGATCAACATCTATAGAGTTTCAAAAAAAAATATCAACAAGAAGTGTCTCAAATAGAGCTTCCCAGATTTGATGATGGACAGACAGACGTGAAAGCAACGTAAAGAAACGTGTATAAAAAGAAACGACAATAACCTATTTATTTATTTTTCAACAAATTAAAAAAAAATTATTAACTACGAATAAGGTTCAAAACAAGATTATGGGTCAAGAAAATGTAGCTAAGGCACTATTTAAACAAATAAATACCTACTAAAATATTTGTTTAACAATTTTTAATAAATATTTGATTATACGAGGTTGCGTAATATATTTCTATACTAATTTCACTTAGGATAAACATGTGCAAGACTCAATAATAACAACAACTACACTTTTTTTTCGTCATGTAAACGTAGTATAGAAAACGTTATGTGATGGGTCCAACAAACGATGTCAAATTTTGACGTCACCAGAGTCCAAAATGATGTTTTTGGAATAATATCTGTCTGTCGTCTAAACGCGTCGACCGACGATATTATTTAAATTTGGTCTGTCTATATTTTGGTCATATCTCTAGACTGTTTTTTCAGCTGCCAAAACAAATACAAGAATTTTTTTTTTCCCCAAAATTTTGTTCAAGTGTACGTTCTAAGAATCCAAACAAAGCGTATTCATCACCAAATACAAAAATTCAGGTTAGAAAGTTATCAGTAATGGGGGTTGTAAAATAAGCAATTTCTTAAAATAAATCCGCAAAAATCGATTTTAGTTACTTATCACATACATTTCTCGTTACTATATACAGTATATGTGACAAAGAAAAAATAATACTCACAACCCTACATTATACTATATATGGCCAACATTACAATTATAAATTTAAGTAAAGATATATGGAATTAATATATTAATTTAATACATACGGCAAATTAAATAGACAGACAAAGATCTACCAAGTTATGTAGCGTTTGGCTCAATGCTGAATACTATTTTAATACTACTAAAACATAATTTACGACTTCCAAGTGACGTGTTTATTGCAACGTCTACAAACATGTCACGTGATGTATACTTCGTTGCTTTTGCGTAACTGTTACGATCTTATAAATGTAAGAGCAATAAATTTGAGTTCTAATGTTCTTTGCAAACCTTCAACTGTTCTGTTTATCTTCAAATGGAATATTGAAGAATATCTTGTCATTTAGAGAAAATTATGTGTAATGGTAAATAATGTTACTAATTGAAATATAAGGAACATGGCAACAGACATATGCGGAAGTATGTAGGCGTTTTTAGATATTAATAAGAGAGAACCTAGTTTTGTTTAACGGTGGAATTTACAACAGGGATAAAACAGCTGAGCAACGTCGCTCTCCATGTTATAGAGCCTAGAAAACCACGTACAAGAACTTACTTCTGGCAATCTGATTTTTAAATTAGATACATTTCTATAACGGAATAATGTTTTGTAGTTTCTTTATACAGGTCTCGAATGATGAAGAGAAATACTACCAGGTGTCTTCTCTAAAGCTCAGAGTGTATCTCCTACGAAGAGTCTTGGAGTGGAATATTAGTCGGGTAGCCAGACTTCCGTGAAGTGATCGTATCCAAATTCTCTTAAGGGGAATTAATTCAGTTAAATTATTCAATCTTTCTTTAGTTTTTATTTTGCTTTGTGACAGGATCATTATTCATAGCAACTTCCTATCAGTTCTTTACGATTTACCCTTGAGGTTGGAGTATAAAAACACCTATTGGAGTTGAGCTGCAGTTTTGTACCCGAGATATCATGTCCCTTTTATAACTTATACATTGTAAATAAACGAAATTTTCTTAGTTAAATTTCAAAAATAGAATCCAGAAATTGAAAAATTTATAATAAATAACAACAAAAAATGTAAACGTTCCTACAGTAGAAAACGTTAGACAGATTTTGTTCAAATTTAGCATCTAGGCAAAAAAATAGTCATGTATGAGGAGGTACTATTTCAGTTTTATTGGGAGCTGTATTATTGTGGCAATGGTTTATTTAATACACTTGGTAATTTAACATAATTTTTATTAGTCAGTTAAATCAATTACTGTTAATTTTATATTCCTCTTTCTATATTTTGTTTATTGAATATAAAAAAATATTTTTAAGGGCGGTCCAAACACTTTTTATGTTTTTAAAAATTTACAAAATTAAATTTTAAAACTTTATGTACATCCGTTCTATTCCGCAAAATAAAATTTAAAAAAAATTACATAAATAAAATAATTATAAAACCAAGTTTTATTTGTTGTTATGATGTATTTTTTTAGTATAAATTTTGTATGATGAATCAATGTCAATCATCAATCAGATTTCCTCACAAATGTTCCTACTATGTATCTTTTTACTTCCAGGAGGAAAGATTCCATATTTTGTTTAACCAATAACAAATGTCTTATAATAGATTACATTTTATAAATTGTCCCGTTACCGAAGTCAATTTCTTGTATCATTATGACTTATATGTATTTAAAAACATTAAACCATTTTAATTGTTATTTTGTGACAACTGGAAGTTAACTGGGTTTTCAGGTGTACCAGAAAACTAAGGATACTTCAAATATTCTCTCTAGCTGAGATACTCATGTGAGTAAATTTATTGGTCTTTGAGTTATTTGTCGATATTATTCTCTTTTCTCTATAATAGCCTCTGATAGGCACCAAACTCATGGTGCATATTTAATGGGAAGTAGAGTGTTACAAGTTTGAGTTTCAGGGCCACTGTTTCTACAATTTTCCTATTATGGCACATAAATTCTACTGTGTCAAAGCTTACTACTTCTTCTGTATTTACTTCTTCGTGTTAATCATTACAAATTAAAACTGGAAGCTTGGTAGACGCCATAACCCACGAAAAACTGTTACGGCGATCTTTTTTAATAATAGAAATACATGTTCGCTGCCTCTAAAATTCTATTAATTTGTCACTGACCAAAATTTTTTAATGAACCCTCCGTGCCAGGAATTAAAAAGGATACATCTTCTCCTACCTTGAATATGTGAACTGGTATAGCTTAAATTTGAATTGATAAAATCTGGATGATTTCTACACACAAAATAACCGACCAGGCCTGTCACCGACAAGTGCTAAAAGGGTTGGCTGCCAGTTATATTCACGAGGATAACGAGCACAGATATTTTCTTTTGTTTGGTAAGGCAAAGTAATAGGTAGAAGAGAGGGAAGTGGGGAGTATGAATGAGTGATTGTTAAAGGAAGTCTAAGACATAGACAATTTAAGAGGAAAAACTCATAAAATGAAAATTTTATAATTGTACAAAGGAAAGAGAATACACTTCATGATGAATGTAAAAGAATTATTTTCAATTTAAATTTCCTTCATAAAAATTATTGATTTAGCCCTTTTGTATTCATCATTTTCATTCAAACTATCTTTATTGATGAAATTGTTGTAATCATTTATATATTTCTTATGATGATTATTTATATTTTAAATATTCAAAAATAACTTAAACACTAACATTATGGTTTTCTATTTATTTATTATTATTATTTTTTTAAATATTAAAAGAAAACAAAAAGTGTATCACATTGCTTTGGATTTTAAACCTTACTATTTCGTATTAAATTGATTCAAATAGTTATCTAGATATAGTTTTCTGGGTCTTTAAGGACGGAGTACAATTGCATTTTTTGAATTTTTCTTAGACTTTTTTTTTTTCATTTTCTATAAAATATAATTTATATACACTAAAATGTGTTTGTTTTAGAAAACAAAAATATACGTAAAAAGTAAACACTAATAGCAAAAATAAAGTTGACTAATATTTTTGTACAGTGCAATTTTAACCAACATCGTCAACTTTAACTAACGAAAACCTAGGTTATTTAATGTGGGTTGGAATTATCTGCATAGAGAAATGGGTTGTTCTAAGTAGAATTCGATCCCGCAGTCTAGGGCTGCTTTTAATCAAATATAAATTGCTTACCTAATCATACATTCAGTCATTCTTAAATATAGTATTCAGATTGCCTATTTTGCTTCTTATTTTTCTGACAAAGAACAAGTTTAGTCACATGATGGATTTTTTTAAAATTTATAAGTAGTCTTCCAGAGCTGAAGGAAAAACAAAAACATAAAAATAAATATTGAAATTTAAAATTATATACTTGATAAAATATTAATGGTTATGAAAACATTTGGCATAAAATGATGTCAACGTTTGATTGTTATAAGGTACCTTTTGACATTCAATGAAGAAAACGAAGAATAGCAAAATTATTTTTCAATACATAAATAAATAACTAGCAACAGGTCTCTTAATAATATTATTGAAACCCACTTATATGTATTTTAAGAGAACATCGGAACTCATCCATTCACATTATCCAATAACACTTGAATAAGCCTTTGTTACCTCCCCTACAATTAATACAAATATCCGCTTTTGATTCGTCTGATAATAATAACAGCTGTAAATACCCTTTGCGATTCAAACCACAGACAATTTTAACGATCCATAGTGGTTATATTTCCGTTGTGAATTCTAACGGTTTATAGAATGTTCCTCAGTCACTTGTTTCCTTCAAAAACTGTTTCTAATGTGGAGTGTCAACAATTATCTATTTTTTGTTTTCTTTGCCATGAGTGTGATTGCAGACGCTAAAGAGGTGGGAATTTTAGGCCAATTATGAGAAATTTGTAGCTTCGATTTTCCAAATATCTAGACACAATTATCAACCAGAAAAATCGCTAGTCAATATTCAGATTTCAAAAACAGTTTTTGAATCATATTTCATTCGTAGGTCGGATAGCATTTTGCAATAGTTCAATAGTTCAATTTAAAAAAAAAACTTTTTTTCTATCAACACTAAAATTAAGAAGCAGTGTTAGGAAAAAAACATAATTGTTAAAAATATAACCTTAAAATTTGACAATTAAATTCAATATTCCTGAAGGAAAGAGTTATATAAGTCTTATTTTTTTTATCTAATAATTTAGGATTAAAAAAAAAATTGTATTAGTTGAATAAAATAGCAAAGTTTGATGGGGGCCACCATGGTATTTACCCAACCCCATCGTATCCTCTGTATGATTACCAAAAGGTTTTGCGTCTTGTATGAAATTGTAAATTGTATTGGTATAAAAAGGGATCATATCCAGTAGGGTAATTTTGTTTAAACTAGTTGCGACAAGACTTCTGACCCTCGTAATTGTGTATATCACTATTTTGTGGACGTCGGCTAAGCCCTAACGGACTCGTAGATGTCTATATAATAAAAAGACTTCACTTGCTTCGCTCTGACGGAGTTTCAAAGTGTATATATTTAACAGAGCCTCCACTCGCTACGCTTCTCTCTGCTGGATCTTGTAATTATATTAATATCACATTAACTTGGGAGATGAGGATTGGAAATTACATTTTTGACTATATAACCGTGATTACTTTGTAATAGTGAGCAAGGTTGCTACGATTACATGCAGAATTTAAATCTGCAAATTTTGTTTAACTTAGTGTATTATAATATATATACTTTGAATAACGCATTGGATGTGTATAAAAATTCGTTTAAATTATTAGTAATTTTGACTTCAACTTTTCTGAACTCTAATAGCGGTCTATGTGAGCTCACTATTAGTCTTTATACCAAATTTTATGTTCCTATCTTATTTTTTGTGGCCGCTTTGATAATCGTGTAAACGATCGCAGACGGTATGTCGAAAATCACTCTCTCGGTTTCCTGAGATTTGGAAACGTGAAGCTAAGTCAAAAAAACGATTACCAAACTTAGTCTGTACTTCGTGGATTGCCTACGTAAAAATGGCAGCAACAATTCTTAAATGGTGATTGTTTGAAAAAGTTTTTGTAATTCATAGTTATTAGGTAATTCACTGTTATCTATGACCTATATGAACATTTTTTATGGCAGAGAGTTAATAATAATCAAACAGCAGGCGTAATCAACGGTTTCAAATTAATTTGAACATCTATTTTTTTTTCAATCGATTTTCACAGTACTGCGTTCAGTTTTATTAAAAACAATTATTAATAATCTATGAGCTGGTATTATCAACTAACTGCTTATAAAAATTCATTTCAACATCTATTAATTTTGTAACTGTACTGGTATACTATTATTAGATCAGACTTGTAGGCTCTTTTAACTGTGTTAATTAAATGTTGCATTTTGAGCACTTTTCTGAACGCCTGTCTACTTTAGCTGTGGAAATCATATTTAATTATTTTTTAATATTAGATACAAATAGTTATCGATAATAAAATTTAAACCGAGTTTAAAAAAAATATTGTGAAAACCGAATAATTTCTCAAAATGTGAAATGAGTCTTTATTGGAGCAAAATATTAAACTAAATTTTAATAATTAAATTTGATAAAAATATTTAATAGTATTTCACGGCTGCTTACACTATAATTCATACATTGGCAGAATTTTTCAGCTCGCCATCCACAATTTGTTTCACAAATTTTAGCAGGTGTTTTTTTACATAAACCTTTCATTCCAAATTCCAAAACACTAATTTTTAAGATATTTAAAATTAGTTGAGAAGGTCACACTTTTATAATGGGGCAGAGAGGGATAAATTTAAAAACTTCAAATTTAAATGGGTCACGTGATACATCATGTAGTAACACATTTTTTTTTCTAAAAACAACGAAAGGAATCAGAAATTATTTAGCGTTTCCGAAAAGTGTCTTAGTTTTGGCTGTTCTTTTTCGTTTTCAAAAGTGTATGCGAAACTTAGTTAGGACAGGTTTTCGATTCTATAACCGATTGTTCAAATAGAATTTAAAACATTTGCACTGCTTTAAAAAACCTTATATTTTATTGGGGGTGGGTTATGATTTATATTTCTAAATAGACTTCAAATAGAAAACAAATTTAAGTGAAATAATATTTTAATTAAAAACTTTTCAACACCTCCTAGTGTAACTACAATCACAACTAACTGTTATATATTTTAAACTTTTGTTTGATAACTCCTACACAAGAAAACCAACTATATTTTCGTTCAGTTTTTTCAATCCCTTTTAGAATCAAAAACGAGTTATAAAAGAGTTATAAAAAGGAAAAAAAATCAACCTATATCATCAGACAAATAAATTTAAATATTTTAAACAGTGAAAAATATTTTTGAGTTCTGGTTGTGCCATCGATTCAGAATAGAAGGCGTATTAACTAAAGTGTTGAATGACACCATTGTATTTGAAATTTTTAAGTTAAACCCAAATTATATACAGGACAGTGAACGTAGAAATTGTATTATATCTAAACATTGTATTTTGGGAATCTGAAAAAAGTATTACATTGAAAGCAACTGTGATAACCTGTGGGGTGGGAAGGGGCGTACCTTATATTAAATAACTTCATTTCGTTTCATATAATGTACTAAATACAATGATATTTACATATGTGTACACACCATCAAACATCTTCGAGCCTACAATATTGCATACCATTTGAATATATTTGAACAAAATAAAATTTTCCAAACTATAACAATTCGATTTGACAGTTTGAAAACAATATTTTAAAAAACAATTTCCAATAGAAAATGTTATATTTAGTAGGTCATTTGATTTCATAAATCTTTAATTTTCCTAACTTACTTATGGTTTTATATCTAAAAATCTTTTATACGTATACCAAGTGTGTCTTAAATTGTCCCACCCCCTATTTTTTTTATTTTTTATTAATGGTATGCAATAGACTGATTTTCTTTGGGGAAAGTTTAGATAACTAAAGGAGTTTTTTGAAGTATCAAAATTTTCAACCTTTACCCCAAAAATGGGGTAGTTTGGGGGTAAGTCAAGAATTTTAAATAACAACCCCTATTGGGTGATACCACATTTTAAAGGCCATTTAAAAATAAGAACAATTACGTAAACTAGAGGTCTCTAAGTTCATCCTATCCAACATAACGACCAATCGAATCCTGAATGTTAACCTAAAAACTCCGGTTGTTTTTATTACATTACAAACTGCTCTATGTTGGTAAAATGATGGTAAGAGCCTTACCTTGTTTTTTTTAGCTCAGATTAAGTTCTAGAAATGGCTACCATTTACTTCTTGGCAGAAATAGATTCTGGACTCAAAAGCATGTTGTACATTTCGTAACATTTCCGGTGTAATTATTAACGTAAAATTCACTTCACAATTTGATTGGTCGCTATGTTGGGTAGGATGAACTTAGAGACCTATAATTTGCGCCATTATTCTTATTTTTAAAAGACCTTTAAAATGAGGTATCACTCAATAGGGGTTGCTATTTAAAATTCTTGACTTACCCCCAAACTACCCCATTTTGGGGGTAAGGGTTGAAAATTTCGATACTTCAAAAACTTCTCCTTTGGTTATCTAAACTATCCCCAAAGCAAATCTGTCTACATGTATTTCCATTAATAAAAAAAAATAATAGGGGGGGCTTTTAGGACACTTGGTATATAATTGTGTAGCGTCTACACTTTGCACAACATAAATCAATTGTATATGTACATATTTTTGGTACCATAATAAATAAATAAAATATATATATTCAATTTATTTATTATGGTATATATATATATTTATATTTAATATTTATATATTTAATTATTTTGAGCAGAATTTGATTTGATAAATTCCTTTTGCAGAACGGCGCTGGAAGCAAATATATATTTTAAGTTTATATCGAACTTTAAAACTTGTTCATATACACATACATTAATTGTCTTTCATATGTCTATATGGTGGGGTCACAGTATAGTGGGACAATATGCATCAATGCCTGTACATTATTGTGGCATCCAATAAACATTTCCCAATGATATATATATATATTTACTAATAATACTCATTACTAATTTATTAATTAAAGCACCTCTACATGCTCAGATGGCGGACATGAGCATCACATATAGTTCCTATATTTCCAAAAAATCGTGCATTAAAGTATTCATCAAATATATCTCTTGTTTTAGCTTATAAAATAATAAAAGAGCCCACTTCTCGAAGATGGAAGATATCAATCGATAGTTAAAGATGATGGATAACGTTTAACTCTAATCGAAGTTGAAGCACATCAAACGATATCCAACAGTGTTGGCAATGTTCAAAGAAAAGGGAGTGTCAATCATAAGTGCCAGTCAAATTGATTGCACTTGATTAATCTGTAATATCTGAAAATAAAACATGGACAAATCTGAACTGAGGGTAATGAAAAAGATCATGATTATAAATGACGAAAAGAACAAGATATTAATAAATATCTGTCATCACTATTTTCAAATGAGGAAGGAGTAAAAATAAATAATTATTAGTTAAGGACAATTAGATTAAGGTTTGAAATTTATTTTATTTTCATACAAGTTTTTGGATATTTATGTTAAGAATGATAAGAATGGAAATTATTTGGTTGAAAGTAATTGGTTTTTAGCTGATGTTTTTAATTATATGTATATTATGCTACAGTGGTTGTAGTTTTGTTAAATCTTTAGAAAATTAAAAAAATAGTATTGGAATTTGGAAGTGGAATTTTAGTAGATATTGGATTTACGAAATTTGTATGTTTTACAAAATATTTCTTGATTGTTATTTAAAATTTATAGGAATATAAATACAAACAGTTTGAATAGTTTTATAATTTAAAAGCCGTCCAGAAATGTTGCCAATATTACTTTTGTACATTACTGATCTAGTGAAGTCAGAAAGCATCTCTATGTTTGAGTGTTTAGTTAGCAGTTACCTGTAAAGACGTGAACCATCATTATGGAATTTAGAAATAAGGGTTTATAGTACTAGGTCAACCGAGCAGAAAGTTTTTACCTACGGTTCAGATTTTTTCATTTATATAAATTAAAACATTTACGACTTATATATTTTTATAAAAATACGAAATAAATCATTACTTACAGAACAATTACACTGTTTTTGTTCTCCATGATTTCCTCTAAAACTTGCTTATGGGCTTAACTTGTACATATATGATGAAATAGTGTAAAGTATAAACAGCAGTTGGATTGTTCAAGCTAGTTGTATTGTGAACAATAGACTTCCCTCAAGGTCGGTAGCATAAAATAATCAAAGATTGTTTACATTTTACTTTATTTAATGCAATCATACAAGTTACATGAAAGGCATTACAGTGTATAATTTATTTGATATTTTTACTTGCCCAGTATACGATGTATAGGGTACGTTTGAAACTTGTCAAATATTACGATCTCCGATTTTTGATTGATCTTCACGTTTCACGGCGTCGGAAAACAGAAACATGATTTTCGAAATGCTGTCCGTACGTTGTCATTGTAATTGCTTTCTGTATGCAATGTGCGGTAAAAAAAAAATTGAGATAGAAACACAGTGCTGATATAGATTAATCAAAATTGTTTTTAAGATAACAAAATGGCGGCCATTAAATTTATCCCGTGCGTTATTAAAGTTGTAACCTGTCATGGAAAAGTGATAGTGTTACCGTTGCAAAGCCCGCAATACCAATACGAGCGTAGCGAGTGATGGATCTTTCACATATGTCCAACTAGGACCTAACCTACGTTAAAATAGTAGTGATATACATAATTACGTGAGTCAAAAAACCATTGTAACAAACTGACTCTACTGGGTAGGACTCCTTGATCTACCAATACAAATTAACATATCCTACAAAGCAATCACATTTTGAGTATTATATTTAAAGGGTTTTCTTGTATTCAGTTGTATGAATGGCTGGGTAAGTATGATTATGGTAAATATCAACATGTGTTGTTACACTATGAAACCGGAAAAAGATTTTATTCGTATATATTAAAAACTCGCAAACATTCTGATTTAAATGTCAAATGATGGAACAGAAATAAAACAGGACCTCTCTTCGGTAGTTTAAGTTAGCGTGGTGGGGTGGGGATAATATAATAGTCCATAAGCTAGAAGATAAAATTTATAACAATTTCTACCTCACGAGTGCAAGTACAAGAAAACTGCTTCTTTTTAAATATTTATTTTATAATTTAATACAAACACTATGTCAACGAAAGATTACACAATAATATTCTCAAACTATATAAGATACACTTTGAATATAAAGTAACTTAACATAATAACCACGTTGTAAGGAATAGTTCATCCTTTTACTGTCTGTATTTTCTTCTATTGCAATAGCACTAAAGGAACAATGTAATGACTGGGAGAGATGAAAGGGCTTGTTACAGAAGCAGTGACACAGAGACTCCTGTCTGGGTCGATAAGGATTGGCGTCGTCTTGTCCTTATACAGGATAATCTGTGCTCCGATAATCTTTACTTTAAATTGATGTTTTCTTTCTCTTCTTAATTAAATGAGTGATTTATAATGTTTGATTATAAATGTTTAAATTTAGAACTCTAGACTGAGGCGTCATAGTGGCAGCTAACAGCAACAATTCAATTTTAATTTCGTCACGAAAATAATTATTTTGAAACTAATATTTCCTTTTGAAGTTTTGCTGGTTATTGTCCAATAGTGTTTTTATATCATGGTACATTTTGACTACCAAATCTTGGAACGTTAGTTAAACAAGGCGATTTGAAAAATATATAAATAATTTTGCATAAGATTCTCAGTCATCTAAGAGCATTGTATATATTTTTAAATTATAAGTTATAAATAAATGTCGACAAAGGTAATTGGAAAATGAACGTCTTTGCTGAATTCGTATATCTCGTAATTGGTCTAAGATATTACAATATCAAATCTGTATCATTAAATAAGATGCTTTTGAACGAGCTACAAAAGTATATTTATAATACAAAACTGCTAACATATTTATGTAAGTTTTTGTATAAGTGTGGTAATCGCAAAGGAATTCGGCCTTCGTTTTTTGGCTGAATTTCACATGACTTCATGAAACTAAAACAGTGATTTCGTCATACCATTATCTGTTGGTAGCATGATAGCGGCCACAAAAATTAAGGTAGGAATATGGATTTTAGTGTAGGAGAATATAGTGTGCTCATATAGAAACCTACTAAAGTCAAGTAAAACTGAATTGAAAATGTTAATATGGCGGCCATTTTAATAATTTATTTATTCATATCGTATTGTATTCAACTTATAAGGTACTAGATATGATAAACATTTGCAGAATTCAATTATGAATGTAAATAGTAAATTATGTAACTCCATATATTTTCGACGACATATGACGAAGTTACTGTCAAAAATGTAACTTCGAAGTCAAACCACCCATGCAATGTGATAATTTCTCCGGTAGTATAAAGACATCAACACATATGTATGACAGCAAGCTCTTTCATAAAGGTACAGTTTCTATGTCCGGTAGAGCCGAAACGTTAAAATATATCTACAAGTCCTGTAAGGACCTAGTTGGTGTCAAGAAAGTAGTGATATATACACTTACGAGAATCATAAAACCTCTGTTTTAAACACAAACAGACCCTTTTAATCTACCAATACAACATTTCCTACTAGGCCCTAGAATCCAATTCGTGGCATTAAATTTAGAGAATATACTTGTAATACGTTGTATGTTTTGTTTGGGTTAGTACCATAATGGCCTCCATCAACTTGTTCAATTTTGTTTTGGGGCAATTTAGAAATGTAAAACAGTAAAAACTATTGAGTGATAAATTAATTTGAAAGTATAATGACTATAGAAAATAAAAACAAACCTTTAACTAAAGCAATAGTCGACGGAAACTTAAAATATAGCAATGCTGATCTATTTTATACTGTAACGTAAAAGGAGTTTGATTTCCAAGGAGGCAACTAAATTGGACAATAATTAGCAATGTATTCTTTGCCACTAAATCTTTTAGGAGTTCATGAACTATAGGAAAATAATAATAATTTGATTATATTATATGTTTATATTTTGAAATCTGGGTTAAATTATTTTCCATAAAAAGAAGTTCTTTTATTTTTTTTTGTCAGCTATAGCTGTTTCACATTGACTGGAGGATAATCATCTTTCCGTGAACACATTACATAAAACACGTTTACTATGGTATGTATGCGAACACAGACAGATTCACAGTTAGACATACACATCATTTGTTTGATTAAGATTTGGCACCAAGTAATCATTGTCTAGTACAGGAGAGGGGATGTGGCCACAACCAGTGACGCCTTAAAAAAATTAAAAGTGACAGAAAACCAAACTATAGGTTTTCTTAAATGTGTATTTATAAACGTGCAAATGTTGGTGTAATACTAACTATGATGTCTCCAATTAACAAAATGTTATAGAAATAAATATGGTATGTTATTCAATATTATTATGTGGAATATGAAGGCGCCCAAATAGAATTTTAAGAAAATATGCATTGTAGAATTTCATTAAAAAACTCATTTAACGTAAAAAAAAAATATTTCATTTACTTGACCTAATTGAAAATAGTGGAGTGTAATATGATATTCTCACTACCAGCCCATCAGCCATTTTGCAGTAGGAATTACTGTCTTCTACTTTAAACGAGCTTTCGCAATTAGCTGCAAGAGGGCATATTTAAAACAAATTACAAATACTGTGCCCTCTCAAATCATTATATCATTGTGGATCACGAACCACAACTGGTTTTGTTGGTAAGGATAGATTGTTAATTACTATACCTTTATTTAGCCTTTGTAATGAAATTATGTTCAAGCTCAAGTGATTGCTTTATCTTAAATTTTAATGGTTTTAAATAAGGTTAACATAGTGACATTCAATTTGAATTGTTTTTAAAAATGATTTATCATTCGATAGAGGTTACCATTTAAAAGATTTGAATTATTCCAAAAAAATAAATTTCCTGGTATGTTCGAAAAACCCATACATGCAAAAAGTAAATAAAAATAAAAAATAAATCAATCAAAAAAATAAAATCAAAAAATGACAAATGTATCCTTTCAATCCACTCAAGCTCGGTTTTTTAGTCATTTGTTCCAATTAGAGATAAGGGCGGGTTTTAGAGCTACTTGTATCTAAATGTACGTGCATCTATTTTTTCACCGTTATTAGCAAATAAAAAAAAAGAGTTATTAGAGCAGGTCAATATATAATATTGAAAGACAAATTTTCACAAATTGAAAGCCACAAGAAAAATTGTGGCTAAAACATTTGATTATAAACGCTATATGATCACACAAATATAAGCTTTGAATTTGCTTCTACTGACTTTTTTTTCATGAATAAATCAGTAGAAAACGATTATACTTTGAATGCAGCTGATTCGCGTATAAAATCAGACACGAATTATTTTACCTATTCGCTTTTTGCCGACCTCGATGATGCTATTAATATATGCATAGCGTCAGTTGATCAATGTAAGGTAACAGGTTAATGTAGGTCTTAGATCAGAAGAACTACTGAACAAACATGACGATACAACACACACCATTTTGAAATTTGTTCACAAAATGAGTTGTGGTTAAAAATTATGGTAAAATTACATTAATTTGTCAATTAATTTGTTTACTTCACGATTATGTAAAACATCTCAAATTTGAGCAAAAGCGGTAAAGTTTGCATGATAATTGGTGGTGAGTTTGGGTTTAGTTTGAATTATATAATATAGATTCGTTCATATTAAACACACAATTAAAAATAACACCCATTGGAAGTGATTTTGAATGACTACTAATGACAGTTGATTTTGAAATACACATGTAATTATGACTTCTCTTCTATTTATACCATTTAAGTTCTCACGATATTTAAGAATTGGTTGACGTGAAAGCTCAACATTTCCAGTGTATCTATATGTTTAATTTTCTATGTTTTTTATATTTATTAAAAAAAAAGTTAAATTGAAATCATTTTTGCCTCCTAATTTCAAATTATCTACACCATGGGGAATGTTTTTCAATTAGTAGAATACAAAAATGTATACAACATTTAAGCTAAAAATCCAATGTAAAATATATGGCGATAAAATGTAATCAATACATAAATCGTTTTCATACTGATCAGTAATATCTAGTAAAGTATTACGTAATTTTACGCATCAGCTGTTATAAATTTATATCAGTGTAATTTGTGACTATTTTATATAATTTCATAAACAACCTTCTTGAACTACTCAATGCCAGATAGATATTTTTCCTTTTATAAATTGGTTCACTTCTATGGATAACTAAAAGACATTTTAGCTGAAACATATGCAGTTTTATTTTGAACGATATGTAGTTGTAAATCATAGTACCATGATATATTAAGTTTATGAATATTTTAATTAGGTCATCTCATATGCAAACCTATTATGATATAAGTGCTATGCTTTGGAATTAACTTCACTATTATTAAAGGAAATAATAATAAAGGAAACTTGCCGAAAGCAATCTTGGGCAACAAAGGAATGGGTGGAGGGAGGTGCATAATGGGTGAATTAACTCAAAGGATTAACTGAACGTTACTCGGAAATGACGTAAACCATGATCCTGTAAAGTAGGAATATATCCCAGTACTTCATTATCGTGTCCTTAATTGTTGACTACCTGTATTAGGTCTTCCTGTTGCTTTCATTGTTAGACATCATGAAAAGGATTGAAACATTTAAGTTACTAATCATCTATATAGAATGTGTAATGTAGAGGGTAGCGAATTGATAATCTCAAAAAGTGTTAAATCCGAAAAGACGAAATAGATTGTATAGAAATAAATGTCTGAGGCTGATATCTGATTGGATAGATGTGGTTCGGTTTAAATTGCCAATTAAGTTAAATACATAACATTAAAATAGCTTAATGGAACAAATTAATTAGTGTTAAACTCATGAGAACAACTTATTAAAATTAAACTCAAAAAACGCAAATGTCTGGAAGAGCTGCAACAAATCTTGCGTGGCTTTCACGGATATTTAATTTCAAAAGTTTTGAAAATCATAATTATGTAGATATGGATGAATTTATGGAGAAAGATTTGAAGCTCAGTGACGTATCTTGTTTTTATAATCCCAGCAAAATCCAAGAATTTTAATAGAAAGAAGAGATTACGAATCGAAGACAATTATTTAAATTTTTGTTGTTAATAAAAAAATTAAAAATGTATTAGCTAGCCAATCCGTAAGAAACGACTGTAAGAGTTACTGCATCTGTGAAAAGTAAGTGGTCGAGTAATTTTAAAAAAATATGTAATTTGTGAGGGGAAAGGTCGATTTAGGCGTCTAATAATAAAGTTGTAAACTTGAAATACTTTCACTAAAATCTAAAAGGTTCTTTGACAGGCATAGTCTTTAAATGGCGCAACTAACTCATTTTTCAATAGCGAATTGTAGTTTTGGTGACAATTATAGGTCGCTAACATTTCTTTGGTTTCTATTCATTTAAAAGTACAAAGTGACTATTACTGGTTTTATTTAGGACCAGAATTTTTGAATTATTTGAGTTGTTGTTTATATAAAGACATTATAGTCAACATAATTTTTTTTCAGCCAAGGAATTTATACCAGGTGTTGCAAAATTTTGCGTCTTTATTATATTTGAACTAGTGGAGTTTAAACAAAATATACTTTTGTCAAATTTTTTAGAACTAAAGGGATTGATGTTTTGATTTTAGGGCGATTTTTCTCCCCTCCAAAATTTGGTTTTTATATCGTAACCCCATCAAATGATACCTCAATTATTAGATTATGAGTGATGAAAAATACTGTGAATCTGATGTTGCTATGTCCAGATCTAGTTTAGTCTTTCTCGTAACCGAAAACGTCAGATTCACCTCGTTTAAACAAAATAGTTTAAACTTCTTTCAAGGTAAAATATATAAATATATCTCCGTTGATCTTTTAATAGAATTTGATTTATCGGAGTGTCTGAGTAAACATATTTACCAAATATATACGCCAAACGAGTAGTTAATACTCGGTGTAATCAACGTGGGCTTGAATTTGATTTATTTTAATTAGTTACGAACAAATAATTGTTAGAAGGAAATAATTAAAACATAGAAATAATTGAATGATGATTTTTTATAAGCCGATTGTTATCAAATGAGTCGATTTTTTAAATATCATAACGACGTTATCTAACCCTCTAAATGGGTTTTGTTTAAATAACTACTAAAAAATGGTAGATTCACTCCTTTTCAATAACTCGGTCCGTTTTCAAACTTAAATTTACAAAAATAAAACAATTGGTGGTTCAATAATATTTGATTTAGTTGATTGATGTACCACTCGATAAAGGTTACTAAAAACACATTTGAGAGGGTTTGGTAAAATTACCTGATATGCTTCCAAAAAAACGCGAAATTTCCTTAATATTCACTAAATTAAAATTAAAATTAAAATTTAGAGAGACAGGAATTTGAGGGACAGCCTTACACAGAGGTTATACAATAGAAAGAGTTTTATTGGTAATTCGAAAATACGTTAAATCGGCAATGTTAACAATTTATTTTGCAATATCTTACGCAGTTTTTACCACCCAGTAATTCTACCTATAACGTTCTGTAACAAGTACATAAAATAAAAAGTTGTTAGCAATAAAGGAATGTTATCACTTCCTGCCAACTTGTTCCGCGTTAGATTTACAAACATAAAACAAATGATCTTGTTTAACGATTTTTAGCTGAACTAAATCGTTATAATATTAATTTGATAGCTTTCGATGAATGTTACGGTTCGTTGGATTTATAAGAAATAAGGGTTCGTCACTCAATATAAATAATAAGAGTAAAAAGGTGAATATTTTTCTGTTGTTAAAGGCGAATAATTGTCTCAAGAACAAATTATGCATATCTCTTTCCGTCTTTTAAATAATAGAGGTAAAGAGTTTTCAAGACATCACTCTGTATAGTGAGTCAAAAGTTTGTAATAATCACTTTAATTAAATAGTTCATTTTTTCAGAGTGTCGGATGTTAAAATAAAAGAGTAATCGCAATTCTAGAAATCCTATAATTTAAATTGAACTGAAAAGTAATAGAGTATATAATACATACGTGTTACCTAATACACCATTGAATGTTTCACTTACCATAAGACCCGCTCTATCTGCCACTGAGTCCTTATCAACGCCAGTAATGAAGATCCCTAAGTTGTACTCCACACCTCCTCGGATCATCAGTCCTAAGCTCTGTCCAGGCTCTATACTTAGTTCCACCTGTTGAATGAATAATTGTTTTAAAAATACAATAAACAACATGTACATTGTTTAACAAGTAACCATACTTTCTATCACAAAATTTAGATTTTTGTTTTTGTTTCGTGTGTGATATTTTTATTTCAAATAGTTTCCTACAACGTTTGTTGAAGACCTTTCTTTTTAAACAAGATTTAATAAAATTAATGGTCTAGTATAATATCTAAAAATTACATTTTAGAATGAGGCGTCATTGACATATTATACAGATTAGTTTAAGAAAGATTAAGAGTTGACGATTAATGAAAAAAAAATAAAAATGGAGGTTAGTATAATCATTTTGCAACGGAAGCGAGAGAATGGGAATTGCTTGGGGGGTACGATTTGGGTGGTCCGCGGATCTACTTTGATAATGTATTACCCGGTCCCGATCGCGTGGTAAAATTAATAAATTACACTGGGCGAATCTCAACTTAGGCTAGCCATTTTTGACGAGTATTACTAGAAACTAATTAACTAAAAATAAGAGAATTACACTAATACCAATGTTAATATTAACTACACTGTATTGCAACAACATGTCGGTTTATAGCAGGGCCTGACGTAGCCGCGTATAGTTCGACTAATAATTTTACAATATCCAAAAATCGCGATGCGCCCAGATATAAACCCAAAGGGCCGAACGGCCCTATTCCTTTGGGTTTAGCAAGGCATGATAGAAATTTACCGCACTATAATATATTTAGGAAGATCGCTGAAGACGTCCTTAGTCACAGCTGTCTCGAGCACAACTCTGGTCTTATTAGCTAGCCGGGCGGATATGTCCAGATTCACGAAGGGGAGGGGGAGTGGTGGTAATCATCACAATTTATTAAAATTTCTACAGTTAATTTTCTTTATATATTTACTGTTTATAAACGAAATAAAATTATTATTTTTACATAATAAAATTCACCAAGCAGCTAATATGTTGTGGTTACAGCTCCAAACATTTATTTGCGATTCAAATTAATTGACGACAGAGATTTTTCATTGATACAGAGTGTAAAGGTGGATAAAATTAGATGAAAATCAAATAATGAATTCATGTAGCAACAGCACGTTGTGGACCTCCTTAAACGGCTTTTCAAGAGGTGATTTGAGGTCACCATATGGTATTCCAGACGTGGAAGAAAGTACTGTCTTTCCAATTCGGTTAGGATTCAGCTAAGAATATGGGTTTCTAGTCACTCAGCCGTATGTATAACTTTTATTACACAGATAAAAAAGTTGATGGAATTCCATAATGATATTTACCAAGCTCCATCGTGTCATGTAAAAAGCAGTTCCTCTAAACGTAATACCCAAATATTGGACTCTTGGCCCTTGTAGAAAGTGTTAAATTGTATTGATAGATACAGGAGTCATGTATAATACGTTAAGTTTAAAATTAAAATAGTTGTTCCACAAGTTTTCCTGGCCTCGTGAATATGTGGCTATATCATTACTTTCTTGACGTCAGGTCGACCCAACAATCCTCTAGATATATTAAAAATCTTCATAAGCTTGGTACGTGTGTTGGGCCTCAAAGTTGTATATATGTGAAGAAGTCTGTGTGGGTGACTTGGCCTTACCGAATATTGTAACTATAAGAATATAACATTTTCTTAGGAGGACTGTTTGTCGTTGTATAGATGTGGTATTGACAGGTAAAATTAACATATTGTACTGTATTTGCAATCTCTGGCTTAACTCTTAATACATTCAGTACACTTTACGTCTATATGTATATAAAAATCTTTAACAATTGAAATGTAGCCACGGCCGTTTCATCAATAAGAGTCATTTTCATTCTTTGCACATTGTCCTATAGGATGTGTTTTATAGTCCCTTCCCCACACCTATTTTTATTTGGTTTAAGTTAGAAAATTGAAACTCCGCATATCTCTATTGGACCTAAATACCTTGGTTTTGATGCGTTCACTGACGGTCTAATTCTAATGGTGGACGGCCCGAAGGAAGTCAGAAGAAAGTCTTAAATAAGACCATTGGTCAAATAATTTTTTTTTTTTTTAGTAGAGCACAGTGCCGCAAACTGAATCTCAAAAGGTTCATCCTATCGAAAATAACGGGGTTTTAATGTTTACAAAAGAGTACGTGATAAAACCGCTTTTTACCAGCACATCTACTTAATAATTGTAACATAATAACTAACCTGTATTCAGTAAATTTATTAGACTATCACTCAATAAAATGCCTAACATCGCAAGTAAAAGTTCTAATTTCCTTTTTTACCCCATTTTTTTAAAAACTGGAAAGCAGTTTAAAATAACATAACTGGGAATGTTGTTAAAATGAAAGTAATGGGACCACAAATTTTGTAGGAAATAAATTAATAAGAAATTAATACCTCATCCTTATGAGCAGGGATAACTTCATTTTGCAAAATCTGCAAGTATCTTTCACCAGTAAGATATTCCTAATGAGAAAGAGTCCTATGATGGTGTTCCCTAGTATTCCATCACGATCCGTGCACATTTGTTGTGAAGTTCAATTGAAGTTAACATAAAAAATGGGAATTAAAAAAAAAATACTTAGAACACTGTCCATTGTACAACCTCATTTTTTTCTAATTTGGTACGTTTTTTGACGCCAATTCTAAACGAGGTGAGATTTTTAAACTCTATTTTCGCCAATCTATTTCTTTTCAGTAGATATTTAAAATGAGGTGTCAATCACCACTTTAAAATGACCCCCTTTACCATTTGAAAGTTTTTATTTAACCCTCCTTTCGCCCCTTTTGGAAAGGGGGGCACTAGATAACAGCAGTCAAATAAGTGTCCCAGACATTCAAAATATAAATGCCACACACCGGAGGTTCATATAATCAATACAAAGAAAATTATAGAGGGTGTCTACAAACTAAACTGACACCCTGTATGAACGCTCTAGCTTATTACATATAGCAAAAACAGTTATTAAGTGGACCACTTTGGTCAAAATGTTTATTTAACTAAGTCTTGGAACCGTGCACTGTCTGGTTTATAATCAGTTAACGGAAGGGTTTATTTCTTGCTCAGTGAATTAAGAGTGTCGCAGATTGCATTGAAGGGAAAGTTCAATTTCTAATTTATTAAATGTCAGGATTTTGTTAATCTACAACTCTTTCAAAATATATATTTTCTTCTTTTTTTGCATTTATGGAGAATTTTGAGTAAAGACGTTAAACGTTAAGTTAATTGATTGTGAACTAGACTGTAAAATCTATTTTTTATTTTTATTTTTTTTTATTATTTATTTTTTTTTTTAATTTTTTTATTTTTTTTTACCTAACACCCTAACATTGTAAACATTATAAAAGTAAAAATTATTAGGAACAATAATTATGAAATTAAATTGATTAATAAATAAAGATATAAATTTACAATAATTGATTAATCGAGAATTATGTCGTTCATACATAGAAATTAAGATATTGCTTATTTATTGTTTTCACCACTAATTCTGAAAGAAAGGAAGGTTTTTATACACTCTGACGATCTAAACAATCATGCCGTTTAATATATCAGCTCGCTGACAACTGAATATTTACATGTAATAACTACTGAATAATAGTACTCTCATAAGTTTAACATGGCATTATTTATGAATTTCCACATTTCTATGTAACCCATAGATCAACAAAAACTTTTGGAAGGAACAGAGAGTCTTCACTCAGAGATTTTATAAAAGAGATACTGTAATTGAAAAAATATTTCGACCACTTGAAGTATATTAAAGCAGCTGTAATTTTGTAACTACATTAGTACTTCTGAGGTTCATGATTCAATTAAAAATCATAAAAATTATTATTAAACTAATGCTTAGCTAAATTAATTGAAATTATAAACATTTTTATATTTTCAAAAGAACATTATAATTAATTTTCTTTTATAAATAAATATAAACAAAACTCTAATAAATTATAAATACTTGATGAAGTAATCAGTAATTTTAAAACATTACATTATTTATATTTCGATTTATTTAATTTATATATATATATATATATATATATATATACACACAAATAAATGTGTATGCATTTATGAAAACTCAAAATGTGTTGTTATGGTCCTTGCTTGACTGCCGTGTGTCCCAATTTTGTTATTAGGACAACAGTTGTTTCCATAGGAAAACCCCTAACTACGATTTTACTTACAGTAAAGGGGATAGTCACAACTCAGGGTGAATAATTGTCTCTGTAGAAGCGATGATTACAGTCAAGAAAAAAACTTTAAAGACTAGTTTCAGGAAAATAGATTGAAATTGCTTATTAGATTGAAATTGCTTATGCATATTAAGGATAACATATGACGATAGTGTTATGCTGGCCTTTACCAAGCACTTTGGCTACCAAGCAGACATATTAGGAAAATTACTTATTTTATGATAATAATGTTACCTGTTGAGGCATATAAGTTCACAGGGGTACATGTCTTATGTTGTAGGTTTTATGACAAAATGTTCCACAAGAATTCCAGGAACAGTATACGAAGATCAAAATACTTGAAATACAGTAAGACAGTTGATTCAGAAACTTAAATATATATATATATATATATATATATATATATATATATATATATATTTAGTTTGTAACGGTACTAGATTGTAAGACCATCAATACTGACAGAGAAGAAAGTGTTGAATATGTTTTGCTTTGAAGTCCGTGGATATTCATAAGGAAATTACACCAGCAAGTAGTTGTCTCATACACAGAGCACTGAATATGCTTATGTTATTATTCAGTGCTCTGTGGTCTCATATGGTGCAGCTCTAAAAAAACCTAGATATCCACCCTCATAAAATTTCAGCCTTGCATTTAACCAATTCTAACATTTGATGATTAGAAGATAGCCATCACAGAAAATATTCGGAATGTCATCATAATATACTAAACACTATCATCCAGAACTCATATTAAAAAACGTCTGGAGACTATCAGAGAACACTTTCAAAGTTGCCTATAATTGATCATAGTAAATGATTTGCGGGATATTTCCTTTGTTTGGGGTGGGAGGGGGAAATTTTGATTATTATTATACTGCAAAGTGAGGTGTGGATCTTTTACAACTTGGTTTTCACAACGATCACAGCCCAGGACTATCGACTTACAATTAAAATAATTCAGTCACCCAGCACCGACGAGCAACTAAAGCTAATTATTTTAAATCTTGGTTAATGAATATATAAAAATAAATTATATACTTATCTACAAATAATATGGATTGACTCTAATGATATAGTGGTCCAAGCGTAGCTGCTAGCCTAAAATGACCGACTACTATGCATCTTAACTCACGGTAATCACATTATTAGCGCACCATTTAACCCGAGGTCGATCGACCCGACACAATATCGACTAATGTGCCATTATTTGTGGATAAGGGGGGCTTAACGACTAGGGAAATACTGATGCTGAAGTTCCAAAAAGCTGAATCTGACTTCACAGCTCCAGCTGATTACGGGAATGATGAACTACTGGTTCCTCGTATTCGTTGCACGATTCAGTTTCTTGGCTCCTAGAGTGGAAGAACGTCCAAGGTAATATTCCAAGTTAACAGCTACCCCTGTAATGCTGGTATTAGGCAACTCTCATAACACTCAATATGAATAAAAATCGTGGGTCTAATTGTGGGGCATTGTGGTGGGTAAATCACTACAGATTTAAACTTTAGTAAAATCTAGTCTGTAATCACCAGGTACACAGAGACTGTTATCATCCTATATTACCAAATACGTATGGTAACTAATGTATTTTGTAATTACGACCGTATTTGTAACGTGGTTTTGGAATATTCATCATTTATTAAAAATCTAAATTAAAAACTATACACATTTCACAAAGAATTAAAACGGGGATGAATCACGAAAACATTGTATAGGTTACACATGACTTCTGTTCTGGCGAAAACCTAAAAGAGAGAAAGTTTTTATATCGATTGGAACCTTGAAACCAGCGATTTATATAGAGGTACAAGTAAGATATAAATAACCCAAATAACTCAAGGTAAAAAAAGATCTTCCTCGATTAGATTAAAGTTAAAACTGCTGGTTTATTAATTATTAAGTGATTTACCAACCAAATTAATAAATTGTAATAAATAAAATGTTGAATGTATGTGTGAGTATTCCATTTATAAAATTATATTTTAAAGGACTAACTCTTATCATATATTTAACTTTCAATAGTTCATAACCCGTACATGATTTTTTAAATTAATTAAGTAAAAAATGGAGTCCCCGACAGGTCTAATGGTTAGCTCTCTGGGTTTGCAAGAGGTTCAAATATTTACGCAGGTAACCCAGCTTTGTGAGAAAGATTGGGAAGCTACAATTAATGGCGAAGTCTGGTTGTGAAATCTAGAACAACGGTGACGGGAATTTAAATATGTGACCTAACACACAGATCACGGGCCGTTTCGAAATAAACTCCAAGTATATAATTTGTGTTATATTAGTTTAATGATAATTAATTACATACCACACTCCCCCCAAAAAAAAAATTAAATGTTACATGTTCGTGTTTATTTTTTTAATGTTCGCAAATTTAAAGTCCTTACTACTTTTCCTATTTTTATGACAAATGTTGTCTTTGTGTTTTTTATTGTTTTATCTACAATATCGACCGACATTCAGAATCTGTTATAAAAATTACAGGATGTTTTCTATGAAACTATAAAAATCTATTTAAAGTTTTAACTCGTAAATAAAATGCTGAGAGTTTCATTAAGCTCAACTATAATTATTATTATGGGTTGCTTCAAATAGTATTTATTCAGGTTCAAACTCTCACATTCTGCAAAATTGTAAAATAGCAGGTTATCAGATGAATACGTCAAGCATACATTGTTCGCGTGCAAAGCTTGGAGACGCAAAAGAGAATATGCTAATATCAGGCTGGGAGTGGCAATATCTATTGATAATATAATACACTAGATGATCGAATCCAATAATAAATGGGATATTGTAGAAAGAATTGTAAGAAAATAAATTAACAATGAAACATGACCAAAGACTGCTGCAAGAAAGAAGACAAGGAAAGTAGTTAAGAAATAATTGAAGGAAGCCCTGGGAAGACGAGAAGTTAAACTAAAGTTGATACCTTGTCTAACTCATGGAGAATACTACCATAAGGGCAGAAAATAGGGGGTTTTTGTGATTCCACTTTCAGAGAAATAAAAAGTCAAATTGTTAGACAAATGTTAACATGTTGGAAACAACAAAATATTTTAGAGTTCCCTTTGTACACAGTTTTTAGATTAAAAAAAGAAAAATCCTAAGCGAAGTGTAAATGTCTCCGTGGTTTGAAATTTTAATATTTACCCCTCCCCCCTTTCCTAAAATAAAATATTCAAATACTTCTAAATTTTATGTTTTTGAGTGGAATGAAAAACTCACCGTAAAAATAATATAAATTTATGAAACACAAACTAATAATACATTATAAAATCATTACTATAAACCTACTAACAATACTAAATGTCAATAATGTAAATTAACAACTAAAATCATTTTAAAGAATAAAACCAACCTTTCTTATAGTCTTTTCCTTATTAGATCTAGAATAATTCCATCTAGGTGGGGGTGGCGGAGGTGCTACGAGGACGGGTGGAGACGCTCTCGCATATTCAGGAGGCGGTGAAACAGGGCGTCCTTGTCTGTCCATCCAAGAATATGTTTGACGGAGTAACCAGGGTCCAGTAGACTGTTGAGGAGGGGGTGCTGAGACTGGAAGGTTTGGACTTCTTACTGTCATACTTAATTGTCGACATGATTTTAGCATCTGTAAAGAGAAAGGAAAACCAGAACTTAGAGAGTTTGTTTACGGAATAAATATTTATTACTTTTGTAGTTGAGTTTAAATTTATGACAGTACATAATAGTTTATTGCCAAAGTTTATAGAAACTAATATTCTCAAATTCAGTACCTAAAGAAGAAAACATCCATGTATATCATTTTCAATATATTTCAAAATAACAAAATATTCGATCTCAATATTAATATACATAGTTTCCCAGTTGCCAGTCCTAGATAAAATGTACTACTTACTGGAAACTCGTTTCGAACCTGGAATTTAATTCGCCTTATGTTACCTGGTTTTATCTAGAGAAAATGTTCGAAATGTTGCCACTCCA